>CAMZMU010000039.1:9867210-10348647 GCA_947311845.1 Poa pratensis | reverse complement strand
TGGATTAACCCGCGGCCCGGTGCGAGTTACTTTACTCGCACAGACAAAAGCCCACATGGGATCAAGCCCAACATCTAACCGCCACAAGGAGAAGAATCTAGAAGACACGGAGTGAGCCAGTCTCCGGATAGGTCCCAGATAGTATATTCCTTGTGGAGAAAGTTTCCTTGTAACCTGACGGACTCTGTGTATATAAAGAGGACTCGCAGGACTTAGAGAGGGTCAAGCCCTTAAACCCTAGCTCATACGGCGAGTACCAGATCGGATCGCCTCCATTGTAACACCTCGATTATCATATCAATACCAATCTAGGGTAGGCAGGAAGTAGGTCTTTTACCTCACATTGAGGGGGCCGAACCTGGGTAAATCTGTGTTGATCTTTGTTCCTGCGATCCCAAGCTCGGAGATGCTTGACTCGCGTAATCCCACACCTACGAAGTCATCTATGACACCTGACGTGACAAACCCACGACAGTTGGCGCCCACCGTGGGGCCTGCGGTCAAGAGCGTCACGTTCCGCGCAGGATCGAAATCAGGCTTCAAGGACATCGCCATCGGCCAAGTTGAAGACATCAATGGAGTCCCTTCATCGACGACTCAGAGTGGGGACCCGAGGCGGATCACATCGAGTTTGGATACATTGTCCCATCGGATCAGTGAAAGTTTTCGTCGGATCCGTCAGTCGCATGCCTATAGATGCGACTCAAGGAAGCGAGTCGGGGAGAAACTGCGGCCGGTCAGGGTCCGCGTGTTGGAGGAACTGCAAGCTACAGCAAAACTACCCATCCCCGTTCCGACAAGGCCTGTTTGGGGATCTCTACCAAATCAGGAAGGAGACCCAAGATTGAAGAAATTGAAGCTATCAGGACGGAACTCTATGAAGAGGCGCAAAGACTCGCGGCTGAGCGCGAAAAACTCCAAGAAGAAGGTCGACGACTCCGTCGCTGGCAGCCAAGGCATCAGGCGGTCCGAACCAAGACGACATCTGAGCGCGCAAGAAACTCCAAGAAGAAGATTGGCGACTCCGTCGTTGGCACAAAAGCATCAGATCAAGATGGACAAGGAGAGATGAAACCACAGTTCCACGGCGACCCGGAGAGCAACGTGCATGCCGCGATAGGAATATTGTCGAGGATAGCACCGGTTGGAGACACACGAGCTGATAAGGAAGCTCGCCATGCGATCGATCTACTGCAAACCGCTGCCTTACAACAAGCAAATATGTATGGAGTCACGCCCAATGAGCCGCCACGAGGTATCATGGGGAGAGAAGTGCAGCGTCGAAGAAGTGGTCAACCAGCTAGCAGGTTTGCAGTATCATTGGAAAAAGAAAAGAAATAGAAGGCGAGTCAGCGTCCGGGCGACTCAGCCAGCCCAGATTGAAACTGACTCAGATGAAGATTCAGCGCCAGTAAACTCCTATTCATTATTGAAAGGACCAGCATGTTTTGGAGAGGAAATACGGCTCACTCGTTTCCCCCCGAACTTCGGTGAGTCGCAGCGAGTCACCACTATCGCAGCGACCAAGACCCTGCCTTATGGATAGAAGATTATGAGGCAAGCATGACAGGGACTGATGTAACTCAGGAAGTGCGCGCGAAATATTTCCACTTGGCAATACAGGGAGAAGCCAGGGATTGGCTGTTAAAGCTGCCATCAAAATCAATAAGCACATGGGAAGACTTGAAGGACAAGTTCATCAACAGATTCCAAACAGAAGACATGAAAAACCTTAGACAATGCGTTCAAAAGGAGGACGAATCAAGCGGTGACTGGATCAAGAGATCGCGGAGATCCTTGGTTCTGCCAAGACTTAACAGTACAGTCTGCAATACAAGCTATGAGGAAGAACTGTAGATTTGAGCCGCTGGTGCACAAGTTAAGTCGCGCTGAGCACAAGATTGCTAGTTTCGCCAGCTTTTGGCAACAGCTGACAAGTACGCAAAGACAGATAAGGGGACAGGCGGCTTATCACAGAACCCAACAGAGAAATTGCAAGTCGCGCAAACTGAACATCGTGCACACCAGATGAAGGAGCAAGGAAGTGATAAGGCCTCATTCCCTAATAACTGCAAGGGGATCTTTGACGTTCCCTGCGACTTACATCGCAGGAGAGATGGCAGGCCAGCGAGTCACACAAAGGCGCAATGCCATTATTACCGGAGGTGGAAAGAAGGCGACACGCCAGATGCGGCTCGCAGTGGATCAATGCAGCACGAATAAATCTAGCTCTCGTCAAGGCCTGACGTTTTACCTAGAAGGAACATAGGACAGTTTCATACAGTGGAAGTACAAACGACGGATGGGAGCCGGAGGATGCCAGATTTCAACGCCAGAAAGGTACCACGTGGACAGAGCGATCGGTTATTTGGAGTCGCGCGATCACACCCCCAGAAGTAAAGATCCAGGACAGCCAGCTCTTGTGGTCACGCCTGAAGTCGCGGGATACAAGTTAAGTAAGGTCCTAATGGACGGAGGAGGAAGAGTAAACATCCTATATCAAGACACGCTCCGAAGAATGAATATACCCGAGTCGCGGCTGCGACCATCCAGGAAAGAAATTCAAGGCATAATCCCAGGAGCTGTTACGCGACCAATCGGAAAGATAACCCTTGAAGTTAGCTTTGGGACAGAGCGGAACTTCCGCACAGAGCTCCTAGACTTTGAGGTTGTAGCAGTCAAGAGCTCATATCATGCGATCTTTGGAAGAGAAGCCTATGTCAAATTCACGCCCGCCCCTGCTACGTCTACCTACAGTTAAAGATACCGGGACCAAACGGTGTTATTACAATATATGGAGACAGGCAGAGAGCGTTAGAATGCGAGAACGCAGGCTCAGCACTCGCAGAAGAAGCTTGCATCGCCAACTCCTCACGGATATCAGTCGCAGATCGGTAATCGCAGCTCAAAACGAGTCGCGTTGGAGGTACCGCGGAGGCGGCCAACAGGATGCAGCCACCGGATGGTAAATTCCCACCGAGAAGTCGCGCATCAGCAAGATAATGCCCCAGAGGTCGCTTTGATACAAAAAGAAGACAAGAATGGCGCATATGCATAGACCCAGCCTCGATCAACAACCCCAGCCAAAGAGGTTCAGTTATCGTGAGTCCTTACAAAGCAGACTCAACTCAACATAAGTCGCAGCTAGCGGCTAATCCTAACAAACTTGCTCTCTGCTTCAACATGAACACACATCGGAGCTATCATGCTCGACCCGAGTCGCTTTTAGCGACTCAAAATTGAACCAATCAGGTGTTCAACCCACTCCGTTAGGAGTATTAATTCGCAACTAAGTGCGATGAGTATCAAGTATGCATGGCCTGCGGGGAACAGAAAACCGCATTAAAGGGCCTGCATCATCCTGTAACACCCTGTAAAAATCGAGTGATTATGAAATAAAGCCGGCACCCTTGACATTCAAGGGCTTGTCGTTTCGCCTCAACTATCATTGAGTCGCTGAGTCTTTTGAATTTCATATATCACTGACCCTTGAGGGCTCCTTACGAGCATCGCGAGTACCAATCGCACCTCAAATTTTGCCAAACGAGTGGCAATCCTTAAGCTAGAAGCGTCTTGCATTATGCGGCCAAAGTACTGGGGTGTGGCGTCAATCGAGCTTGATTGCCTATCATGGCCGCTCTCGACCCTGAACACACATGTTCCTAGGAAATACTGAGCCGCGCGAGCGTCTACTTAATGGAATTATCATGAAAAGAACCTGCTTATAGGTCACCAAAATACTGTTTATAATACATGAATGTCTTACAGACTAACGGGCATGTCCCACTATTTATTTTTTCTTCCGAGCTACAGGAGGGAATTGGCGCGGCTTGTCTCGCGGTTGCAGTCGCAGGTGCCCTAATAATCAGGGCGCCGCCAGAGGCAGAAGGGCCACCAGATCCTGTTTGAGTGGAGTAGTAGCCCGGGATGACTCAGCTCCTGTGGACTTTTCCTTTGGCACCTTGCTCCCATCAAGATTGAATTTTTCGAGATAAGTGCCCAAGTCTAAATTATCAACAAATTTTGTGGCATATCCGCGCATCCCTTTCCAGATATCGAAGTATTCGCTTATTGGCAGTTCAGTATCATCCGCGCTCATCCCGGCCGTGGCGAGCAATCTTGCCAACATCTATTCTGGATATATGCTCGGAGCAATGTCAAGACATGCGCGGCTCCGGGCGAGCAGAGGATCGTTTCCAATCAGAGACATAATGCGGAGCCTTGAGCAGTTTATTTATCCAATACTCGCAAGATGTTGGGCCATCAGTCGCAGGAGAGATTACCGTCATAACTTCCTTGGTAACCTTTAAGAAGCGCTGACTGAAGTCTGACAGATATACCAGTTGATCCTTCAAGTTGGAGCGGGACACTGGGGCCTCAGGCCCTATGTCAAGAAAGAAAAGACAAGAAACAAGTCAGCGACTACGTTGGCTACCCAAAATTATATGATTAAAGGAATAAAAGACGAACCAGCAAGCTGCAGGATGGCTGATTTGACATGGAGCCAAAACCCTCAAAGGCTTTGAACAGCGAGTTATATTTTTCATCTCGCGCGGCGAGTTCCTTTGCGTGGTCTCCTTCAGACGATCAATCAATTCAGATTTAAGAGTCAGCCCTTCTCGCAAAGATCTAATGACTTCGTCTTTCTCCATGAGTCGCTGCGCATATCTGCTTCAAGTTCTTTAAATTGCTCTTCACAGGAGTCGAGTTGACCTTTGAGAGATTTTATTTCCTGCCTGGTCCCTAATGACCTCATTATGCGCTCCAGGGGAGACTGCATCACTTCAGGCTGATCTATGGAAATGCCTTACCCTTTATTGAGCCAGAAGCATCAAGCAAGGACAGTTCAAGCTGAAAATAAACAGAGCAAAATGCATGGGTAAACTATCCAGGAACTTGGGGGCTCGAGATTTGGAGCCAAGAAAGAATCAACACCCCGTGCAATGACACAAGGTTTTGATCCTTGGGGCTACGGTATATGTACCTGGCGACTTGAAGAAAATTGCTCAACTAGGCCGCGCAGAGCAGCATGCTTATCTCCAGCAGCAATTATGGCATCCGCAATTGACTTGGAACTATTTCCTGGAGCTGGAATTCTATCTTCAGTAGATACCCTACCAACAGCAGGAGTTGCGGATGGAGCTGCGACTGGAGTCGTGCAGGAGCCGCATCAGCAATACCTTCCTCCAGGGATGGCCTTGGATGAGTCGCACCATCACTGTTTCCCACGTTTTATCAGTAGCATCATCCTCGCTCATAGCTGGCTGAGAAGAAGCGGTATGAGAATTAGACTTGGTATCCTCTTCAAGCATGGCCCTGCAAAATTTGATGGGTTAATAAGCGACCAGCAGAGCCGTAACATTGAAAAGAAGGCGAACCATACCCAGAGGCGACACGGATACTCTTCATCAGGCAACCAGAGGAAGGAGAAGATAAACCTTGCAAATCTGAACCTACAGAGTGTATGAAAAGAAGTGGTGATCAGCAATTCCTTGCCAAAAATGCAAGCACAAAAGGAAAAGGAGAAAGTCGCAAACAACTACCCGAGCTCATTGAGAAGCAGTCCTTTGCAACAGCCTCGGAAGAAAAAGCGGTCTTGTCAGGATCAGCAAGTTTTAAAGATTTGGCAGTTCTTCTTTCTATCAGTAGCGCCAAGGCTTTGCAGCGTTTCTCGGTTGCGCGGGGACTTCTGAGCTCTCGCATGACAAACGTTTTGAGGACATGCGAGGCACCTCAGGAAGTTCCAAGAAAGGTGTATTTGGATCGAGGACAGGAGAGCGTCGGCCATTTGTTGCTCCTCTTCAGAAGCGCTACCCTCAGGCTCGGAGACAATGTCGCGCATAATTGTATCCTTGCCAAGGGCTGCGGCTTGCTTTGACGACTCAGCCGCGGCTTCTTGGGTAGAGTCGGCGTCCTCTGAGGGAAGAACCCAGAAATAGGGATCGATCTGAAAAAGAGCTCGGGTCAGCAATAATTAATTTTGAAGAAGGAATTTTGGAGGAAACAAGTTACAAGTAAACATTACCACAAAAGGCTTGTGCTCAGCCCAGAAGGGAGCAAGCCCAACGTTATCATACGAGTCGATATCTTCACTCGTCACTCGGCGAATGAAATTTATCCACTCCCCCTTGTCCCAGTCTTCAGGGCAAGTAAGGTCGGCGTCGTTTGCGTCACAAGTGAAATCCATTATAAGTCGCGAGCGGTGACTCACAGGCTGAATTCGCCATTTAGTCCAGCAAGATATGAGATCTAATCCAGTGAGACCGTGGAGTGTCAGCGCCCTCACCTTGTCCAAAAGGGATTCGATAAAGGGCAACGAAGAAGGATCAGATTTAGAAGACAGAGCATCGGTAGCCTCGAAGGGAAGAGGAGACCAATGGGGAAGAGGAATTTCACCCTCAGGAGAAATGTTTTTGCAATAGAAGAACGTTCTTTGCCAATCCTTAATTTTGTTGGCAAGGGCTATGATGTCTACGCACGCTTCTATTCCTGTAGACAGTGTTGGGCCTCCAAGAGCAGAGGTTTGTAGAACAGCAGCAAGTTTCCCTTAAGTGAATCACCCAAGGTTTATCGAACTCAGGGAGGTAGAGGTCAAAGATATCCCTCTCAAGCAACCCTGCAATTAAGATACAAGAAGTCTCTTGTGTCCCCAACACACCCAATACACTTGTCAGATGTATAGGTGCACTAGTTCGGCGAAGAGATAGTGAAATACAAGTAATATGGATGATTATAAGTAGTAACTGCAATCTGAAATAAAGATGGCAGCAAGCAAACATGTAGCAGAACTTGATGTAAACGGTGTTTCAATGCTTAGAAACAAGGCCTAGGGATCATACTTTCACTAGTGGACACTCTCAACAATGATCTCATAACTGAATAAGTAAAAGCTACTCTTAAACACTCTCTTGTTGGATAACAAACACCATTCATTGTGTAGGGCTACAAAAGCACACCTCAAGCCGGAGTAAACAAGCGCCACAACGTCATAAAGGAGTCACACACGGTGCACACACTGTCACCTTTACACCGTGGAGAGTACCGGAGTTCATATTAAAGTAACCTCTAGAGTGCATAATAGATAAAGAGTAACATCTACATATTCAACTAGATTAGCACAACTGAACACAAGTAAATACTACTCGGGATTATTCTCCTTCTTGATGAAGCAAGAGTACTATGCGTAGGGCTGCAAAGCACACCTCAAAGTCTGAGTAAACAAACACCACAATTCCCAAGAATAAGCCATGATAAATGTCTAAATTATTCATAGAGTCACACAAGTACCCACACTGTCACCTTGATACCGTGTTGTCACAATGACTCCAGAAACTAGACAAAATCACTTGAGTAGCATAAACATTATTAATGTATTCAGCGATACTAGCAATACACATGATCACATAAAGATCACACCATGGGAGAGAGAGATGAACCACATAGCTACCGGTAGAGCCCTCAGCCTCGGGGGAGAACTACTCCCTCCTCATCATGGGAGTCAGCAGCGGCGATGAAGATGGCGGTGGAGTCGATGGAGATGACTCCGGGGGCAATTCCCCGTCCCGGCGGCGTGCCGGAACAGAGATTCTGTCCCCCGAAACTTGTCGTCGATGGCGGCGGCGCTGCGGAACTCTTCGTGGAAATTGGCTTGTTTTTAGGGTTTTCGCGTCTGAGGCAATATATAGGCGAAGGGGCGGCGTCGGTGGAGTCCGGAGGGGCCCCTCACCAGCTGGCGCGGCAGGAGGTGGGCCCGCGCCGCCAGGTGGTTTGGCCCCTCCTGGCTCCTCTTCGTCTCTCCTTCGGACTTCGTGTACGTGTTGGAAAAATAGGGACGTGGCCTTTTGTTTCGTGCAATTCCGAGAATATTCGCAGAAGTACTTTTCTGGAACCAAAAACAGCAGAAAACAGGGAACTGGCACTGTGGCATCTTGTTAATAGGTTAGTCCCAGAAAATGCATAAAAGTGATATGAAGTGTATATAAAACATGTAGCAATTGGTATAATATAAGCATGGAACATCAGAAATTATGGATACGTTGGAGACGTATCAAGCATCCCCAAGCTTAGTTCTACTCGTCCTCGAGTAGGTAAAACGATAACAACAAATAATTTCTGAGGAGACATGCTTTCACACAATCTTGATCATAATATTGCTAGGCTCATGTCATGAATGAAGTGACTCAAAACAATGGTCTATAGTTTGCTAACAGGTAGATAAAGAGTAAACAATGAATCATATAAGCAAAAACTTTTCATGAATAGTACTTTCAAGACAAGCATCAAAAAGTTTTGCATAAGAGGTAACTCATAAAGCAATAGATTCAAAGTAAAAGGCATTGAAGCAACACAAAGGATGATTAAGTTTCAGCAATTGCTTTCAACTTGTAACATGTATATCTCATGGATAGTTGTCAACATAAAGCAATATAACAAGTGCAATAAGTAACATGTAAGAATCAATGCACACAAAGTTGACACAAGTGTTTGCTTCTAAGATAGAAAGGAGTAGGTAAACTGACTCAACATAAAGTAAAAGATAGGCCCTTCGCAGAGGGAAGCAGGGATTAAATCATGTGCTAGAGCTTTTTAAGTTTTCGAAAGCATATAGAGAGCATAAAATAAGTTTTTGAGAGGTGTTTGTTGTTGTCAACGAATGGCAGCGGGTTCTCTAACCCCCTTGTCAACCAGACTTTCAAGAGCGGCTCCCATGAAGGACGTTATCTCTACCAGCAAGGTAGATCATCCCTCTTCTCTTTTGTTTACACATGTATTTTAGTTTCATTATGGATGAAACTCCTCCCAACCTTTTGCTTTCACAAGCCATGGCTAACCGAATCTTCGGGTGCCTTCCAACATTCACATACCATGGAGAAGTGTCTATTGCAAATTAAGTTGCTTACTGATAAATCAGGGCAAAACATGTGAAGAGAATTATTAATGAAAGTTGTAATTAATTGGGACTGGGCACCCCATTTGCCAGCTCTTTTTGCAAATTATTGGATAAGCGGATGTATATGCCACTAGTCCATTGGTTGAAAGTCGGTGACAAGGTTGAAAGATAAAACACCACATACTTCCTCATGAGCTATAAAACATTGACACAAATAAGGAGTAATAAAGTTTTGAATAGTTTAAAGGTAGCACATGAAGTATTTACTTGGAATGGCAGGAAATACCACATAGTAGGAAGGTATGGTGGACACAAATGGCATGGGTTTTGGCTCAAGTTTGGATGCACGAGAAGCATTCCCTCTCAGTACAGAGTTTAGGCTAGCAAGGTTGTTTGAAGCAAACACAAGTATAAACCGGTACAACAAGACTCAAATAAAAACATATTGCAAGTATTATAAGACTCTACACTGTCTTCCTTGTTGCTCAAACATTTTACCAGAAAATATCTAGACCTTAGAGAAGCAAATATGCAAACCAAGTCTCAACAAGCTCTACGGTAGTTCTCCACTACTAGGCTTTAACTACATGATGCAAGAGCTTAAACATGATCTACTTGAGAGCTCAAAACAATTGTAAAGTGTCAAACCGAAACAAGACAAAACAGATCAACTAGTACATGTACTAGTAGCAAATGATATGTCTTTTCCAATACCAACTACCACATGTAGCATTTTCTTTCTTCCAAACAAACACCAATCAATTTATTTAAACATAAACTCTCCAAATGATAATATAATGCAGCAAGAGAGTATTTATAAACAAGTGCTAACAGCTCGAAGAGATGCATGAAAAACAGGAGCTAAAAGCACTGCAGTAGCTAGTTAAGAATACTCAACAAATATAAGTGAAGAACATGAGTATTCACATGAAAAAGCGGAGCGTGTCTCTCTCCCACACAAGGATTGCTAGGATCCGAATTTATTCAAACAAAAACAAAAATAAAAGCACACAGACGCTCCAAGTAAAGCGCATAAGATGTGAAAGAATTAAAATATAGTTTCACTAGAGATGACCTGATAAGTTGTTGATGAAGAAGGGGATGCCTTGGGCATCCCCAAGCTTAGACGCTTGAGTCTCCTTGAATATGGCTGGGATGAACCACGGGGGCATCCCCAAGCTTAGGCTTTTCACTCTTCTTGATCACATAATATCACCCTTCTCGCTTGATCCTTGAAAACTTCCTTCACACCAAACTCAAGACAGTTCTCATTAGAGGGTTAGTGCATAATCAAAAATTCTCATATTCTGTAATGATACAATCAATCCCAAAGCTTCTGGACATTAGCTACAGCCACTGATGCTTTGTGGAGCAAAGAAATCCACACAAACATCGTAAAAGAGCGAATGCAAAACAAAAGGCAGAATCTGTCAAAAACAGAACAGTCTGTGAAGACGAATTTTTCGAGGCACTTAAGTTGCTCAGATGGATCTGGCCAAAATAATGAAAGTTGCGTACATATCTCAGGAATGCGTGATTTTCGTGGAATTTTTTGAATTTTTAGAGGGAGAAAAGCTCAAATTCGTGACAGCTAAAAATCTGTTACTGCGCAGAAATCCAAATCTTGCATCAACTTTCAATATAGAACTTTACTTGGCACAACAATGCAATAAAATAAAGATACAAAGGAGTTGCTACAGAAGTAACAAGACTCCTTGACTCAAAGAAAACAAAAATAACAGCAAATAAAAACGATGGGTTGTCTCCCATAAGCGCTTTTCTTTAACGCCTTTTAGCTAGGCATAGTGATTTTGATAATGCTCTCATATGTATAAGAGTTGAATATAAGAGAGCATCAAAAAGCAAATACCAAACACATTTAAGTCTAACCCACTTCCTATGCAAAGGAAAATTGTAGGAAAATAAATCAATGAAGCACAAAGTGACTAGCATAGGAAGGCAAAACAAGTGCAACTTCGAAACCTTCAACATAAAGAGAGGAGACTTAATATTATTTAGATATATGAAACCATGTCTCCCTCTCTCATAAGAACTTTCAGTAGCATCATTGATAAAATCCACAATATAACCATCACATGAAACATTCTTACCATGATCCATATGCATAGGAGTATCAATATTTTCCACATAAGCAAAATTCTTTTCATTAATAACAATGGGAGTAGGATAATCATAAAGAACTTGAACATGATAGACAAATTGTATATTAGAGAGATGGTTTTGGGTAATCCCTCCATAGCTATGACAAGTATGATGAGGATGATTGTAACTATAACAATTGTTGTCATTATGATAATTATCAAAGATTGGAGGCATAGTATCATCATAAACAACAGAATAGTTATCTTCCAAAGTGTGTTCATTTGTAAACATACCATCATCATTTTCACTAGAAGGAGAGGTCTCAAATATATAATCATCACTAGCAAAAGGATTTTCAAACACCTCATCCCCAAGCTTAGAGCTTTCCATATCATCATTGTAAGGAACATGGATAGTACTAATAGTATAGACATTATTAACATCATCATTTTCAGAATTAGTACCCCAAAGATTTCCAATATCAAAAGTAGTTTCATTTTCCCAATCATGATCACTACAAGAAGTAACAGACATATAATCATCTTCAATAGTGCCTATAGATTTAGTGTCGAGATAATAATGACCCCAAGTATGTGAATCTTCCTCAATAAATTTAGACTCATTAGAAACAATCATGAAAGGAGCAACATGCTTAGGAGAGGATACCTCTTCCTCTCTCTTTTTACTCCTCCTCTTCTTCTTCTTCTTTCCCCTCTTCTTTTTATCTTTAGGAGGGAGAGGTTTGAAAGGAAGCTTCTCCACATGCCCTGGTTCATTGTTAGAAACAATAGAAGAAACTTGGGAGGATTCTTCCCTTTCATTAATTAGAGTAAAACAAGTATAAGTCCTTTCATATTTTGATAAAGGCACATCTTTTATAATTTTTTCTATATAAGGATTACTGTGGCTCTTATCAATACAATGGAGATGGCATCCCCACAAAATATTCATATCAAAAGAACTCATATCTAACAAAGAAGTTTTCCTTGATAACTCTTCACACCCCAAAAATAATTCAAGTTCATCATAAAGATCGGGAGGGATCATGGTATCATCAAACAAACTCGAAATTGTATTATTAAACTTTGAGCATTGGAATTCGAAGTGACCTTCTTCATAGCAGAGTTCACAAATGAAAGGATATAGGGCACAAACCTCTTCAGCAAGATCATTTAGAGCCCTACTCCATATTCTAGTATTCTCATGCTTATGAAGTTTACAATAATCTTCTTCATTATTAGTCTTTTCACAAAGTCTAAGCACTCCACAAAAATTAACATGCTTATAAGAAATAGCATTTTCAGAAGTTTGAGCATGTTTATTGCAATCATTAACAACAATTTCATTTTTCATGCAAGTGTCTTTAAAAGGTTCATGATACATGTCCCAACATTCTTTAGGAACATTAATATGAGAAGCAAAGGTTCTACAACAATCAACAATAATTTGAGAATCAAGACCATATTTAGCACTAAGCTCATGAAAACTAGCAGTTTCAACGAAAGACTTAATGCAATCATAATCATAGTTTATACCTGATTCTTTACCTTTGTCATTGTCCCAATCTTCAGTATTGCTTTGAATTCTTTCAAGAAGATCCCATCTAGCTTCAACCTTCTTACTTGTGAAAGAACCATGTGAACATGCATCTAGATAATCCTTATAATGACCTGAAAGCCTTGCATAAAAATTGGTAACAATTATTTCCTCAGAAAGCTCATGATTAGGACATCTGAGTATTAATGTTTTCAGCCTTCCCCAAGCTTGAGCAATGCTTTCTCCATCATGCGGGCAAAAATTATAAATGTAATTCCTATCTAGATGCACTTCATGAAGAGGATAAAATTTAGAGTAAAAGAGAGATTCGAGTTGTTTCCAATTCGAAGGTTGTTCATCCAGCAGCCTATACCACTCCTTTGCTTTGTCCTTAAGTGACAATGGAAATAGTTTCCTCATGACATTTTCTCTTGATAAACCTGCAACCTCAAATAACTCACAAAGTTCTGTAAGTTTTGACAAGTGAGCACTTGGATGGACTGATCCATCCCCTGCATACTGATCATTCATAATCCTTTCAACAATTTTCATAGGTATTTTAAAAGAAATACTTTCAGCAGGTGGATTTAGAACATCACATGCATCATTCGAATTATCACATATGGGAGACAAACTATTATCACAGCAAATTTTCTCCTCTAAAGCTGGGGAACTAAAAAGATCATTTTCATAAAAACTAGCTTCCCCAAGCTTAGACTTTTCCATAGCATTAGCAATAATGGTGTTCAAAGAGTTCATGCTAATAACATTGCTATCACTATTATGCAAACAAGCCTCCATAGGTTTTTTAATTTTCTCTTCAAAAGCATCATGTCCAAATTCAAGATAAATTGCATAAAGCTCTCTAATTTTGTTGTTGTTTTCCATTAAGCCTAACTAGTGAAATAAAAACAAGAAACAAAAAGATATAATTGCAGAATCTAAAGGAAATACCTTCGAGCACTCACACGTCAGCAACAGTGCTAGAAAATAGCTAAGTAGCTGGAGGATGTGAGTACATTTTACCTTACCTCCCCGGCAACGGCGCCAGAAAATAGCTTGATGTCTACGCACGCTTCTATTCCTGTAGACAGTGTTGGGCCTCCAAGAGCAGAGGTTTGTAGAACAGCAGCAAGTTTCTCTTAAGTGAATCACCCAAGGTTTATCGAACTCAGGGAGGTAGAGGTCAAAGATATCCCTCTCGAGCAACCCTGCAATTAAGATACAAGAAGTCTCTTGTGTCCCCAACACACCTAATACACTTGTCAGATGTATAGGTGCACTAGTTCGGCGAAGAGATAGTGAAATACAAGTAATATGGATGATTATAAGTAGTAACTGCAATCTGAAATAAAGATGGCAGCACGCAAACATGTAGCAGAACTTGATGTAAACGGTGTTTCAATGCTTAGAAACAAGGCCTAGGGATCATACTTTCACTAGTGGACACTCTCAACAATGATCTCATAACTGAATAAGTAAAAGCTACTCTTAAACACTCTCTTGTTGGATAACAAACACCATTCATTGTGTAGGGCTGCAAAAGCACACCTCAAGCCGGAGTAAACAAGCGCCACAACGTCATAAAGGAGTCACACACTGTCACCTTTACACCGCGGAGAGTACCGGAGTTCGTATTAAAGTAACCTCTAGAGTGCATAATAGATAAAGAGTAACATCTACATATTCAACTAGATTACCACAACTGAACACAAGTAAATACTACTCGGGATTATTCTCCTTCTTGATGAAGCAAGAGTACTATGCGTAGGGCTGCAAGAGCACACCTCAAAGTCTGAGTAAACAAACACTACAATTCCCAAGAATAAGCCATGATAAATATATAAATTATTCATAGAGTCACACAAGTACCCACACTGTCACCTTGATACCGTGTTGTCACAATGACTCCAGAAACTAGACAAAATCATTTGAGTAGCATAAACATTATTAATGTATTCAGCGATACTAGCAATACACATGATCACATAAAGATCACACCATGGGAGAGAGAGATGAACCACATAGCTACTGGTAGAGCCCTCGGCCTCGGGGGAGAACTACTCCCTCCTCATCATGGGAGTCAGCAGCGGCGATGAAGATGGCGGTGGAGTCGATGGAGATGACTCCGGGGGCAATTCCCCGTCCCGGCGGCGTGCCGGAACAGAGATTCTGTCCCCCGAAACTTGTCGTCGATGGCGGCGGCGCTGCGGAACTCTTCGTGGAAATTGGCTTGTTATTTTAGGGTTTTCGCGTCTGAGGCAATATATAGGCGAAGGGGCGGCGTCGGTGGAGTCCGGAGGTGGCCTCCTCACCAGCTGGCGCGGCAGGAGGTGGGCCCGCGCCGCCAGGTGGTTTGGCCGCCTCCTGGCTCCTCTTCGTCTCTCCTTCGGACTTCGTGTACGTGTCGGAAAAATAGGGACGTGGCCTTTTGTTTCGTGCAATTCCAAGAATATTCGCAGAAGTACTTTTCTGGAACCAAAAACAGCAGAAAACAGGGAACTGGCACTATGGCATCTTGTTAATAGGTTAGTCCCAGAAAATGCATAAAAGTGATATGAAGTGTATATAAAACATGTAGCAATTGCTATAATATAAGCATGGAACATCAGAAATTATAGATACGTTGGAGACGTATCAGGCTAGTTTTGGGAAAATACTACCCCTACGGCGTTGGAAGGAAACGGCGCCGCATTGGAGAAAGGGACCATCTGTGGTTTCCCTTTGGCTATTGCAATTGAAAAGAGCAAGCCAGAAATCTATTGAAGGCGGGATACCTAGATAATCTTCGCAGAGGACGTGGAAGTTGCTCACTTGCAACATCGAATTAGGGCCAATATCATGGAAGCGGAGACCCAACCGCTGCATCAAGGAACGGAAGAAGAGAGAACCTGGAGGCTTGAACCCGCGCTCAACATGCTCCGCGAATATCACTACTTCTCCTGGTTGAGGGTCGGGAATTACCTCCTCACCGGTCGCCCGCCATTCGCATTGATCTTTTGGCGGAAGAAGGCCCCGTGCTGTTAAGGATTCCAGAAAATCCTCGTCGATCCACGAACCTTCCCAGTTGCACTTCCGATGAGACATTTTCTCAGATTGATGGAGATCTTCACCAAAGGATTGTGAGTACGAGAAGCGGGATCGGAGGCGGCGGAAAGAAGCAGCGGATGCGTGATACAAGTCTTGATGCAAAACGCTGGGAAAAACGATAAGCCAGGGTAAATAGCCCAGACGCGGAAGACGTTTAGATCTGAAAATCAACCGTCAAGGCAGGTTAAGTCGCGCTATTGAGCCGCCCAGAAGAGTTATAGGTCGCAGATTGGAACTATGAAAATTGGAGTTCAGCTGGGATAGTTCATGTGCGCGGCTCGGGGGCTTGTTAAGACAAAGAAGCCTTCACTCGAAATCCAAGCTAAACTTGGGGGCTAATGTCGGGGAATACTTTCTGGATTAACCCGCGGCCCGGTGCGAGTTACTTTGCTCGCACAGACAAAAGCCCACATGGGATCAAGCCCAACATCTAACCGCCACAAGGAGAAGAATCTAGAAGACACGGAGAGGAGCCAGTCTCCGGATAGGTCCCAGATAGTATATTCCTTGTGGAGAAAGTTTCCTTTGTAACCTGACGAGCCTCTGTGTATATAAGGAGGACTCGCAGGACTTAGAGAGGGTCAAGCCCTTAAACCCTAGCTCATACGGCGAGTACCAGATCGGATCGCCTCCATTGTAACACCTCGATTATCATATCAATACCAATCTAGGGTAGGCAGGAAGTAGGTCTTTTACCTCACATTGAGGGGGCCGAACCTGGGTAAATCTGTGTTGATCTTTGTTCTTGCGATCCCAAGCTCGGAGATGCTTGACTCGCGTAATCCCACACCTACGAAGTCATTTATGACACCTGACGTGACAAACCCACGACACCAACGAGGGGGAGGAGCTCCTCCATTGCTGCACCATCACCAAGGAAGAAGAAGGGGGCCAAGGGCCGCCTCCCCCGAGGGCCGCCGCCGCCGCTCGCCGCCGCCGCGCCGTGGCTGCTGCGGGCCGCCGCCTCCACTCCGGGCAGCACCTTTTCATCGACCTCTCCATCAAGTGTGCTCACCATGACCATGTGTGAGTAGTTTTCACCGAGTCTGAGGGCTCTACCGGTAGCTATGTGGTTCATCTCTCTCTCCCATGGTGCGATCTTTATGTGATCATGAGCTTTGTAATCTAGTTGAATCCATAGATGTTACTCTTCATTATCTTATGAATTATGCTACTCAAGTGGTTTTATTAATGTAATCTCCGGAGTCACCTTTGTCCCATGGTGCGAAGTTGACACTGTGCGCACCGTGTGTGACTCTTAGGCTAAAGATTACAGGAATACTTATCATGAGTTGTTCTTTTGTTGGTTGTCACTATAAAATTGTGGTGTTTGTTTAGTATTATTTTGGGGCGCTCATAGTGACATTGGGGTTCCCTAGATGTGGAAGACAAACTTTAAGGTGTGTTTTTGCAGCCCTACACGATGGTCTTGGTGTTCTATGATATTGTGGTGTTTGTTCACTCAGACTTTAAGGTGTGCTTTTGTAGCCCTACGCAGTAGATTGTTATTTCTATCCAACGGGAGAATAGTTCGAGGTAGCATAATGAAGAGGAAATATCTATGTATTCAATTATATTATTATTGTTGAGAGTGTCCACTAGTGAAAGTATGATCCCTAGGCCTTATTTCCAAGCATTGAAACACCGTTTGCTCTCACTTTGTCTCACGTTTGCTTGCTGCCATTTTTATTTCAGATTGCAATTACCACTTATAATCATCTATATTACTTGCATTTCACTATCTCTTCGCCGAACTAGTGCACCTATACATCTGATAAGTGTATTAGGTGTGTTGGGGACACAAGAGACTTCTTGTATCTTAATTGCAGAGTTGCTTGAGAGGGATATTTTTACCTCTACCTCCCTGAGTTCGATAAACCTTGGGTGATTCACTTAAGGGAAACTTGCTGCTATTCTACAAACCTCTGCACTTGTAGGCCCAACACTGTCTACAATAATAGAAGCGTGCGTAGACATCAAGCTATTTTCTGGCGCCGTTGCCGGGGAGGTAAGGTAAAAGGTACTCGCATCCTCCAGCTACTTAGCTATCTAGCACTGTTGCTGACGTGTGAGTGCTTGAAGGTATATCCTTTAGATTCTGCAGTTATATCTTTTTGTTTTTTGTTTTTATTTCACTAGTTAGGCTTAATGGAAAACAACAACAAAATTAGAGAGCTCTATGAAATTTATCTTGAGTTAGGACATGATGTGTTTGAAGAGAAAATTAAAAAAGCTATGGAAAATTACTTACATCATGGTAGCAATGTTATTATTATAAATTCTTTGTACACCATTATTGCTAATGCTATGGAAAAGTCTAAGCTTGGGGAAGCTGGTTTTGATGAATATGGTATTTTTAGTCCCCCAAGTTTTGAGGAGAAAATTTTCTTTGATGATATTTTGCCTCCAATTTATGATGATAATCATTGTGATGTTTTCAGTCCACCTACTATTGAGGATATAGTTTATGTTGATTATGATATGCCTCCTATTTATGATGATTACAATGATGGATGTGATAGTTTTACTCCCACTATTACTAATGAAACTGTTTTTACTTATGTGGAGAGTATTGATACTTTTATGCATATGGATCATGGTAAGAATGTTTCATGTGATGGTTATATTGTGGATTTTATCAATGATGCTACTGAAAGTTTTTATGAGAGAGGGAGACATGACTTCATATACCACAATAATATTAAGTCTCCTCTCTTTTTGTTGAAATTTTGAAGTTGCACTTGCTTTGCCTTCCTATGCTAGTCACTTTGTGCTTTATTGATTTATTTTCTTACAAGATCCCAATGCATAGGAAGTGGGTTAGACTTAAATGTGTTTCACATTTTTCTCTTGATGCTCTCTTTTGCATTTCAATTCTTGATCCTATGTGAGCATCATTAAAACTATCATGACTGTCCAAAAACAGATTCCTAAGCTTCACTGCGAAAAATGTTAAAAATCACAGAAAAGGAATTTTGACCTGAAATTTTACGACAGCAATCTTCAGTTATTAATACACATTTCATTAGTTCAAAATTTTCTGATTTGAGCAACGTAAGTGCCTCTGAAAATTCACTCTTTACGGGCTGTCCAGTTTTTGACAGATTCTGTCTTTATTTTGCATTACTCTCATTACTTGTGTTTTGTGTAGTTCTATTGATCAAAGAGCAATGCACAACCATAGTAACAGTAGCTAATGTTTAGAATCAACTCATGATATGTCTTTGCTGTACCTATGAGGATTTAATTTATGGAGACACTAACCCCTCTAATCAAGTTTTATGTTGAGTTTTGTGTAAAGAGAATTTTTTAAGTGGAAGAGTTGAGGGTGATGAACAAAGATCAAGAGGGACAACCACTCAAGCTTGGGGATGTTACCCTTAGACTCACCCAACATATATCAAATAAGTACAAGAATTCAAGCTTGGGGATGCCAAGCCACCTCACTCCAACCATCTTGATAACAAGTAAGTAAGCCTAGCGACATGGCTATAAAGAAAGCGCTTTACGGGAGGCAACCCGGTTGTTTTTATTTGTGTCCTCTTGCTGTAACAAGAGACTTAGTTTTTAGTTTAGTTTCTAGAATTTTTAATAAAGTGCCAAGTTTTACTCATTTTGGTGCGAAAAAGTTGCTTATAGCGTTCGGAGATTTTATTTCTGCACGAATATGTGCACGGTATGATTTTTAATTCTATTCTGTAACTCCGAATGAGCTCATATTTGAACTGTAGTTGCAACTTTTCATCCTCATATTTGAACTATAGTTGCAACTTTTCATCCTCTGTATGAATGAATTTTTCGGAATTTTCTGACAAAGTTAAGTAGGGTAGAAAAATACGTTTTGCTGCTGCTGTTTTTCTGGACAGATTCTGTCCCATTTTGTTTGATGCATGCTTAGAACCTTTAACTTGAATCTTTTTTATCCAATTGAGTTTATGAGTAGGCATACAACATTATACACTTTCTGGACATTCATATGAATTTTTGTTCAAGGATTATATGCAGCAAGAAATCTATTTGTTTATCACTACTAATGAACCCCACAGAAAAGAAATGGGAGAAACGGTGTTTTGAAGTTTTTTCACAGGGATTAGAGGAGATGCACCAAGAGCTATCCAAGGATGGTGAAGACCATAAGCTTGGGGTGTGAAGACAACCCCACTGGACCTACACACTCTCGGTTTGCACACGTCTAAATTCTGTTTTTCGATCGAAACACTTTATCGCATAAACTTGGAGCGTCTTTTTGTTTGTCTTGGTTTGATTTTTATTTTGTGAGACCACCACACTATCATTTATATATGAGAGAGCTACTGGAAATTTGGGTTGAATTATGTTGGATGCTATTATTAGATTGGGAAAAGGGATGTTGGAGTTGATTTTAAAAGATACATATAGTTGCATGATTCATGAGCTTGTTAATGAGTAATAATTTGCAAGTATTTTATCAAGAGCTATCTTTTATTCATGTTTTGGTGTTGAATGTTATTTTACCATGTTTAACATGGATTAGTTAGTTCTATGGACACTCATGCATGCATTTAGATGGTCAACCTTCTCCCTCTTGCTAGCCCAAAAATTCCAACAAGCAAAAACTTGTTTCCAACACCTTCAACCAAAGTTTTTCCAGTGAGTCCACCATATCTACCTATTAGCTTTATGCTATTCCGAGTATGTTTATCATGATATTTGTGTTATCTATACCTCTGAATGAAAATTCTTAAGTTGTTGATTGTTATGGGAAAATTTGGTTATAGAGCTCTCTCGAACTTGATGCACACTTTATTTTATTGCATAAATAAAATATGACCCATTGTGATTAAAATTATGATGTTGTGGTCTTGACAAATGTCTTTGGTTGAGAGTTAGCTCATATGTGCTGTCACATGGCAAGCTTTCAACATGCACGTCATATCATTTAGTTGATATCATGTACTTTTGTTTATGGATGCTTACCATGGGTGAAATAAATGAGGAAATGAAGTGAGTTTAAATGAGTTTGTATAAATGGTTAGAGAGACGACTGGGCCGCTAATCTAAGCCATGCATCATTCATGGTGGAAATTTACTTACATGCTATGGTGAACCTTCTGTGATACACCTTAAAATAAAAAGCTATCTAATGGTAAATAAAAAGGGTGTTGAGATTGTTCATTGTGTTTGTTTGTCTTGTCATTTTGATATGGGCTTGTTCCATATCCTGGGACAAGAGGTACCCCAGTTGACGCTCTTAATGATACTATAATTACTTACAATGATATTTAACTTGAACTTGCTTTGTTTCCCAAGATGAGTAACACATGGAGTAGGTACTTGTATTCAAGGGGCATGAGACTTTCAACCTGTACTTTGTCAAGCACACTACTCGTATTTGCTTTCACTTTAAACTTAATCATTCAGGATGCTATGATAGGGGAATGAGAGCTTGACACCAAGGATTACCACATTGCAATCATTAACTTAAGTAGAGAGTTTGGAAGTTAGATGAAACTTATTCATGCTTTACCTCTACTCATTTATATATCTTTCTAAAGTGTCCACCTTTTATATTCAGATTTCATAAGAGTACTCTATGACCATTATAGGATGTTTTTACTTTTCATTATGCATACATTTGGTCCATGGTACTTTCTTCTATGTTACACTTTGTGAATTATCATTGAACATCCTTGCAGTAATATTTTGATATCACTTTATAATCTATCTTGTATATTGCTACTCCTTTGAAGAATTAATCATTTGACTATATGTAGCAACAACTTCATCACTTCATTCATAACATGTGCCTTACAATATTTGATCAAGTTTATGATGGTAGCATGTCACTTCAAAAATTATTTTGTTTTATCGTTTACTTACTCGAGGACGAGTAGAAACTACGCTTGGGGATGCTTGATACGTCCCAAACGTATCTATAATTTTTGATGTTCCATGCATGTTTTATGTCAATTGGCACATGTTTTATATACACTTTATATCATATTATGACATTTATTGGATTAACCTACTAATAGTTGCCAAAGTGCAAAATCTTCTTGTTTTCCTATTTAATGTGTAGGAATTATCAAAAATACAAAAGGAAACCATATTGGAGTCGAATTGGGACTTTCCTGAAATCTGTCTGGAAACGTTTTTCGAAGATGTCACGTTTGGGCCCGAAGACGACGTCAAACGGAAACCTGACAGAACACATAGTTGCAGAGAATTTTCCGAGAATCGATCTAGACTTAAAATTCACCCAATTCCGAGTCCGGACGGCCGAGATATTCCTGATTTACTGCAGCCCTAGATGGGATGACGAGAATCTGAAAGATTGTGACTTTATTGACTCCAACTCTTACCAAATTTGATGGATTCGGCCAAGTCACGAATTGGAGCCTCATTAGGGCTGAGAGGGGTTCCTAGGAAGCTTCTAGAGGTGCCCAAGAGCCCTTGGATCAAAGGGGCATCCATCCCATGGCCTAGATTGCATCTCCACCTCTATATAATGAAGGGAAACCCTATTTTCCAAGCAAGCCACCAAAAGCCACGAATTTTCCTCCTCTTGGCAGCCGCCAAGGAGGGGGAGGAGCTCCTCCATTGCTGTACCATCACCAAGGAAGAAGAAGGGGGGCCAAGGGCCGCCTCCCCCGAGGGCCGCCGCCGCCGCGCCGTGGCTGCTGCGGGCCGCCGCCTCCACTCCGGGCAGCACCTCTTGATCAACCTCTCCATCAAGTGTGCTCACCATGACCATGTGTGAGTAGTTTTCACCGAGTCTGACGGCTCTACCGGTAGCTATGTGGTTCATCTCTCTCTCCCATCGTGTGATCTTTATGTGATCATGAGCTTTGTAATCTAGTTGAATCCATAGATGTTACTCTTCAGTATCTTATGAATTATGCTACTCAAGTGGTTTTATTAATGTAATCTCCGGAGTCACCTTTGTCCCATGGTGTGAAGTTGACAGTGTGCGCACCGTGTGTGACTCTTAGGCTAAAGATTACAGGAATACTTATCATGAGTTGTTCTTTTGTTGGTTGTCACTATAAAATTGTGGTGTTTGTTTAGTACTATTTTGGGGCGCTCATAGTGACATTGGGGTTCCCTAGATGTGGAAGACAGACTTTAAGGTGTGCTTTTGCAGCCCTACACGATGGTCTTGGTGTTCTATGACACTGTGGTGTTTGTTCAATCAGACTTTAAGATGTGATTTTGTAGCCCTACGCAGTAGATTGGTATTTCTATCCAACGGGAGAATAGTTCGGGGTAGCATAGTGAAGAGGAAATATCTATGTATTCAATTATATTATTATTGTTGAGAGTGTCCACTAGTGAAAGTATGATCCCTAGGCCTTATTTCCAAGCATTGAAACATCGTTTGCTCTCACTTTGTCTCACGTTTGCTTGCTGCCATTTTTATTTCAGATTGCAATTACCACTTATAATCATCCATATTACTTGCATTTCACTATCTCTTCGCCGAACTAGTGCACCTATACATCTGACAAGTGTATTAGGTGTGTTGGGGACACAAGAGACTTCTTGTATCTTAATTGCGGAGTTGCTTGAGAGGGATATCTTTGACCTCTACCTCCCTGAGTTCGATAAACCTTGGGTGATTCACTTAAGGGAAACTTGCTGTTGTTCTACAAACCTCTGCACTTGGAGGCCCAACACTGTCTACAAGAATAGAAGCGTGCGTAGACATCAGCCACCCATTTAGAGATAATGTTCATGTGAAGATGTGCCTGAGAGAGGCTCTCCCATAGTGGAGTATGGAGGAGCAATGTTTGAGTCTTCACTAAGCGAAGCGCAATCAAGAAAGGTGGTCCACTTGAAGAGATCAAGATCGACGTCATCTAGCTCAAGTGGAATGCGCAAGGCAAAGGTATGATGTTGATAGGGTTTCTATTTTACCGGTCTCTTGGTGCTAGTTGGGAGACCGGGTTATAGGATAGATACCGTACTATCAAGAGGGGCTCTCAATTGAGCTTTAGCGTATCAGTTGGAGAGAGCTCAAACCTTTGCATACTTGCCTTCATCATCTTTCTTGGTTCTTATTTGGCTTTTCTCTGTGTGGGATTTTGGAGCTTGTTGTGATCTTCATAACAAGCTCAAGTTCATCAAAAACGGATTTCGTATGAAAAACTTGTTGAGTTTTTGATGTTGGAGGTTTGACCGGTTGTTCATTTATAGAGAGGTTTTACATTTCTACATTTTGTTTTATCCTCCCATGTTTGACTATGATGTTTCTCTGTGTGATCTTGTAAAGCTCGTTGCGGTGATTCCAACGAGCCCAAGAACATCGAAAACGGAGTTCGTATGTAAAAGATATCACGTTTTTCGTATGTGTGTTTCTAGAAATCTGGGTGACTCTGAATATTCCGGACCATTCCGAACTGATTCCGGGACAGCTCGATTCAGTACTGCATCGGTCCGGAATCAGATTGGTAGACGTCTGGAATATTCTGGACGGTTCGGAATTCCGGGTGAAAAACAGATCCATTCCGGATTGGACGTTTTCTGTCCAAGACGGCTAGTTTTTCGGAGACCTATAAAATGGGGCCTTCTTCCCCAAAGGTTTCCTAACTCTTGAGCACGGTTTTGACCTCCATTGTTGACCCTTTGAAGCTTTAGCTTCTCTCTATTCCTCCATGATTCTTGCCTCCAATTAGAGGAAAAAGAGAGAGGAGATCTAGATCTATCAATCCACCAATCAATCTCTCCTCTAAGTGAGGGGAAGCTTTTGGATCTAGATCTTGGAGGGATTTTGTTTTCTTCCTTGTTCTTCCTCTCTTCTCCCCCATAAGCATTAGTTGCTTTGGTGGGATTTGAGAGAGAAGGACTTGAACATTTCTTATGTTCTTGCCCATTGCATCGGTTGCATCGGTTTGAGTTCTCCACGGTGATACGTGGTAAGTGAAGTTGAGTAGCTTGTTACTCTTGGGTACTTGGGGTGCCCTAGAGCTTGTCCTCTTGGGTACTTGGAGTGTCCTATACGGTCCTTGTTGATCTCGGAGTTTTGGTGGCTCGCGGGATAGTTGAGAGCCTCCAATTGAGTTGTGGAGTGTGCCTTGACCTTGTGTTTCTTGTGGCTTTGGGAGCCACGGGAATTCGGTGGGAGCCTCCAATTAAGTTGTGGAGTGTGCCTCATCCTTGTACGGGTTCGGTGACCACCTCGAGTGTCCCATAGTGGTTCGTGGAACTCTACATTGGTAGAGGCACGAAGGAGATTACGGTGTGCCATTTGATGGCTATTCGGGGATCACTTTGTGACTCCGCACCGCTCCAACGGAGACGTAGATTCCATTGGGAAGTGAACTTCGGGATAAATCATCGTCTCCAAGTGCCTCGGAATTTCTATACCCGAGCTTCTTACTTATGCAATTTACTTTGTGATAGCCATCGAGATTGAAGTAATATATCTTGCTATCACATATTTGCTTATCTTGTTTCGCATAAGTTGTTGGTGCACATAGGTAAACCTAGCTTGTCTAGGTTTCGTGCTTGATAAATTAAACGCTAGTTTTATTCCGCATTTATTCAAGCCTAAACCATAAAGATTTTTAATCACATATTCACACCCCCCCTCTAGGTGACATCCGTGTCCTTTCAGCATTCAGCACTCATTTTGGACACTATGAGTATCAAGTAATGCCGTTTGGCCTGAGCAATGCGCCTGCAACCTTTCAAGGACTTATGAACTCTGTATTTGCAAAGCACCTGAGAGATTTCGTGTTGGTCTTCTTCGACGCCATTTTGGTCTATAGCAAGACTCTCGAAGCTCACAAGTACCACTTACAAACTGTTCTTCAGATACTCAGGCGCCATCAGCTAAAAGCAAAACTCTCAAAATGCACTTTTGCTCAAAGCAAAGTTGAGTACTTAGGACACATTATCTCTCCAGAAGGAGTATCCACAGATCTTGAGAAAATAGTGGCTATCTCCAAGTGGAAAACACCAGAAAATGCAAGACAATTGAAACGATTCCTTGGTACAACTGGATACTACAGGAAGTTCATCAAAGGTTACGCACTGATTTGCCAAGCTCTTCATGCAGTCCTGAAAAAGGATGCATTCAAATGGGGTCCAGCCCAAGCAGAAGCCTTTGCAACTCTCAAAACAGCCATGAAAGCATCTCCCACATTGGGCCTTCTAGATTTCACGATACCTTTCATCCTCAAGATGGATGCTTGTGCCATAGGACTAGGTGCTGTCCTGATGCAAAACAACAGACCACTGGCTTTTTACAGCAAATGTCTTGGTCCTCGCAATAGTGCCCAATCTATCTATGAAAAAGAAGACATGGCTATCTTAGAAACCTTGAAAAAGTGGAGGCATTATTTCCTGAGCAGCCAGCTAGTAATCAAAACATACCAGCAAAGCTTAAAGTTCTTAAGCAGTCAAAGGTTACTGGAAGGGATACAACACAAACTGATGTTGAAACTTCTGGAATTCGACTACAAGATCGAATACAAGAAGGGCATCGACAATGTCGTAGCAGATGGCCTTTCCAGGCAATACCAAACTGAAGAGCCACTCTCCTGTTCTGCAGTATCTGGTGCCATTCCTACTTGGATGACTGAGGTCATTGATTCCTACACAGACGACCCAACCTGTCTCAAATTGCTGCAAGAACTTAGCATCGACAACTCCAGCAACACCAATTACACATTACAGTCCGGAGTTATCCGATTCAAGGGAAGAGTCTACATTGGAGACAAAACAGATCTGAAGGAAAAGATTTTCCAATCCTTCCACTCCTCGATTTTCGGTGGACACTCAGGAACGAGAGTGACTTTACACCGACTGAAGCAAGTCTTTCATTGGCCACATATGGACAAATTTGTTACTACAATGGTTTCTGAACGCCCAATGTGCCAAATATCCAAGACTGAAAAGGTACCATACCCTGGCTTGCTAGACCCACTTGCAATTCGAAAAGTGAAATGGTCTGCGATTAGTATGGACTTCATTGAAGGATTACCAAAATCCAGAGGTCATGATGTGATACTTGTCGTAGTCGATCGACTGACAAAGTATGCACATTTCATCCCTATCTCTCACCCCTACACAGTTCAGTCTGTTTCCAAGGTGTTCTTGGATAAAATTGTGAAGGTACATGGACCTCTAGAGAGCATTGTGTCAGACAGGGACCGAATCTTCCAGAGCAAGTTATGGATAGACTTGTTCCAAGCATTGAGCATCAAGCTCAATTTCACTTCAGCTCACCATCCGGAGTCAGATGGACAGACCGAGAGGGTCAACCAATGTGTTGAGCAATATCTGCGTTGCATGGCTTTTCAAGAACCCAAAAAGTGGGCTGACTGGTTAACAGCTGCAGAATGGTGGTATAACACATCTTACCACACAGGAATCAAAATGTCTCCATTTGAAGCACTCTTTGAATACAAGCCACCTCATCTGACCTCTCTAGCTCTTCCCTGTAATGCTTCTGATGAAGTGACAGTAACACTGCAAGAAAAGGATCATATGCTCAAAACCTTGCAAAGGAACTTACAACAGGCGCAAGAAAGAATGAAAAACTATGCGGATCTAAACAGAACTGAAAAAACTTTCGCTGAAGGAGACCTTGTCTACCTCAAAATGCAGCCCTACCGTAAAACATCATTGGGTTTGCGCAATGCTTTGAAGCTGACATCAAAATGGTATGGTCCATTCAGAATTCTTCAGAGAATAGGAAGGGTGGCCTACAAGCTTCAGTTGCCAGAAACTTTGCAAATTCACAATGTTTTCCATGTTAACCAACTGAAGAAACACTTGGGTCCACGAGCGGTCCCAAATCCATCGCTTCCATTGGTCACTTCCTCAGGCAAAATCAAGATTTCTCCTGTTGCTATTCTGGAACGCCGACATGTACCATGCAAATCTGGAGATTTTGACATACCAGTTGTGCAGTGGCTTATTCACTGGGAAAATATGGCACCTGAAGAAGCTACAAGGGAGGATGCAGCATTCATTACTGCGACTTTCCCTTCATTCAAGCCTTGAAGTCTTGAGTCAAGGAAGGGGCAATGTCAGGATACAGCTCACTTGTCGCTGTGTTATATGAAGATCAACAGTACTGAAGAAGACGACGCTCAACGGTCCAGATCCTCTGCTACCGTTTCACGTCATCCAACGGCTATCCTTGCTTCTAGCTTAATTAACTAGTTAGCTGTCTTAATGGAGCTTAGCTTGTAAGCATGGATCTTAAAGTGTAATCCGAATTGCTTGGGCGCTGTCCTTTCGATATAAAAGGGAGTGCGTGGGTGGCTGGGAGGCCAAGCAATATCAAAAAACCCTAATTTTGTTCGTCCTGTTCTTTCCTGTTCTTTCTTGTTCTTCCAATTTCCTTACCAAATTGCCAATTAACTGTTAGATTCAGTTATCTTTCCTCATCAGGTTACCCATAGCCCTGACACGGGATCCCCCCGGGTTTGTAGTTACCAAACAAGCCCGGGCATGTACAATCAGGCGCTAGTGTGGACGCTTAAACAGAGAGAAAAAGAAAATTAATCCTAGCGTCTCACCTACAAGCCATGGTCTCCAACGCTAGACGCTAATGATGGGCCAAAACCGTTGTGCTGCTGGCCCCTGCACTCACCTCATACAGGAAGGGAAAAAATTAAGCGCCAGACGCAAGTTGTGGCGTCGACGCAAGGTTCTAAGCGTCGGAGGCTGGGATTGCAAAACAGAACCGCTGTTTCAACCGGGAATACAATCCTAGCGCCCACACTAGCGCCTGGCGTTGTACTTAGCCTTAGTGGTGGCAAGCAAGCCGTGCCACGGCCTAACGCTTCTGACGGACACCCGTTCTCTGAGCTACTGGGTATGCAACGTCAGCACCTTTGAGTTGAGACGCCTGCCGCAGCGGCGACACCACGGCCTCTCCAGCGCCGGCCTTGCCTATAACGATCGGAGCAAGGAGTACAAGGTGGTGCAACTCTTCTATCACGGAAGCCAAGACATCTTCGAGCTCGGGTGCGAGGTCTACACGCTCGGCAGCTGCACCCCCAGCCAACAGTGGAGGCCGGCCTACGGCAGCATACCGCCGCGTCTCCTTGATGCGGTGCAGTACGCCGTCATCTTCGAGGGATCAGTGACCAAGGTTCCTCCAGTGTTTGCCAATGGATATCTGCACTGGCAGCTCTACCCACAGGGCTGTGACTTGGTTGCCGATCTCTTTCCTAGCTCCGTACATTACCCTTACTACAGAGTCGCGGTCCTGTGCTTCTCTATTGCCGACGAGACCCTCAGGGCATCTCCAGCCGTTGTGCCCCCCATGCCGAAAAACGGCGCTATTTTGGCCCGCCTGGGGGGGCAACGGCGCTATTTCACGCGCTGGGGGGCGCCGATTCCCAGTCGCCGAACCCAGGCCGCCCCCCAGCCGGCGAGTTTGGGCCATATTTTGCGCATAAAACCAAGGCCAACACAATTAAAATAGTTGGACATACAAATTCACACATAAGAATAGTTCAACATACAAATCCACACACAAATAGTTCAACAATGCAAGCAAATAGAACAAATCAAACTAGGCATTGGCATTGTCGGCATTGCCATTGCCTTTGCGCTCCCACAAGTGCTGCACCAGATCATCCTGCAGTTGTGTATGCGATGTAGGGTCTCGAATCTACTGGCGCATAGCGAGGAAGGCTGACCATGTTGCCGGCACCTGGTGATCTACATCTGCAAGAGGACCCTGTCGGTAGTATGGCTCAGTAGTTTCAGGCACCGAATGATCCCGCTCACTCTCAATGATCATGTTGTGCAAGATCACACAATAGTTCATCACCTCCCACATGTTGGCCTTCGACCAAGTCATGGCTGGGTACCGGACAACAGCGAATCGAGACTGCAGCGCACCAAATGCCCACTCAACATCCTTCCTGCAAGCCTCCTGGCACTTGGAAAACCAAGCTTTCGCGCTTCCTGACACGGGGTTGGAGATGCTCTTTACAAATGTTGACCACTTCGGGTAGATGCCATCTGCAAGTTAGTAGCCCTTTGTGTACTGGTGCCCATTGATCTCGTAGTTCACTGGAGGGGCATGACCTTCAACAAGCTTGGCGAAGACATTCGAGCACTGCAACACATTGATGTCAATGTGAGTTCCTGGCATACCAAAGAAGGAATGTCAAATCCATAGATCATGTGTAGCCACGGCCTCAAGAATCACACTGCACTCTCCTTTGTGGCCTTTGTACATCCCCTGCCATTCAAATGGACAGTTCTTCCATGCCCAATGCATGTAGTCGATGCTTCCAAGCATTTCAGGAAAGCCTCTTGCTTCATTGCAAGCTAGGATCCGAGCAATGTCTTCCGCATTGGGTGATCGCAGGTATTCTGGCCCAAACACTGCCACGACTGCCCGGCAGAACTTGTTCAAACAATCAATGGCAGTGGACTAGGACATGCGCAGATAATCATCCTGCGAATCAGCGGGAGCACCAAATGCAAGCAACCTCGTAGCGCTGCCTCGGCTTGCTCTTGCGGCGGCCGGGCGCCGAGCCACCACGCCGCGGCCGCGCATCGTGCACGAGCAGGCCGGCGAGGCACGCGAGGATCAGCAAGTGTTCTTCGTCGTCGAGGTCGGCCTGGGCTTCCTCGTCGAGCAGTTCGGCGAGCAGATCCTCATCGTCGGAGTCCATGGCTGGGCGGACAAACCGCCGAACACCTAGCAGGCGAGGTGGGTGCGAGCCTTCCCGAGAGCCTCCTCCCGGCTAGATCACGGCGGAGGGGAAGGAGTGGTGCCGGCGGCGAGATGGCGGTGACGGGGCGGGATAGAGGAAAGGGCAAGGCGGGGGGTGGGAAATGCGCTGTCTCCCCGACAGTGCTGGCCCACGTGCGTTTTCCCTTCCGCCGACCCCCCCAGGCGCAACCCGACGCGCTGGGTTTGGCCTGGGTGCGCCGGCGCCAAAACGGCGCAAAGCGGCGCTATTTGGTCTCCTGGGGGACGACTGGTAGAAAAATGGCGCTATTTAGCCCAAAACGGCGTTATTTTGGGCCCTGGGGGACGGCTGGAGATGCCCTCTGCCTGGTGGCAGGACCAGCAGCGGAGGACATTATGGAGAACTCGTGTGTTGGATGATCGCTCCCCCACTGTCCCGCTACACCTCGTTCACCTCGAGGGCTCTCTGTGCATGGTCCGGGACCTTCGCCATGTCGGTGAGAGCACGCTGGAAATATGGACGCTAAGAGATTACGGTGCCAGCACATGGTCGCTCGACTACCGCGTCGTGCTGACGCCGGATTTTGCACGTGATATGCACAGTCCCCGGTTCCTCACCGTCCTCGGCGTCGACGGAGGCAAGATTCTGATTGCTACTCCCTCCGTTCCAAATTAATTGACTTCAATTAATTTGGAACGGAGGGAGTACATCCCAGCACAGTGTGCATGCTTACGACCTATCAACGGGGAATGTCGAAACGGTGCTGAGCGTCGGCGCTAAGGAGGAGGAGGCCATGGCCGGCATTCGGATCGGTGTCTACGAGGACAGCTTTGCCCGTGTAGGCGGGGAAAACCGCCAGCACAAAGGAAGCAGAGTGGTCTCTGGCCCAGATCCTGCTGCGCCTTCCCCTCAAATCAATCGGCATATGCACGCTTGTTTGCAGGAGGTGGTGGACGCTTATTCAGAGCGAGAGCTTTGTTATGGCACACATGTTGGAGAACAGGCGGCGGAAGGTCATGATGGTCACACAAGACCACCGTTTCCGAAAGAAATTCTCTGTGACAGTCTGATTAGTTACGATGATTGCTTATTCGAGTGCAAAACCATGCATGGCAAAGCCCAGCATCTCGGACACATGTAGCAAACCATAGCCGTTTTGCTCATATCTGCAGTTCCTTAAAAAAATACTCTCAGTTTCCAACAATTTCATTTGCAGCCTGCAGGAGTGATACCGTATCAATTTTGTTTCTGCTACCAATTAGATCAAACGTGTTTCACTAGATTACTCCCAGTATTACGCCGGATCACAATTCACGACCCTCAGTAGTGGAGGTAGAAAAGGTCATGGCCTCTTTTCGGTCCGGATACAGGGCACAGGGCACTCATATACTAGCTGAACCAATGCACTTCGTCAGTGGAAAGAGCGAGTGCCACTTCGAAGTTCCAATTGTGTGTGCTGCTGCAGAAAAACAATATCACCTTTCTTTTTGCTTGTAGTGGCGAGGAATTAAATGCGGCACGTGGTACATTGTACAACACCCCTGATCCCCCTCGCTATTGGATACCTCTGCAGATTCCCTTTGTTAAGAAAAAACCACACGTACCGGATAAGCTGAGATATGCAAACCCCCGGAGGCATTAGGTGGATCTATAGTCAGAACCAAATGTATTGCTCCCTCCGTCAGGAAATATTTATCACGGATTTGTGTAAATACGGATGTATTTAGACATGTTTTAGTGTACACATACATCTAAATTTAGACAAATCTAAGTCAAATATTTTCGGACGGAGCAAGTACTATATAAAGTATTTCAAATTGAGATTTGACACGTTTGTTGGATATATCATTGACAACATGCAAGATTTTTTTAAGATTTTTTTGAAACTTATAAATATGAATTTTAATTTTTTTAAGTAGAGGGAGCCCGGGAGCAAGAAATCTCTACTCTCGACAACGTATCCACTGATAACTATACAAAAAAGCTCTCAAATATTAATCCAAAGACAAAAGCTAACCTAAAAAGTGGCACATTTTATTATAATTTTAAATAAAACCTGACAGTCTTAATAAAATGATTGAAAGATATTTACATGAAAAAATTCTGGTTATTATGATACTATGGGTTTTTTCATTAAAATCTTATGATCCAAAAAGGGTCTCGCAAAAAAAAATGTCACGCAGGAAAACGACTATGTTTTCTATGTGACTGGACTAGCCCCATTACGGCGGTCACTGTGTGTACCAAACAGGTGGGTCCTACAAATTCAAAAAAACTTTAAATCTATCCACTGAGGTAAAAAAATGAAACAAATTATGAAAAAAAATAACCACAAAATAAAATGCTTACGACATATAATAAAATTCCATTCTCACGTACCAAATTGCTAAAAAAATTGGAAATATATTTTGTAAAACAAAACATTGAAATTCAAACTTCATATTTGCTTTCTTCCGATTTTTTTTCTTCTCTTTTCGTTTGTAATAAAACATCATTGCAATGATGGATCAAAAAGAAGAATAGCAATGCATAACATTTTAATTTGCAAATCAATTATATTGTACATTCATTAAATAAATAAAACAACTGTACTAAAAAACCGAAATGATTAACATTTACAAATAGCCATATTAAAATCCCTCTGATTATGCTGGCAAATAAAAAAATTACTGCCAAAAATAAAACTATATTTGACCATTCAAATTTAGCTAAAATATTTAAAATACCCCTAACTTAAATCTCTATGTAGTCCAAATTTAAAAAAAAAAAAAACTTAACCAGAAAAACATTTGTAGGGAATACAAATTCATGCCCTCTAACTAAGGATTAAATTTAAATTAAAATGAACAAATACAAATTTAGTATATTTGCTCTGATTGTTGAATGAAATTAAATACTTAAACAAAACACAGATATATTACACCAATTAGAATAAGTTGATACTCAAAGATAATATGTTCAACAAATGATTAAATTTACCTTACCCCTCACAAATTAAGTAACTGAATTTCAATAATGCTTAAATAAATACACAGTAGAAGAAACATAAATTAATTAATGCCGCGCTAATGTCCCTATAATGCTAGCTATTTATAGCAAAACACAAGCATATTTGAATATTCCAATTTAATAAAAAATTCGAGAAAAAAAATACAAATGTACTTCCTCCACTTATATGAACTTACATTTATTAAATGCTCCCCAACCTAAGAATTTTTTTTTTTAAAGATTCGCACAAATAACCACTAAAATATATATATATATCACAATGCTACTATTTTATTTTTTTTACAAAATGCAATCATTTATGAATAATTCAAATTCAAATTAACCAACATTTGTACAATTTTATTTAAAAACATAACCACATGATTCATCGTTCCGACTCAAGTTTTGAATTTACACACTTCAAAATTTACAAAATGACTTTCAAACCACTTTTAAAATAAGAATATTTTTAAATTTTAATTTCACCACACGGGCGCGGCGGTGTCGCCGCGCAAATTTTCCTAGTAGAAGTTCCAAGTTCCAACTAGCTATTTTGACTTTTGGCGCCGGCTTCCTACACTGGAGATAGTGTCAAAACTAAAAGCTACGGAGTCGGCTCACCTATATGAGCTGATGCCAGATCTTCACGCAATAAATTACTCCTATATTTGGACCAATTGTCTCACACCATTGTACCTTTTTCTTTTTTTGCGAGGAAGTCACAGTTACAGCAGCCAAGCTTCTTACAGAAAAGCCCAGAAAACATAGAAAATTACAACGAGGTCCTCCTGAGCTCTGGCATCGTCGTCTTCGAGCTGGACGCTGCGCCGGCGAAACACGCCGCACGACCTCCATAACCTTGGACTGGGAGGCCCCCCTGCGCGACTGGGAAGGCGACGCCCCTCGGTGCCGAAGCACCTCCACCCTGCATGAAGATCAGCAACACCAACCTGGCCACCTGCAACCGCTCCTTCAAAAGCGTCAACCGCCGGATCCGCCATCTCGAACTCCGGCGAAGGGGGACCCTCTCGAGCACTCCGAGGAGCCGCGAACGAGGGCGGGGCAGCAGATCCGCGGCGAAGCTCCACCGGAGCCGCACCAACGGAGGGGAAGACCACCGCCACCAAAAGCCACTCTGGCACCGCCGCTTCCACCTCAGCGCCGCCGGCTAACACACCACCACGCACACCTAGGCTATGTACACACCGGGATCCATGGATCCCCCGTCCTCCCGCCGCCGAGGCGGCCGCCGGAGGGCGAGGAATCGCACGGATCGCCGGCGGCGATCTGGCACACGCGCGGTCGCCCAAGAAATCGCCCTTTGACTACTGTAGATGGAGAAAGGGGATGAGGTCCAAGCTCTCTATAGTCGCTCACCATTGTACCTTTTTCAGGAGAGAACATGAAATTTTATGCTTATTTCTAGATATTGGGTCTCGCCGAAAAATATTTGGAGCCACCAACATTTTAGAGTAATAGAAAATTCGTCATTGATGCCAAATAATGCTTACGTAGCCAAGACTTTTTTTTTACCAAACTCGTTAGAGGGCCAGGAGTTCTGTCAATTTATTAATAGAAGAAGAGAGTTGATCCCGTTTATAAGGAAAACCGGATCGAAAACCTTAACGGGACCCCGTTTACTAGGAAAACATGTCAGAAAACCGCATAAGTAACAAAACATATGGAGTCAGATCACCTATATGAGCTGATGCCAAATTGTTTAACGCAATAAAATTATTATATTTTGACCAATTGCCTCACACCATTGTACCTTCTTAGGAGAAAGAGCACAAAATTTTATGCTAATTTAGTAGATTGTGGGTTTCTCCAAACAATATCTGAAACCAGCAATGTTGTAGACTAATGGAAAATTCAGCATTGATGCCAAATAGTGCTTACGTAACCAATTTGACATTGCCAACATTGTGGATGCTCCTAGACGCCCTATTGAGAAGCCGTCCGTTGCAATCATCTCCGCAGCAACTCCGTGAAAATGTCGTCTGTTCCTTTGCATTCCATTGAGAAAGAACGAGAGAAAATCACTAAAAGTGGACATTATTACTTTTGTTTTGTTGAAAATGAGTTGGTTTCAGAATCTTACACTGATAGCTTTGATCCTTGAACGGCAATTGTCCAAAACCAGATTCGAACAGCTATTCGTTGGACTCCACGCGACATTGCTGGCTTGTTGCAACAATGACGCGGCATGAGGACGCACAACACCATGTCACCATGCATGCATCTAGAGAGTCAACTGTAAAACAAATTGTGGTGATATGCATTGTATAATTTCCTTCTTGAACTTGAAAAGGCGTGCGCTTTTTCAATCGCCCACTAAAATGTCTTTAACAAACATTTTCCTCCCTGAAATGACCTGCACTTGGAATCCAGATGTCTCATGCCTTATCGAGTGAAATGCCACTTGCAATATTCTGCAACGTCTACTTTTCTTTATCTTGTCCTCCGACAACGAGAAAATGTGTTTCTTGCCGAAATGGGCGTGGGGTAATTGTTACAAAGTACTCAGCATGCCATCCAAAATTACAATGGGCATGTACCTTTTAAGATTTTTCTTTGACTTAATTAAATTAGTTGAAATATACGTAAATTACGTCATACAAAAGTGAAAATTTCAGATTCACGCTGAAAAGTATTGTGTGTGCGCGCGAGCCCACGCGTGTGTTCATATTTCTGATAATCTTCATAACATTAATTTTTGTCAATATTATGCAGCTATTCTTCAAGGCTGCACGCTAGATCGCACGTTGTCCTTACTGCAACATGTGGAGGTGCTGTTTATATGGACTCTAGGTGCAACCATTTGGACATGGCATGGTTGAATGAGCGTTATACGATATACGATCGATTTGACTTATGTCTTTATACTAGTATTGTTGTTGCATGTTTTGTATTGATCTTTTGGGCGAAAATCCGCTTTGGCTCATAGGAGTATATAGGCCCAATTCTTTTGTGCTTCCTGGATGGCTTTCCCGAGAAGCTGGTCTACCCCCACCTTTCTGGAGAAGTCGTCCCTCAAATTTGGGTAGCTTTCTAAATTAGTTCAGACTAATTGAATTGGGAAGCCTATTGAAATTTTGGAGACGGCTTCTTCAGAAAGTTGGCGCACGGCAGCTTCTCGTGTAAGCCGTTCAGGAAGCCCAAAAGAACTGGGCCATAGTCTCACTGTCTAAAATCGCATTTCAAAATGTCAACAAATTTGAAAAAAATGGGAGTACCACACGAGCCAAAAAAAAATCCTTTTTTGCAAAACTTTGTTCACGATAAAATATCCGGAAGTACACCGATTTGTTTTACATTTTTAAGCGTTTTAATGGGAGCATCTGCTCCTACGAATCAAAACAACGTCTCCATCTAATTTTGGGTTGTCCTTTTTACCCTTATTCTCGTTTCGTCTATGGGGTTAACTTTATACTAAAGAATGGTGGCGTGCATCAACCCATGCAGAACGCGAGGTAATCGCCCTTAGGAAAAAGTATATAGAAAGGCATTCACACATCAACACCAAGGCTAATTTGCGTAGTATGGCATCTTAAACACATTTTTCCATTTCCTGAGTGTTCATAAATTATTTGTGGGTCTCTCAGTTTATTTGTGATTTTTAAAATATTTTATTTTTGATTTTGGTATATTCTATGTGTATTTATGTTTTCCACTTAATTTTCCAATTTCAGCTTTTTATCCACCTATATATTTTTTGCTTTTCTATTAAATATTTTAACTCCCTTTCTAATAGATTAGTACTATATTTTTCGACGCGGACTAGGTTTCCTTATGTGGATATCAGTCATCAAATTATTCAAAACTGTGGAGGGTTATCCGGATAAAATTCATTAGAAGTTCAAAGTGTTAGTGTTTTCTAGAGTAGCTTTGAGTATATTGACGAAACCAAGACTTGAAAGATCATTTAGAGTTTAGAGGAAAAAAAGTTATATCTTCTGAAGCGAAAAAGTGAGTAAGGATTACTATATTATATATTAAGGACAAGAAGATTTAGGCCCCCAGAGCGAGCCAGCGCGACGGGCACTGTAGTAGCTACGGTCCAGCCGCGGGAGGACCTAACCGTGATTTTCCAAAAACGCAGGGACTTCGTTGCAAATATTCCAACACAACACGCCCTTCTCTTTTCTTTTCCCTCGCGCGCGGCCGGAGCCGCCGCCGCCGCGTCGTTCCGCCGCTACATGCCCTTTCGATCAAATCGAAGCACACCTGCGGAACTGCATCAGCTCCCTCTCCATCTTCACTGAAGCTCGCGAGCTGAGAAGCTCGGAAAAGCTCGCGCCGTCGTCTTCTTCGCCGTATCCGTCCGCCGCCGCCGCGCTTCGATTCGTCGCCTCTCGACCTCGCTTTGCCCAGCGCCGCCGCACAACGGTTACCCGCGACACGCCGCCTCGAACGCGCTAAGTCGCGCTTCCCCTGTCGCTCTAAAGCGCCGTCGCCATCGTCGACATCACCGCACGGAGGTGGACATTGCTGACGCCATCAGATGACGTCATCAAGGCCCCACCAGTCAGCCTCCCACTCTTTCCTTCTTTTTATGAATTAATAAATTTCTGACATGCAGACCCCACCTGTCAGGATTTTAATTATAATTGCAAAAAAAAACTTATATTTGTTAAACTCAAATCTTCCAAACCGTAATTCAAATACAGATAATTTTTAAACTAAGATATTTTCAAAAATTAAAATTTAACCAAACAGGTAAAAAATTAGATTAGAAAAAACACTCAAAAAAAATGAACATTTCACCTTATATTTGTTAAACTCAAATCTTCTAAACCGTAATTCAAATATAGATAATATTTAAACTAAGACATTTCCAAAAATTTAAATCTAACCAAACGGGTAAAAAATTAGATGCGAAAAACACTTTAAAAAATGAACATTTCAAATATAATTTCCGTACCATACGAACTTTCAAACACTAATTCACACGAAAAGAAACTTTAAATAAGAAAAGTGTTCAAAAACATAAATTTTTCAAAACCTTCATAACTTTTAAATCTTAATTCAAATGGACAAACTTTTAATAAAGAAAAGTGTTCAAAAGTATTTGAATAATATCAAAATGATCAACAAAATAAATTTCTGACGTACGGACCCCATTTGTCAGGACTTTAATTATACTTGCATACAAAAAGGCTTATATTTGTTAAATTTAAATCTTCCAAAACGTAATTCAAACATAGATAATTTTTAAAATCAAACATTTTCAAAAAAAAAATTAACCAAACAGGTAAAAAAATAGATACGAAAAAACACTTAAAAAAAGTAAAACAAATATAGATAATTTTTAAACTTCGACATTTTTAAGAAATTCGATTTAACCAAACAGGTAAAAAATAAGATACAAAAAATGCTAAATAATATTTGAACATTTTCAAATATAATTTCCGTACCATATGAACTTTTAAATACTAATTTACATGGAAATACTTTAAATAAAAAAAGTGTTCAAAAAACATAAACTTTTTAAAACCTTCATGACTTTTAAATCTTAATTCAAATGGAAAACTTTTGCTGACAAAAGCGCTCAGAAGTATTTGAATAATATAAAAAATGACAAAAAAATACATAATAACTATTTACATCAAGATACAATTTTTTTGAACATTTTAATTTAACAAATATTTAGAGAAAACCTAAAACACATTCCCTCTAATTAAATGGAGTTGGAATTAAAAAAATACATACTATATTTCCACTGATTATGAAGCTTCATTGAATATATCAAGCTACAAACATAAACCTACAAATTTTAGTACATTTATAATTGCTGAAATTTTAAAGCTCATCCAAACGACAACTTCCAACGAATTTTAACACTTTAAATTGGAAAATTACACAAAAAAATCAAAGAAACCAATTCTCTTTGCAATATATATTGTACACCTAAACCAAAAAGAACAGATCATTAACACCTACCTAACTTTTTTATTCAGTAAAAATGCTAACTGTTTATAGGGAAAAATGTTCAAACATACCAATTTGATAAATGCTTCAAGAGAAAAAAATGCACTCCCCCCACTTATATGAAGTTAAATTTATTAAATATTCAAAACATACATTTCCTCTAATTACAAACTTAAATAGGACATCCCAATTTGAAAATTATTTGAATACAATCAAAATTAATTTATTCCAAATATGAAATACAATACAACAAATGTGTATTTCCACCACTACAAACTTAAATTAAATAATAATGTAAGAATATAATTTTGACATTTTAATTCATTAGGCATTTAGATATATTCCACACAACAAATTTCATTGAAATTCAATTTTTTTTAAACCCAACACGTGCGGCGTGCGCCGCACCAAATTTACCTAGTATTTAGGAAAGGGAGAAGCACACTCTCATGGGACCATGCTCTAGGAACCAACACACACACTGTCAATGTTAAGTCGTCCATCGAGCGGCTGAGAAGGGACCAAATCAAAGTAGCACTGTGTGGCGCCCCGACCTGACTACTATACCGTGATACTGTGTCCCCGGTTATCCGATACCACCAGACACACTATCAAAGCATAATAGAGAGATCAAGACTTGTGGAACAACTGGCACCTCACAGACTCTACTACACAAATCATATAGTTCAACTCTTATAATAGAGGAAGATAGCAAATGACAACCTGAGGTCACAGACCCAACATTACAACATGCGGAAGCAAATTAAGTTGTTCTAAACAACAAGAACCAGATTATGGCCTAAGAGGCCTACAAATAACCATCCAGCGCCAGCTGTTCCGGGATGTCCCAAGCTGCCACCTGGGAACCCCAGACTACTCGTCGACGTCCACAAAGAACCCACCTTCGAGGTCGGTGAAGTCCTCCTCTGAAACAAAACAAACGACGTTGAGTTCGACGAACTCGCAAGATTATATAGAGCTTTAGCTCGATGAGGCTTTCAAAGTTATATAGTTGTTTTGCATAAAGCTGATTTTATTTATGAAAACATAACTCAAAGGCATCGACTAATCAGAATATTTTAAAAGAGGGGTAAGAAGTGACTCTTTTCTTGAATCACCTTACTCATCATCAACCATCATCAACCATAGTACCTGTTCATCAAAGGCACCTCCCCGAATCACCCTCGAGGAAGCTCACCTTGCATTTGTGAGTGGTACCTCTAGTACCCAGTTTTTAATCATTCCGTTAAAGTTATTCTATGATCTTACCTTCACTTCCCAAGTCGTCCATAACCGCGGACACGGCTTTTCGAAAAGATTTACCCTGCAGGGGTGTACAATGTTTGCCACGCGTACCGTCCGGCCCATTACCTGATCATTAGCTCTCTTCCTTGGAAAGCCGGCTGGGTGGGAGCGGTGTCGACTTCTCCCTCGTTAAGGACTTTCCAGGATCATCAGTGGCGGCAGGGCAGCCAGTGCCTGCAACACCCGCCCCACGGCCACTCATTTTCCTAACACCACCATCCTCATCTCAGTTCATCCCACCATCATCACGCACGCGCAAATGGAAGCCCGAACTAGAGGACCCTGGCTAGCCCCGCCCGAGTTATTTAGTCTATGAGGGTTCCTGCACTGCGAATGCATAGGCCTCACGCATGGTTGCACGCTCAGTCTTGGTTCAAGAGGTATAGAACTCGCACCTAGGCGGCGAGAACGAGACAAAACACCACAACCACAGTGGCCTCTCATCCCCACCTTTAAGCATTTTATTATCCGTCACCACAATTTCTCCACCATCATTCTCATCTCATCACATGTTTCCAACATGAACCATCCATCGTATAGCTATGCAATTAACTAAGCATGGCTAAGCATCCACATAGCATAGTAAGTATCTCGGCCAACAATACAATCCTATGGATAAATAGGAGGGAAACAGGTATTGGCATCGGAATCTTAATGCAACTATAGGATACTCTAATCCAATAAAATTGACATTTGGAACCGCATGCAATATTATAGTGGAGAAAATAATTGCGGAAATATAGGATAAGACATGCTCAGAGGGGGGGTTTACGCTTGCCTGGATCAGCGTGCTGGTAGTACGGCTCTTCGGGGTATTGTGGCGTAACCCCGGCTGCTTGATCTAACGAGAAACAAACATCGGGAGAGAACAATCAATCACCACACATATGACTAACAAATGCAATGCGCAAACATATGATGACATGACATTTTAAATCCCCGGGAGGGGGATGATTCGACTAGTCAAATTAACCGGAGTCCGGATGCTTAGAGGGGTGCATCCCGAATATTCCGGGGATTTAGGTCATGAACGAACTTTACTTGTTGATTAGGGAAGATGGAACCCTATGTTGCACTTGGATATAAGATGTCATGATCCGATGATGCAATGCAGGGTATCGGTGATTAGAAATGGATGAAGGAGGTGCTTCCGGTTATTTCACCTTGTTATGCTCAATTTGGTATAGTTCACATAATTTACTGACGAAACGATAACAGGTCATTACATTTAAATTCCTCCTTTAAATTATACCCTAATTAGAAGTTAATCCAACACCGGACCTTTATTTAACCAAAAAGAACACAACTAAACTAAACAGGAAAATAAAATTGAATTCTGGACCACATCGGAATATCCGAACTTTCCCTATCCGGAATATCCGGTCGAGGAAGCAAACTGAAAACGGCTAAGGACTAACGAACATCTTGCACTGGCTCACTTCGGAAAATCCGAATCCATCGACTTCGGATTATCCGATCCTCTCCCAGTGTCCGAAATTTCTCTAAGGACCAGAAAATTTTCTCGTACTGAAAGTATTCGGAAATTCCGAATGTTCCATACTCGGAAAATCCGATGCTCTGTACTGCACACACTGCGTCGATGGCGAGCTCCAATGAACGGATGCTTCGGACCACTAGCGGGCGAGAGGAGGGCATAGGGAGGAGCAGCAGCTCACCCTGGACCCGTGGTCGTGCTCGGCGTGGTCGGGGACGCAGCAACGGCGGCGAATCGCTCCCGGCGGTGCTCGGACGGCCGCGGGGAAGACGGCGATGGCGGCGGCGATTCTTGGAGTCCCTGCTCGATTCCTCTGGCGGAGAGGGAACAGGCGACGCGGCAAAGCCGGTGATGGTCTTCGATTCGTAAGGGGATCACTCAATCAACGGCGAGATGGCGGCGGAGCTCGGCGACCATGACGTGCTCGTGGAGGAGGAGTTGGGGAACGAGATGGTCAACGAGGGAGTGGGGAGGGGGAGCAGTGCCAGTGGGGCTCGGGGTGGTGTACTTCTCGCAGGGGAGAGCAGAGAGGAGGGGGCCCGGCGCACTGCCACGGCGACGGCATGGGAGCGCGGCGGCATGGCGACAGTGGCGAGGAGAGAGACGATGTTTCGCGAAAACCCCCTGGAAAAACTTTGTTCATCACAGATAGGTCCTCCTCTAATTACAAAGAAGCCCTTTTCTGTTTCTTTTAAAACCAGTAGCGTTTCTCTGATTTAATTGAGGCACCAAAACATTTTATAAAAAATAGGAGAAAAATCTGGTAGCCTCCCCATATAGTATAGAAGCACCACAAAAATTGGCGTCTCAAAATAAAATTGTTTGGACCACTTTTGTTCATAGGGTTCGTTTAGGGCATTTTGCTAAAATTCAAAATGTTGCTCCTTTAACAATTTGGAGCAAGTGCAAAATATTATTTTGGAGCTCTTGGAACTTCCTTGACAGATAGGAGATGTCAAAGTAATTTTATTTTCCAAGATTGAGTGCCTTCGTTGTTTTGAAATTGGTGGAAGCACAATTGGCAATTTGGTTTTTGAAATGTTGTCAAACCTCCACAATTCCCTAGCAACACCCACAACTCCCTAGCACAATTCCCTAGTGACAACAACATGATGCATGATGCCATGATGCAATGAACACAAAAGTGGAAAATTTACACGGGTTTTTAGTTGCTTAAAATTCGGGCTGTTACAATTCTACCCCCCTTACAGGAATCTCGTCCCGAGATTCTAAGGTTGCGGAAAGAAGTCGGGATACTCCTCACGAAGACTAGACTCTCGTTCCCAAGTCGCTTCTTCCTCGGAATGGTGAGACTATTGAACTTTGAGGAACTTGGTGGTCTTGTTACGGGTCTCCCTTTCGGCTTCATCCAGGACACGGATAGGATGCTCGCGATAGGTAAGATCTTCCTGGAGATCTAGCTCCTCGTGATTGACCCCATGGATAGGATCTTTGAAACACCGGCGAAGTTGAGAGACATGAAACACATCATGTACATTCGGGAATATGACCGGTAATTCCAACTTATAAGAAAGATCTCCTCGCTTTTCTAGAACGGTGAAAGGGCCAACATAGCGAGGGGCCAATTTCCCTTTTATTCCGAAGCGGCGAACGCCACGAAGGGGAGAGACACGGAGATAAGCTTTATCACCAATTTCATAGTGAATTCCTGATGGTGCTTATCATAGTAGCTCTTTTGCCTAGACTGAGCAATCTTCAGATTCTCTCTTATGATTCGAACCTTCTCCTCAGCTTCATTGATCACATCCGGACCAAAGAGTGCCCTCTCTCCGGTCTCGGACCAATTTAGGAGTGCGGCATTTTCTTCCATATAAACCTCGAATGGAGCCATGCCCAGACTAGCTTGATAGCTGTTGTTGTAGGAGAATTCCGCGAAAGGGAGATACTTTTCCCAATCCTTGCCGAAAGAGATTACACATGCCCTAAGCATGTCTTCCAAAACTTGGTTCACTCTTTCGGTCTGACCATCAGTTTGAGGATGGAACGCGGTGCTGAAGTTAAGACGAGTTCCCATAGCAGTTTGGAAACTAGTCCAAAACTTGGAGGTGAATAGGCTTCCACGATCAGAAATTATCTTCTTGGGAATGCCGTGAAGGACGACGATACGAGAGGTATACAGGTCTGCCAACTTGGCAGCTAATGTCCACCGAACGGGGAGGAAGTGAGCCACTTTTGATAGTCGATCAATGATGACCCAAATGGCATCATGTCCCTTTGGAGACTTCGGCAGACCAGTAATGAAGTCCATACCAATTTCATCCCATTTCCACTCGGGAATAGCAATAGGGCGAAGAGTGCCGGCAGGCCTTTGATGTTCAGCCTTTACCCGTCGACAGGTGTCGCATTCAGCAACATACTAGCAATTTCTCGTTTCATCCGAGTCCACCAGAATTGTGGTCGAAGGTCTTGGTACATTTGGTACTACCGGGATGAATAGAGAGAGGAGATTCATGAGCTTCTTGGAGGATCAACCCCTCAATTTTGTTTCTTTGGCACTACCAAGCGGTCACCAAAATAAACAACTCCGGATTCATTGACAGAAAAACATTTGGCCTTCCCGCTAGCAATGTTCTCCTTGATTTTTAGAATACCCTTGTCACGCTTTGAGCATCCTTAATCTGGTCCACAAGAGTAGATTTGATCTCCAGATTTGCAAGGTAGCCAGAGGGAACAATTTCCAGGTTCAAACGAGAGAACTCTTCATGGAGGGCAGGTTGGGCCTCTTCAATCATCAGATTGTTGCAATAAGACTTCCGACTTAGCGCGTCAGCCACGACGTTTGCTTTGCCGGGTTGATAGTTCAGACTCACATTATAGTCCGTGATTAACTCCAACCAACGCCTTTGCCTGAGATTTAAATCCGGCTGGGTGAAGAGGTACTTCAGACTCTTGTGATCCGAGAAGATCTCGCAACGGTTACCAAACAGGTATGGTCTCCATTGCTTCAAAGCATAACCACCGCGGCAAGTTCTAGATCATGAGTTGGGTAGTTGTGCTCATGCGGCTTCAATTGGCGAGAAGCATATGCCACCACATGGCCATCTTGCATTAGCACACAGCCCAAGCCTTGAGAGAGGCGTCACAGAAGACGACGAAATCCTTGCTCGTGTCCGGCAGGACAAGCACAGGAGCGGACGTGAGCTTGGCTTTCAGTGTTTTGAAACTCTCTTCAGCTTCGGCCGACCATACAAACTTTTTATCCTTCTTGAGAAGGTCAGTCAGGGCCTTGGCTATCTTGGAGAAACCTTCGATGAATCGGCGGTAATAACCGCCAATCCGAGAAAGCTTCGAATGTCCTTGACTGACATTGGAGTTTTCCAATCCAAAATGGACTGAATCTTGTCAGGAATGACAGCCACACCATTGCGGATATCACATGACCAAGGAAGACGAGATTATCCAACCAAAACTCACACTTGGAGAACTTGGCATAGAGGCGGTGTTCTCGAAGTCGTGTCAGAACCAAACGAAGATGTTCCTCATGCTCTTCATTGGTTTTGGAATAGATGAGGATGTCATCATGTAAATGACGACAAACTTATCAAGATAATCCATGAAGATGGAGTTCATGAGCCTCATGAAAGTAGCTGGAGCATTGTGAGACCAAAGGACATGACGGTATACTCATATGAGCCATAGCGAGTAACAAATGCCGTCTTTGGATATCCTCCTTTCTGATTTTTATCTGATGGTAGCCTGACCTCAGATCCATCTTGGAGAATACCGTTGCACCAGCTAACTGATCCAACAGATCATTGATGCGAGGAATAGGATACTTGTTCTTGATTGTCACCGCATTCAACGGTCGATAGTCAGAGACTAGACGAGGCACGGTAGAATCCCTCTTCTTGACAAAGAGTACCGGACAACCCCAAGGTGAACTGCTAGGCTGGATGAACTCCTTAGCTAACAGCTGATCAATTTGCTCTTTCAACAGAGCCAACTCTTCCACCGGCATACGGTAGGGCTTCTTGGAAATTGGAGCGTACCGGGAAGTAGATCTATGACAAACTCCACACTTCGGTCAGGAGGCATGCCAGGCAATTCTTCCGGGAACACATCCGGGAAGTCACACACCACGTGTATGTCCTGGATTTCAGGAGGGATTCGCCTTCCATAAAGCAAAGGAGAATCTCAGGTGAGTTGGGTATGATGGAGACGGAGGTCTTGATAGTGCAGACCAATACTTCACACTGTCACCGGAAGAATTGGTCACGGTGACGGTCTTGGCAGCACAGTCGAGATTAGCCTGGTATTTGGCTAGCCAGTTCATGCCCAGTATGACATCAATGCCATTTGACCTCAGAGCTACCAAAGCAAAGGAAAAGAGTAATAACCGATAGTAATCTGGACTTCAGGAGTAACCCCATCGGTTTGCCATTTGGAGCCAGGAGTAGCGATCACCAAGGACGGCTCATTTTCTCAAACGGTATTTTGTGCTCTTTTGCAAAAGCTATGGATATGAATGAATGCGATGCTCCAGAATCAAACAAAACTGTAGCACGATTGTTGTTGATTCGAACTCACCCATAAGAACGCCGGGGTCCTCTTCAGCTTCTTCAGCAGAGATGTGGTTCAGGCGACCACGCACATAGGTCCAGCCTTGCCAGCTGGAGTGGCAGGGGCTCGTGCAGGAGTTATCGCGAGAGGTGCCTTCTGGGGGCACTCCCTGGAGTAGTGGCCAGCCTGGCCACAGGTGTAGCAAGTGACTCCAGGTGGAGCAGGTAGCATAGGACGGTACCCACTCCGCCTACCCCAAGTGTCGAAGTAGTGGGGCGCGGAGGAGGTGGCCTGTATCCCGGCTCTGGCATGAATGGAGCACGAGGTACAGCGCTGTAGGGAACAAACACCCTGCGCTTCTTGCTCTCAGAACCCGAGGAACTCTGGTGGTCCCCATGTGCGGGCCTCTTGGAAGCTTCAAGTTCCTTTCTTCCTTGCTCAAGAGTGAAAGCCTGGTTGAACAGCTCCTGATAGGTCTGGAACCTGAAGGGCAATAGCTCATAGCGGAGCTGCGGAGTCAGACCCTTGCGGAACAGCTCTTGCTTGTCAGCATCATTGGTCACGTCCCTTGGGGCGTAACGAGAGAGGTGGTTGAACTCACGACCATAAGTGCGGAGGTCCATCCGTCCCTGTTGCAAATCCAGGAACTCCCTCCTCTTCAAGTCCATGATCGGCTGGGGAATGTACTCCGCACGGAAGGCAGTGCGAAAATCAGCCCAGGTGAAGACATGGTTGGCTGGAAACAAAGCCACATGGCTTTCCCACCAACAGCCAGCAGCACCAACCAAGAGATAGGTGGCAAAGTTGACTTGCTCCGCCAATGGGACATGAGCGCGGAGAACTTGCGCTCCAAGCACGAAGCCAATCATCAGCTTCCAGTGGCTCCTTAGCATCAGCAAAGTGGGTGGCTGCGAGCGCAGGAACTCGGTGAGAGTGTTGCACTCGTTCCTCCGTGCATTCTGCTGCACCAACTGCTCCAGCAAGCGCTCATTGCGCCCACGGTTCTCCTCAATGGCCATCAAGACCTCAGCCATCGAGGGTGGTGGCGGCAGATCATCCTCATCATCATTGTGGTTACCGCGACCACCACGGCCTCCACGGCCTCCTCGAGCCATTCTGGAGATTTGACAATGACACAGTTAGTATCTTTCTCCGAATGGTCGAACAATAGCATTAGCGTCTACACAAGTACACAGACTAGGGACGATAATACTTTGCAAAACAAGGAACAACAAGATAGAACTTGGGTCAAAGATCAGCATCATGTGCTACTAGTGAGAGTTAAGAAATCACAACTTAACACACTCTAGTTGACACAATCCGGGACCTTATGTTCAAGTCCGTGGGTTAAAACCCAAAGAAAGGATCAAAGATTAACTCGGTAGAAACATCTGAGTTGATTTGGGATTCAACGCAGCGGGAGCAACGTGACACATAACACTAAAGGTCGAACCCACCCCGTTTCTAATCATTTTGAAGTAACAGACGAGGAGTAAAACCTTTAAACTCAAATCGAGATAAGATTGCTCCGAGATTAGAGGGTAACCAGATAAGGAGTAAAAAGAATCCTAAGATGGTTTTCACAACTCATTTTTAGGTTAAAAATATTTTCACAAACACTAGACTCAACATCGACCAGTAGAAGGGTTTCCTACAGGCAGTACTGCTCTGATACCAACTTGTGCGCCCCGACCCGACTGCTATACAGTGATACTGTGTCCCCGGTTATCCGATACCACCAGACACACTATCAAAGCATAATAGAGAGATCAAGACTTGTGGAACAACTGGCACATCACAGACTCTACGACACAAATCATATAGTTCAACTCTTATAATAGAGAAAGATAGCAAATGACAACCAGAGGTCACAGACCCAACATTACAACAGCGGAAGCAAATTAAGTTGTTCTAAACAACAAGAACCAATTATGGCCTAAGAGGCCTACAAATAAACATCCAGCGCCAGCTGTTCCGGATGTCCCAAGCTGCCACCTGGGAACCCCAGACTACTCGTCGACGTCCACAAAGAACCCACCTTCGAGGTCGGTGAAGTCCTCCTCTGAAACAAAACAAACGACGTTGAGTTCGACGAACTCGCAAGATTATATATAGAGCTTTAGCTCGATGAGGCTTTCAAAGTTATATGGCTGTTTTGCATAAAGCTGATTTTATTTATGAAAACATAACTCAAAGGCATCGACTAATCAGAATATTTTAAAAGAGGTAAGAAGTACTCTTTTCTTGATCACCTTACTCATCATCAACCATCATCAACCATGTACCTGTTCATCAAAGGCACCTCCCCGAATCACCCTCGAGGAAGCTCACCTTGCATTTGTGAGTGGTACCTCTAGTACCCAGTTTTTAATCATTCCGTTAAAGTTATTCTATGATCTTACCTTCACTTCCCAAGTCGTCCATAACCGCGGACACGGCTTTTCGAAAAGATTTACCCTGCAGGGGTGTACAATGTTTGCCACGCGTACCGTCCGGCCCATTACCTGATCATTAGCTCTCTTCCTTGGAAAGCCGGCTGGGTGGGAGCGGTGTCGACTTCTCCCTCGTTAAGGACTTTCCAGGATCATCAGTGGCGGCAGGGCAGCCAGTGACTCAACACCCGCCCCACGGCCACTCATTTTCCTAAACCACCATCCTCATCTCAGTTCATCCCACCATCATCACGCACGCGCAAATGGAAGCCCGAACTAGAGGACCCTGGCTAGCCCCGCCCGAGTTATTTAGTCTATGAGGGTTCCTGCACTGCGAATGCATAGGCCTCACGCATGGTTGCACGCTCAGTCTTGGTTCAAGAGGTATAGAACTCGCACCTAGGCGGCGAGAACGAGACAAAACACCACAACCACAGTGGCCTCTCATCCCCACCTTTAAGCATTTTATTATCCGTCACCACAATTTCTCCACCATCATTCTCATCTCATCACCTGTTTCCAACATGAACCATCCATCGTATAGCTATGCAATTAACTAAGCATGGCTAAGCATCACATAGCATAGTAAGTATCTCGGCCAACAATACAAACCTATGGATAAATAGGAGGGAAACAGGTATTGGCATCGGAATCTTAATGCAACTATAGGATACTCTAATCCAATAAAATTGACATTTGGAACCGCATGCAATATTATAGTGGAGAAAATAATTGCGGAAATATAGGATAAGACATGCTCAGAGGGGGGGTTTACGCTTGCCTGGATCAGCGTGCTGGTAGTACGGCTCTTCGGGGTATTGTGGCGTAACCCCGGCTGCTTGATCTAACGAGAAACAAACATCGGGAGAGAACAATCAATCACCACACATATGACTAACAAATGCAATGCGCAAACATATGATGACATGACATTTTAAATCCCCGGAGGGGATGATTCGACTAGTCGAATTAACCGGAGTCCGGATGCTTAGAGGGGCGCATCCCGAATATTCCGGGGATTTAGGTCATGAACGAACTTTACTTGTTGATTAGGGAAGATGGAACCCTATGTTGCACTTGGATATAAGATGTCATGATCCGATGATGCAATGCAGGGTATCGGTGATTAGAAATGGATGAAGGAGGTGCTTCCGGTTATTTCACCTTGTTATGCTCAATTTGGTATAGTTCACATAATTTCCTGACGAAACGATAACAGGTCATTACATTTAAATTCCTCCTTTAAATTATACCCTAATTAGAAGTTAATCTAACACCGGACCATTATTTAACCAAAAAGAACACAACTAAACTAAACAGGAAAATAAAATTGAATTCTGGACCACATCGGAATATCCGAACTTTCCCTATCCGGAATATCTGGTCGAGGAAGCAAACTGAAAACGGCTAAGGACTAACGAACATCTCGCACTGGCTCACTTCGGAAAATCCGAATCCATCGACTTCGGATTATCCGATCCTCTCCCAGTGTCCGAAATTTCTCTAAGGACCAGAAAATTCTCTCGTACTGAAAGTATTCGGAAATTCCGAATGTTCCATACTCGGAAAATCCGATGCTCTGTACTGCACACACTGCGTCGACTGCGAGCTCCAACGAACGGATGCTTCGGACCACTAGCGGGCGAGAGGAGGGCATAGGGAGGAGCAGCAGCTCACCCTGGACCCGTGGTCGTGCTCGGCGTGGTCGGGGACGCAGCAACGGCGGCGAATCGCTCCCGGCGGTGCTCGGACGGCCGCGGGGAAGACGGCGATGGCGGCGGCGATTCTTGGAGTCCCTGCTCGATTCCTCTGGCGGAGAGGGAACAGGCGACGCGGCGAAGCCGGTGATGGTCTTCGATTCGTAAGGGGATCACTCAATCAACGGCGAGACGACGGCGGAGCTCGGCGACCATGACGTGCTCGTGGAGGAGGAGTTGGGGAACGAGATGGTCAACGAGGGAGTGGGGAGGGGGAGCAGTGCCAGTGGGGCTCGGGGTGGTGTACTTCTCGCAGGGGAGAGCAGAGAGGAGGGGGCCCGGCGCACTGCCACGGCGACGGCATGGCGACAGTGGCGAGGAGAGAGACGATGTTTCGCGAAAACCCCCCTGGAAAAACTTTGTTCATCATAGATAGGTCCTCCTCTAATTACAAAGAAGCCCTTTTCTGTTTCTTTTAAAACTAGTAGCGTTTCTCTGATTTAATTGAGGCACCAAAACATTTTATAAAAAATAGGAGAAAAATCTGGTAGCCTCCCCATATAGTATAGAAGCACCACAAAAATTGGCGTCTCAAAATAAAATTGTTTGGACCACTTTTGTTCATAGGGTTCGTTTAGGGCATTTTGCTAAAATTCAAAATGTTGCTCCTTTAACAATTTGGATGAAGTGCAAAATATTATTTTGGAGCTCTTGGAACTTCCTTGACAGACAGGAGATGTCAAAATAATTTTATTTTGCAAGATTGAGTGGCTTCGTTGTTTTGAAATTGGTGGAAGCACAATTGGCAATTTGGTTTTTGAAATGTTGTCAAACCTCCACAATTGCCTAGCAACACCCACAATTCCCTAGCACAATTCCCTAGTGACAACAACATGATGCATGATGCCATGATGCAATGAACACAAAAGTGAAAAATTTACACGGGTTTTTAGTTGCTTAAACTTCGGGCTGTTACACACTGCCGTCACGTACTACTACAAAGACACTTCTTACCCGGTGATGTTGTAACCTCCCAAGCCACAGACATCGCCTCTGAACATTAACCTGCTGCGTGCGTAATGGGGTTGACAACGTGCGAACATTATTTCGGGATGGGATGGTGGCGCACAGTCGGATGTACAGTCACGACGGGCCAGACGCACTCCCGTCGCTTCGCTTCTCGCGTCGTCACGGAGGCGAGACGTGCTACGCGTGTTGCTTCTCCATAGGGCACCAACTGCCGTCGTGTTCCCTAAACAAACCTGCTGGGCGTACTCCTTGTGCGCAAAATATGAGGGAAAATAATTTTATGAGACCTGCTCTACAAATTTAAACCTTGGACACGTGTCAATTGCTAGAGTTGATCCACGGGGTGAATTTGTACATAAAATTATTTTCTGGGTATATACTCCTATAAAATATATTTTAAATTCAATTTTGATCGACAAAAAAGATAAATCCAATTATGAATAATATTTTTCAAAACTGTTGTTGTACATTGTGTTTTTGTGACATTATTTACAGCTAGAGTTCTCTTTTTTGCTTCTCTGGGTAAATCTCAATCTTTTAAGCATAGATGGTATTTGGATCTGCCCAAATATTCTGTATTGAACTCTGATTCGAGTGTGATCTCGTCACCTTTATTCATTTTCTTGTCCTGACAATATTTGGATCATCTGCATGGGAAATTCTCATTGTTCATGTAGTCTTCATTCAAATGAACTGTTACTGCCTAATCGTTTTAATTTGTACATGGATATCTTCAGCTTTAGGTTGTTTCAGTATCACATTTGGATCCAAGTTCCCGTCGTCGACCCCTCGCGTCGGTCCCCCCGGCGGCGCCAGGGGAGAAAACCCACGCCGCCAAACCCTTCCCGTCCGGCGCCCTCCTGCCGCTGCCGTCGCCGGCTCGTCCGCGGCGGTGGCGGCGCCCCCCCGCTGCCAAAAAGGTGGTCGGGGGATGGTCCTCGCATCTTGAGAGGTCGCAGACCGGCGCGGGGGCGGCGGCAGGCGAGGCTGGGGAAGTCGAGCCGGCGGGCTCGGGAGGCGGGCGGGGTCTTCTGGCGGCGGTGCGGCGCGTGGGCACCATCGATGCAAAAGGTTCTCACCCGTGAGGTGCTCGTGGCAGATCGGGCCCGCTCGGGTTCGATCTTGGCCTGGCGGGCCGTGCGGGTGGAGGGAGTTTGAAGATGAGGTGCGGCCGTGGTCTGCGTGGTGCAGCCAGGGCAGGAAGCAGGTGGGGCGGCCGCGGCTTGAGTGGCCGGCGAGGTGGAGAGGATGCGCGGGATGGCTGCGGCTCGGGTGGAAGATGGCCGCTCCTACGATGAAGACCGGTGCAGCTGGCCGGATGGAGGCTCGGTGGTCGGCAGCAGTGCTGCCCTGTCTGGCTGGCTGCTCCCTGCGCTTCGCGGAAGGATCGAGCTCCGGGCGAAAGCCTTGCTCCGACTTGGTCGGGGCCAACGACGGCGGCGCCTCCGGGCGTCGTTCCCTTCTTGTTTGCGTCGTTTGTGGAGCTTCGATGCCATCCGACGCGAGCGGTTACAACATCTCCGGGTGAAACCTATACTCCGTTGGAGTGGGCGGCGGTGATGGACATGTCGCGACCTTCTTGGAGGCGTCGTTTTGGAGTTGTTGGTCCTCGCGGTGCAATGGTTTCGTGAAGGCTTTGCAGGATGGCGTTGTGGTCGGGGGAGGCGGATGCCGGGGTGGCGACCCTAGACGGTGGTGGTACGTCGAGGCGGCGGTCTCGGTCCCCTCTACAGCGACGGTCCTATGGGGCAGGGCCTTCTCCTAGCGAGGTTTTGGGTGGCGACTTGGTGCTGCGAGGGCTGCAGGTGTGTCGACCCGGCTGGTTCGGCTCCGGGCGATGCAGAGTTTGATCTGGTTGCTACGCCGGGGCGGCGGCCCCGGATTTGGCGTGATGTCGAGGTCTGCGGGTGGTCGTCTTTAGCGAGGGTAGCGAGGGCTACGAGACGGCTGGGTCGTGCGGCGTTGTGACTCGTGTGCGGCTTTGGTGCCGAGTGGTGTAAGTCGGGGCGCGCCCCGAGGTTGGTGGTGTGTTTTGTGGCGTACGGTGGGCTAGCGTCGTGTGGGCGACGGTCCCCTCGCTTGTGCGTTTTTCGGCCTTGTTTTCCTCATAAACAGGGCATTTGTATGGTTTTTGGGCCCGGTTTTCCTTATAAACTGGGTCAATTCTATTCTTCTATTCGAATTGTAGGAACGCCCTGCCCTCTTCGAGAGGTTTCTTGAAAAAAAAAGTACTACCTCCGATCCATATTAGTGGACACAACTTTGTCTAGATACACATGTATCTAGTCTAAATACTTAACTAGATACATATGAATTTAGACAAACCTATACCCACTAATATGGATCGGAGGGAGTATCACATTTGCTCGGTCTCAATTCGGTGTTGGTATTTTTTTGTGACGCCATTCACAATGTTATAAACTACAACTAAGATTTCAACAAAAAGAGTAAACATTCCACTGGGTCATTGCCTTCTCGTTTTTTAGTGCTTTTTACCGATATTTCCCGAAACGACACTTCATACACTCCTTTCATTTATGCTCTAAGCGCGATTGCTATAATATTGCCTTTGTGAACCCAACGAAATATGGTGAAAGAGGATTATGACCTTTCGAAAATAAAGTCTGTACAGAGTGCGGACAAATGGCTCCCGAGCTCCAGGTTTATTTTGAAAATTTCAGATATCATATTTTGAAGTTTTATAAAAATCTAAACAAAAGTTTGAATGTAGTCAATGGTTTACATTACAATCTTGCAAAATATCAGTGCAAAATTCTTTATATTCTGGGCTACACAGAAATGACAAAATTTAGAGTTTTGAAAAATGTGCAATGTACAGTATACTTAGATCCATTTTTTCCACTTTGTATACTCCCTCCGTTCACTTTTGAATTGAGATTTTGCACTCTTATACTCGCTTCGTTCACTTTTATAAGGGATTGGACCCATCATTTTAATTTTGGAGAAAATGACAAAAAACCACCACATTTGCGGGTGAGTTGTCACATAACCACCACAATTGCGTTTTTTGACACATAAATACCACTATTGGGCTATACTGTGACGCTGAGTACTGATTTTCCTCGTTAACGTTTTAATCATATTTCTGGCATGTGGGGCCCACCAATCAGATCTACGTAGCAAAATTTGACAGAGAAAAGTAAACGAATCGTTAAAATTGACATAGGACCTACCTGTCATACTCTATTCTCCCGCGAAAAGCAACACACACCCAAGTCAACGCTCTCACCCGAGCGGCCCCAAGCTCCGGCCGCCCCCGCCGCCACCTCGCCGCGCATGCCACCACCGCCACCTCGCCGCGCATGCCGCCACCGATCGTTGCCGTCCGGAGCGCCGCCTCGTCCAGAGCCGGCCATGGCGCGGGCCGCGGGCCACGAGCGAGCGCGGTGCCCCACGGCCTCCGCAGCCAGGCGGAGGGGAGCAGCGCGAAGACGGCGAGGTCGGGCCACGGTACACCACAGTCGCGCTCAAGTCCTCCATGCTCGGCTCGCTCAGCCTCAAGGGAACGCCGGCCCGGCGTGTGGCCGTGCTCCTCCGCGTCCTCAGCCTCAAGGGAACGCCCGCACGGCGCGCGGACGTGCTCCTCCGCGGCCATGCTCCTCCGCGTCCTCCGCGTCCTCCTCGTTCGTGCCCGCGCCGTGGCCGGGCTGGAGCTCGCCGTGGCCGACGCTCGTCCCTGCCCGCGCCGTGGCGACCGGCGCCGCGTCCACCAGCGGGAGGATGCCGCCGGCTTCTCGCTGCTCTACAACCAGGCGTGGAGGACGCGTGGGGGGCTCGAGTAGGCGCGTCGGAGCCAAGCAAGGGCGGTGCTCGCCGCCGTCGAGCGCGCCGTGGCCGAGCGGCTTCAAGCCGTGGAGGCTGACCTGGAGCGCGCCCGCTACCGCAACGCCAAGAGCAAGGAGGCCATTGCCGCGGGTCTGTGCTCTACCCTGGACCAGATCTGATTGGTGGGCCCCACCTGCCAGAAATATGATTAAAACGTTAACGAGGAAAAATCAGTGCTCAGCGTCACAGTATAGCCCCAATAGTGGTATTTATGTGTCAAAAAACGCAATTGTGGTGGTTATGTGACAACTCACCCGCAAATGTGGTAATTTTTTGTCATTTTCTCTTAATTTTGACTACATATAACTAAAATGAGGGAATATATGTACAAAAGATACATTTGAATCAATAAAAAAACTAGAATGTATTATATTAGTGAACGGAGGAGGGAGTAGTATATATCATTGACTACGCACATACTTCTTTCGATTCTTTTTTACTTCAAAAATTGATTTTTGATTATTATTTTTACATAGAGCTCGAGCTTTTGAGTTTCCTCATCAGTACATCCTTACAATCATCAAACAAATAGAACTAAAAGATCGTTCAAAGTAATTCTACGAATCTACGGTGCTTGTATAAAAGCATGGAATCTGGAACCTTGTTCTACACTATGGTCAACAGGGCGGTGGCAGTACTGGGTGCCTTTAAAAAGGGAGCACGGAGGCGGATAGCCATTATTACTTCCTTCCCTGCAAAGAAGATTTGGTCCTGGTCAAGTTTTACTTTGTGTAAAAGACCTGACAAGAACTACGCAGCCGCAGGCAGGAGGCTGGCTGTAGGGGTGTAAACGGATCGGATCGGAATGGATTTTGTCTATACCATATTCTTTACCATATTTTTTTTTCGGATTCGGATCGGATCGGATAATGAACGGTTGCGGATTCGGGGGCGGATAGATATAATCACGGATTCGGAACGGAAACGGAACGGATTCGGGACGGAAAAAAATTAGTCGGATCGGTATGCGCAATGTATATTGTCAAGCCACATAACCAAAAATAATAGCTCAACAACATAATAATCTAACAAAGTTATACTCCATAGTATGTATAATGACCATGCAAGGGAGTCTTTGTTCAACAAATGAGCTCCACAACCCACTAACTACAAATTGTGCTCTATTAGTTTAGACATTTCGGTAGAAAATCGGATTATAACCATCGGATAATTCTAACTAATATTTGGATAATCCATATTCGGATGCTATTTTACAGACCATATCCTACACCGTATCCGGGTGTTCAGTTCGGAATCGGATATCCTTATCCGACAAATTCTTCGGAACCGGATATGGATTCTTTAAAACGGATTCGGCGACGGATTCGGTGCGGAAATTATCCTATCCGTTTACACCCCTAGCTGGCTGTAGTACACTTCTGAGACTACCTACGTCGTAGTACTATCCGGAGAATACAATCATTACGTGCGAGACTTTCTTTCTGTCCTCGCGAGAGAGAACAGAAGAGAGAGATGTTCCCTTCCAAAATATTATGTCTCTCTGCAAAAAGATACACTAGTAGTACCAAATATCCGGAGTAAATCTTCTCTCTCCATTATTCCTTCTCCACTCTGTTGAAAGGAGGTCCGTGTGCAGACAGACAAGGAAGGATTTGTTCCTACTGTACAAATCTTGGAGGAAAAGAAATGAGACTAAAAACAATTTCTAATTTTCATGTCTCTTTTTGTACGCGTGCCAATTTTTTCCTGTAATTCTACTCTGAAGCGACGTCTCTTTTAGATTCTTGTCATGTTCTTTTATGCATGGACAATAAGTCTGCTTTTATGAAGAGAAAAAATTGCCAGTAGCACTCAAAAAGAGCCTTTTGGGTAAAAAGGAACATCTTCCCTAGCACCACCCCACTGTCCTTGTACATGTCTGTCCAACTTTTTTGATCTTTCCCGTGGCAGCCGCAGCCAACACACACTACCAAATAACTTTACAAGATGATACAAATGAATTCAAAATCTCACTGGGTTTTTTGCCACCAAGTGAAGAATAACTTTACTTTCGATGTGCACTTCCACACAAATTATCACATGTGAGAAATCTTAGAAGATGCTGCCCTCATCATGTCTTGGTTCGATGTTCTTCTCTGTACACCCACCACTATGATCGCTGCTGAACAAAGCCAACCATTAGCATTAGTAACATGGATTTTGCTTCACATCACGCTGCATCTTCCCTCTCAGTCTATTATGGCAGCCTCAAAGATTTCCTTTTGTTCCTATTTTAATCCGGCTTGTACATAGCGTAGGGGTGCGTGGGTGTGTCGCGGGCGGCGCTGTGGAGACGGCGGCGGCGTCGGCGGTTTTTGTGAGCGGCGGTCCTCTCCTCGATTCGAGGCACTCTGGTGTCCTCCGTCGATCTGCTGCTCGCGGCGACCCCGTGGCTCTCTGGAGTTGCGGCCGTCGTCCTCCCCTCGCCGGAGTCCGTGGGATGGCGGCTCCGGATTTTGAGGTTTCTAGAAGGTTCTTCCGTGTTACTGCAGGTCGTCTTCAACTGCGGCGAAGGGTGGAGATCCTTAGGGGTCGAGGGCGTCGACTTCCCGGTTCGCGGAGGGGCTTCGTCCAGTTCCAAGGCGTCGTGGAGAAGCAGCGGCAGTGCGCCGGCGCACGTCCAGAGCTAGAGGTTGAAGATGGGATCCAGGAGGGGGCTTTGCGAAATTTTGTTTGTCTTCTGGGTCTTTCTGTAAGAAGCCTGTTGTAATTCGTGTACCTTCTACCGCAAAAAAAAAAGGAAGTGATTAAACAAATGCTAATTAACTAACTAAAGCAGATGTGCTAGTGCTGAGATTTTCTTATCCCCATATGCTTCCCCTCTTGAACAATTGCACACATGCTGCCCCTCTTAGACGTCTTGTCACTCTGTATAACCGGTAACTACGGTGTGCTCGGAACAATTTTCTTTGTTTTGCAACTGATTAACCGTGAACAATATGCCACGATGGGTTATATACTCCCCCAATCCCAAATCGTAATGCGTGTTAGACTATTTAGAATCTCCGATGGGACTTGTTTGAAAAATGAAAAAGGAACAAATGATGCAGTGAAGACCTCCACGGCTGTTTCTTTTGTAAATAATAAGAACCAACAATTGGGACAATAACTCTAAAATTGTATATGCTAAAGATAATAGAAATATAGATAACATTGATTAGATTTGCAAGATAAATACAATGACGTAATTTAAACCACCTATCTATATATTTGTCCACAAAACAGGGACAAAGTTTACGACGTTGACATCACAGATAATGAAATGTCTTATATTTTTGGCACGGGGGTGGTGTCTGTTCTTTTAAACTAGAACGATACACCGCGTGTTGCAGCAGATATCTCTTAAGAAATCTAATAAACGCATTGAAATTTGTAGTTGACTATGAAAATATGCAAGCAAAAAAGTTCACTTGATTGGTGAAACTAATTTCGGTGTTACCCTAGCACATGATTTAATTTTTGTTATTGCATAACGGGATGGTGTGATCTTATCATTTGAACGGCAAAAAAAGAATGACGTGGACAATTTATGGCTAAGAATGTAGAAATAGACAATAACTAATGAATGTTAGTGGGATAGCGTGGATAATTGGTTGGCTGAAAGAGCAAGTGATGTGGATAACTTGCATGTTGAGATAGAAACACTAATTGAGTTAGTGAAATTTTGCTTTATAAGAAGTATAGATAGCTATGCTAATTAGTTATTGGTTTTAGAACCAGAAAAAGGAAACATAGATTAGAAGAGAAAAACAAAGGGGACAAGCAATACTAGGAATTAGTTGAGCAGGACTGCAGCATGCGGGAACTAGAATGTGCCTCCAACCCTCACAACCTTTCGATGACAATCTAGTTGTCACTGATATGGCCCACTACCGCCGATTAACACAAGCCCCAGCTAGGGAGGGAGGGAGATAGGGAGAGACCAAGGTATATGTTAAAAATTGGAGATATTGAAGTAAGATGCAAGCGACGCACCAAATGTCTCGTACCCTAGTACACACTAGTTCTTACTTTGTGAACAAATTGCCATGTTTTGCGAGATACCTATGGCCGCTTGCATCTATATGTTAAACACATACATGGACATCAACAACTAAAGGATACATGATCAACGTGAAGGGTTAACAAGTAGTGCGCACCAACACAAAATTCTAGGGCGTGGACGCTGACGGTCTGCTGTACCGATGCTTCGGTTTCATATGATGTGCGTAGGTGTAAGGGAAGACGGCTGTGATCACGGCCAACCCCCATCATCAATCTTGTAGGTGTAGTGGCACATGCGCCAAAAAGGTGGCTTCAGATTGATTGGTGTATTTTTCTTGTAAGGTTTTCTTGAATAATATAATAAAGTTATGTGCATGATTTTGATAGAGAGGCCGGGGTTTTCAACATATTGAAAAAAACTAAATAAAAATCCTGCGGTTTACAAGCGAGTCGAGTTAATCCCACCAGATAGCGTGATATGTATATTCGAAGTTGAACCACCCACAAAGGTGAAGATATGTTTGCAGATCCATCAGTCCAAAGAAGCCATTAAACTTAGCGTAGAGAAGTTTGCATGACTGGTTGTAAAAGTAACTACAAGAACCTAGGCTCCCCAGTTCCACAAATTGAGCAAGGGATTATTGGAGACTTCCTAGTAGAACCACCACACTGTGGCAGCGCACAAATAGGAGATATTCAGGAGCAATTGAAGAGAGGCAATTGAAAGCTTTGGAATAAGAAGGGGCACTGATATAAGACTTCCAATGCAGGACAGAAAGACGATGAATACAAGCGGAAAGACAACACTAAAGGAAGAAACTGGAAATCTCAAGATAGGGTATACAACAAAAAAATTGGACATGAAAATGAAAACCCTTCTCTTTCTCTAAGCCAGTTTGGAGAAGTTTATGAGAGTGCTATACACAGCCAAAAGACAGAGTACGCCAACTAGAGGGAGCATGAATAGGCGATTCAACTTTGTTAAAGAACTTTAGCCAGTTTGAACAAGTTGAGTTATTAGTTGCTTCAAAATCTTACTTGTGCGATTCTACAAAGAGAAACTTTCATAAAATTAGATCACACAAAGTAAAGAGTTAGGGAAAGAGAATCTCAAATGCAAGGTAGTTCCAGAAGTTTAGATCATCAGACAATATAGTATATTTATTGCAGAAGTTCATACATCAAGTCATATGAACCAAGATCTCTAGCACCAAAACCCACCAATGTTTCCTTGAGCTAGGGTAAAAACCTCATGCCGAATAACTCATGGTATCCTTCACACAAAGTAGGCGATCTCTAGTGTTAAAAACTTCTTTGCTTCTCCACAATGATTTCATAGACTCCCAAAACACAGACAAATCGAAGAATCCCCTTCTTGTCTGATAAAAAACAGTCATTCATTCCCTCCTCTCAAAACGACCATAGGGTATATATATGTCAATATGAATTGGGGGGGGGGGGGGGGGGGGGGGTGGGGTAAATCCTCACAAACATTTTTTTATCATTTCTCACTAATTAAGAAGGTGCCAAACACGGTGTTGTTTGCCTCTATAGCGCCCCTTTTGTCCGAACCTTCTCATCTTTGGGGGGGGGGGGGGGGGGGCAATCGGTACTCAAACTTAATATTGTGCTTCTCTCATCATACTCATCTACCGAACAAAAACCATTACGTGGCTGCGAACTAACCCAAAGAGACTTTGAAAGAAGTTTTTGGCATAATTTCTAACCACTTAGCAAGAAAAACTCCCCCTCTCCATTATTAGGATCCCTTTTTAATCGTATCAACATAGAAAATTTCATAATGATTGTCGAATCAATAAAGGCTATAAATATTGAAATATTGCCGAAAACCTTCCATTATTATACCGGTCGTCAACCATCTCCAAGTTCGTATCTTTTGGGACTAAAAGCTAATCATCACTTAGAGGAAACATTTGTCATTCCATCTTGTTGCATAAATGACCAAAACCCACCATGAGGACCTATATTAATATATCTTAGGTCAACAACCATCTCCGAGTTCGTATGTACGGTCTGCTTTTGTCCACAAAAGGGGCACTCCTGATTCCAAAATAATCAAATGATGAAATGAATGAAGAAGAGTACAATGAAAAATAAACCAAATTCCTAAGCTTAAATGATTTCCTTAACTTGTCCTGCGAATTGAGCGAGCCATAATTTGGCATGCCTTCTTTAGCTTCGTTCGATGTTGATATGACTCATCTTCATGATATCTCAACGGGCTGACGACTGAGTCCGTAGAACAGTTAATGCCGATGACCACCAATTTCCAAGTGTAGGTGACGGCGATTTCTGACACCGTTGTGGAGCATGTCTAGTGCCAGACATATCAAATCGTGCATTCAATGTTGCTCTGTTAAGAATGGTTTTAACCACGAAATTTCCATTTCAAAGCTTCCCACGAGCACAAGAAATCGAAGACGAGAGAGAGAGAGATGGGCGCCAGTCAGGCTGGTGCAGGTTTGGCTGGCTTTGCTTGCTGCGCCTCCTCGCCTGCGCGCGTACGTACTTGCAGCGTAGATGCTCTCCCGTTTGCCTTTCCCGGGCTCTGTCGCACCCCTGGAATCCCTTCCTGCATTATTCCAAGTCTCTGCACTGCACACGCCTACACCTCCTTTACTGCATCTCTAGAGAGAGAAGAGAAAATGCAGTGCATACTACAAGGGCCAGAGCATTTGGAGAGGGAGAGAAAGAGAGAGAGCGCAGCAAAAGGCTGCAAGAATTTTGAAAAGGTGATCTTACATGGATGCATGTGAAAAAGATTAGACTTCTCTCTCCTGCAGTGTAGAGGGGAGAAATTTGATATATTTAAGAGCATCTCCACTAGCGGCGTCCAAATGGCCGTCCAAAGGCATTCCAAATAGGTCATTTGGACGTCGTCCGGACTACCCGTTGTATTTGGGGCCGTCGCTCCCTATTCGTGACGCCCAAATTTTTTTTGACAACATAAAAATCGGCGGATTTCATTCAAATTTTAGGAAATTTTACAAATTTGTATGAAAATTGACAAAATTTAAATCTAAACTAAACCTAATCTAATGGCGGCGATAGCGGCGCCTGAAGGCCATGTAGTCCTCCTCCTTCTTCTTTATGCCGGCGTCGCCGCTGCTGGTCCCTTCGCCGCCATCCTCCTCCTTGACGACGCCGCTAGGCCAGCGCCGTCGTCGCCGGTGAGGTCGAAGTAGGGCACGACATTGGCCTTGGCATGCTCCCACGCCGACCACGTGTAGGCAGCGGGCCCGTCGAGCGGTGGTACGTCGTCCATGAAAGTGGCGGTGACGGCTTGCGCGATGGCGTCGTGGTCCGCGCCCGTCTGCGCCGCGATGAGCTCGGCGACGAGCGGCGACACCTTCGGCTCCGGCTTCACCTTCATCTGCTCCGGCTTTTGCGTGAGCAGAGGCGACGAGCGGAGCGGGAGGAGGAGGTCGCGGAGCGTGAGGAGGACGACGCCGAGCGTGACGAGGACGACCCTGACCGCGGTGCCCAACGGCTTGTCGGAGAAGAAGGATGCGGAGGAGGAACCGGCATCTGGAGGAGGGATCCGCCGTTGCGGATGTGCTCCATGACGGCGTCGAGCGTGCGCCCGGGCACGCCCCAGAACGCCTCGCGCCCGGCGACGTTCTTGTCCCGCGGCGGCGCTCTCGGCCCGTCCCAGCAGTTCATCTCCTTGTGGAAGAGGCACTGGAACACCGCCTCGTAGCGCGCGTGGTTCGCCCGGTTGCTCCGGATCCCAACGCGGGTCCTCGCACATCTCCGGCGTCAGCTCCTGCTAGTAGTGGATGATGACGGCGGCGGGAAGTCGCGGTTCGCGCCGACGGAGACCGCCTAGCGGCCTGGGGCGCGCATGTCGGGCGGCATCGGGTAGCCGTTCTCCTGTAGCGCCTCCACCTGCTCGCGGAGGAGGGTGCGCGGCGCAAAGCAGTTGGCCGCCACACCTCCGCTGCGCCTCCAACTTCCGGCCATCTCCTTGGTTCTCGGCGGTGGGGGTTGCGAGGGCGACGGCGAGGGGCGAGGGGTGCGGCTGCGATGGCGAGGTGTGAGGGACGGGGGCGGCGGGCGAGGCCATTTATGGTCGCTGGAGGGCGGTGGCATTAACGCCGCTGCCCTCGAAAAGGCGCGCCGCATTGACGCTGCCGAGCATAGGGACGCGACGGCTCACTGGCGCCCAAAGGCGTGGCCACGCGTCTGATGACCCACAAGTATAGGGGGTGTATCGTAGTACTTTCGATAAATAAGAGTGTCGAACCCAACGAGGAGCAGAAGGTGTTGACAAGTAGTTTTGATCAGGAATCACTGTAAATACTAGCAGACAAGTTTTTAGGGGTTTTTGATATTGCAGATAAATAAAATGCGTGTAAATAAAAGACAGTAATAATAATTGCAGCAAGTGGCCCAATCCTTTTTAGAGCAAAGGATAAGCCGGTTGGTTTACTTATGATGGCAAAATGTTCTTGAGGACACACGGGAATTTCGTCAAGTGCTTTCGCTTCCTACAGCTGATTAATCTTTATTGTTTTGATAAGTGTTGTGTGGGTGAACCTATGCTAATGCACTGCCCTAACTTGGACTAATACATACTTGTGATTAAACCCCTTGCAAGCATCCGCGTTACAAGGAAGTAATTAAGATAAATCTAACCACAGCCTTAAACTCTGAGATCCTACACTCCCTCATGCACCGGTTTACTAACGGGGGTTTAGGTTTCTGTCACTCCGGCAACCCCACAATTAGTAGCCGAATACACAATGCATTCCTCTAGGCCCATAAAGGTGAAGTGTCATGTAGTCGACGTTCACACGACACCACTAGAAGAATAACACCACAACTTAAATATCAAACCATTAAATATTACTCAACATAGTTCCACTACTAACAGCATGACTTCTCCCATGTCCTCAAGAACTAAACGAACTACTCACAAGACATCATATGGATCATGATCAGAGGTGATATAATGATGAATAACAATCTGGACATATACTTCAATTCACCGATAAAACTTAATAGCATCAACCACAAGTAGTAATCAACACCGGGAAAGTTTCCCCTATGAACTACACAAAGTATAACCCTAGATGTTACAGCGAACGAAGTGGAGCGGTGGAGATGATGGTGACAGCGGTGGAGATGATGATGATGATCCCGATGAAGTCCGGCGTGATGACGATGACGATGGCGATGATTTCCCCCCTCCGGGAAGGAATTTCCCCGGCAGATTTCTGCCTGCCGGAGAGCTTTTTCTCTCTCTGTGGTTTCCGCCTCGTGGAGGCGGCGGAATATTTCCTCGATGACTCCCCGCGTCTTAGGGTTTCTGGGGGATGAAGTACGCGAAGGGGGAGCGCCAGAGGTGGGCCAGGGTGGCCACACCATGCCCGGCGCGGCAGAGGGGGGCCCGCGCCGTGGGGTGGTGTGGGCCCCTCGTGGCCCATCTCAGCCTCCCCTTTTGGCTGGCTCCGGCATCTGACAAAATAGGAACATCTGTATATTTTCCGTGAATTGTTGATCTTCAGAAATAGGGTGTCTTGACGATGCTTTTTCCAGCTGAATCCTGACTCCGGCAGTTAATTCTCCAATAATCATCAAACATGCAAAACAAGATAAAATAACATAAGTATATCATCCAAATGTGAAATATATCAATGAATAGCAGTAAATTATGATATAAAATAGTGATGCAAAATGGACGTATCAACTCCCCCAAGCTTAGACCTCGCTTGTCCCCAAGCGAAAGCTGAACTCAGTAAACAAGACCACAGGTTTATGGAGTGAAGCGTCGATAATAAAGAATACGGACAAGAAGCATCAACATGTATAACACACAAATCATTTTAGACAGCAACTTCCCCTCATATAACTTATCTTGAACGAGTAATGGAAATCACAATAAAGGTGCATAAAGAAAATCATAGTTTGGTGATGGCAAACTTCGTTCTTGGTCAGAGAACAATTAACAGATTGTACTTATCTTTCGAGTAGAGTCCTTATATCGGAGCTATATTGCAGAACTTACATGCTCAATTATCACAATTTCTTTACAGTCATTGATAACTTTCAAAGTTATATTCCTTCAGATAAAAGACTTGTGCAAAACAAGGAAGGATAACAAACATGATTGATAATATTAATTATAGATGGTTGAATCACAACAACTCAAATGCTTGCTTAAGAAAGAAGGGAATAGGTTTACTGACTCAACATAAAAGTAAAAGAAAGGCCCTTCGCAGAGGGAAGCAGGGATTAAATCATGTGCTAGAGCTTTTTAAGTTTTTGAAATCATATAGAGAATAAAAATATAAGTTTTGAGTGGTGTATGAGAATTGTCAACGAATCAGAAAATGGAAAGTACAATATGACCCCTGCCAACCAGACTTTTAAGAGCGGCTCCCATGAAGGACGTTATTTCTACCAGCAAGGCAGATCATCCCTCTTCTCTTTTGTTTACACATGCAGATATTTCACTGTTTGTCATTGCTTGACTGATAAATCAGGGCAAAAATGTGAAGAGAATTAAGCGGTTAAAGTTGTAATTAATTGGGACTGGGCACCCCATTTGCCAGCTCTTTTTGCAAAATTAATGGATAAGCGGATGTATATGCCGCTAGTCCGGTGGTAAAGTCTGTTTGACAGTTGACATAAAGACATCCACCCCGTCCTCATGAGCTAGTAAACAGTGACACAAATAAGGAGTAGTAACTTTTGAATAGTTTAAAGGTAGCACATGAAGTATTTACTTGGAGTGGCAAGGAAATACCACATATAGGTAGTTATGGTGGACACAAATGGCATGGGTTTTGGCTCAAGGTTTGGATGCACGAGAAGCATTCCCTCTCAGTACAGGTTTTTGGCTAGCAAGGCTGGGTAGCAAGCATAAGAGTGGAGGGATACAAACAAATATAAATGTAATAGAAACAATCATGCAATCTTCCTTGTAAACACAAATAATTTTAACTTGAGAATACTAAGCTCATGAGCCAACAAGAAAGAAAGATATGAGATAATGTATCTACATGCAATCCCCTCTTTTCTACTTAAGCCTCAAAGTATTGTTGCTACTGACCAATGCTAAGTTTGCCAAAACCAAATAGATTTACTTGATGCTCCCAAAGTGATGCCAACACTAACAACAAGATCATTCATATGACAGAAATTTGCAAAGTAAAATAAAGTGTGCAGAAAGTAAATGATAAAACTTCTCATTAATATTCCAATAACGGCAACTCACACCAAGGGATACATAGATAACCAACTAAGGAGAGATACTTCCACACTGCAAACCATCCTATATGATAACTTCTCTACTCATGATATGACTCGACTGAAAAGTAAAAGGTAAAAGATAATGGTGATGATACCGCGGCACTCCCCCCAAGCTTGGAACAAGCTGAGGGGATGCCAATACCAATGATGAATTACTCCTTCGGTGGTGATGGTGAATCCCTAATAAGCTTCTCAACCAACTCCTTCAACTCGTCAATCTTGTAAGTGAGAGCACGAATCAACTCCGTGTTGTGTTCAATACGGTTCATGAACCTATCAGACTGTGAGTCCCAGCTCTTGGAATTGTTTCCCCACTTCTCATCAGACTGAGAGCTTCCTTTTCCTGCATTGTTAGAACGATCTATATTCCAACTAGTGGGTAGTTCTGCCTCAGGAACTCTTTCAAACTGATATTTATGGATTAAAGTGTGGAAAGGGTTATTGGTGCCTGGAGAAGATGTTCTTGGAGCTAAGCAATGACGCGGAACCTTCCCCCCTGTGCTCATCCGCGCATTCCTCTTTGGGTTGAATGGATTTGCCACCACTCCGATACTTGCAATGGTGGCGCGGGGTACGAGTGCGGGTCTTCTTCTACTTCATCTTCAGCTTCACTCTTGACTTCCTCCTCCAGCTTGGGATCCTTGAGATCATCTTCAGAGCCTCCTTGCCCTTGTTGTTGTTGTTGGAGACCATGATGCTTCTAAATCTGGAAACAATTCCTGGCAGAAACAGCTCGAAACAAAACACGACGAGAAAACGATATACGGACCTCGGGGGATCCGGGGATTATATAGCAAAAAGTTTCATAACAAAAGGAAAGTCCAGGTCGAAACCGGGCTGGAGACGGGCTCCGAGGCGCCCACACCATGCCCGGCGCGGCCAAGGGTGGGCCCGCGCCGTGGGGTGGTGTGGTGCCCTCGGGCACCGTTTCCTCCCCGTTTTCGGCTCGTAATTTTCCATATTTAATAAAAACAACAAAAACATAAGTTGGGAAGTTAAACGCGAACTTTTTCTTACCAAAACTGTTACCTATTCGAAAACAGACTCTGCAGTTTTCTGAATTTGACTTTTAATAAAATCTTCCGGAGTCACTACTTGAATAATATCAACGTCTTCGTTATAAGAATCCCCAGAAATATAATGCTTGAGTCTTTGACCATTAACCACTTGAGATTTGTCACCATCAAGCGAAGTAATTTTGATTGCACCTGAACGGTAAACCTCTGAAACAACATAAGGTCCTTCCCATTTCGAAAGTAATTTACCTGCAAAAAATCTGAGACGAGACCTATACAATAGAACTTTCTCACCAACATTAAACTCTCTCTTTAGGATTCTCCTATCATGCCATTGTTTCACTTTCTCTTTAAAAAGTCTAGCATTTTCATAAGCTTCACTTCTCCATTCATCTAAGGAACTCAAGTCAAGTAACCTCTTTTTACCGGCAAGTTTGAAATCTCTATTAAGTTCTTTTACGGCCCAATAAGCTTTATGTTCTAATTCTAGAGGTAAATGACAAGCTTTTCCGTAAACCATTTTATAAGGAGACATACCCATAGGATTTTTATAAGCAGTTCTATAAGCCCACAAAGCATCATTAAGCTTCCTAGCCCAATTCTTTCTAGATTTATTAACAGTCTTCTGCAAAATAGATTTAATCTCTCTATTTGATAATTCTACTTGACCACTTGTTTGAGGATGATAAGGTGAAGAAATTCTATGATTAACATCATATTTAGCAAGGGTTTTTCTAAAAGCACCATGGATAAAATGAGAACCACCATCAGTCATGAGATATCTAGGCACACCAAACCTTGGAAAAATAATATCTTTAAGCATTTTTAATGATGTCTCACCATCAGCACTAGATGTTGGTATAGCTTCTACCCATTTAGTAACATAATCAACAGCAACAAGTATATGAGTATAACCATCAGAAGGAGGAAAAGGACCCATAAAGTCAAATCCCCAACAGTCAAAAGGTTCAATAACAAGAGAATAATTCATAGGCATTTCATTGCGTCTAGTTATATTACCAACTCTTTGACATTCATCGCATGATAAAATAAATTTTCTTGCATCTTTAAAAAGAGTAGGCCAATAAAAACCTGATTGTAAAACCTTTTGTGCAGTTCTATCTCCAGCATGATGTCCTCCATAAGCACTTCCATGGCATTTCCTCAATATTTCTTTTTGCTCAAATTCTGGAACACATCTTCGCATTATACCATCCACTCCTTCTTTATATAAGTGTGGGTCATCCCAAAAATAATGCCTCAAGTCATAAAAGAATTTCCTTCTTTGCTGAGCTGTAAAGGTTGGAGGCAAATACTTGGCAACAATAAAGTTAGCATAGTCAGCATACCAAGGACTTTCTCGCGAGCTTACCTTTATCACAGCCAATTGTTCATTTGGAAAACTATCGTTAACAGGAACAGGATCATAAGAAATGTTTTCCAATCTAGACAAATTATCAGCGACAGGATTTTCAGCACCTTTCCTATCTACAATATGCAAATCAAACTCTTGTAATAAAAGCACCCATCTTATAAGTCTAGGCTTAGCATCTTTCTTTTCCATAAGGTATCTAATAGCAGCATGATCGGTATGGATAATAACTTTCGAATCAACAATATAGGGTCTAAACTTATCACAAGCAAAAACTACTGCTAAAAACTCTTTTTCAGTAGTGGCATAATTCTTTTGAGCAGCATCAAGAGTCTTACTAGCATAATGAATAACATTCAACTTCTTATCTACTCGCTGTCCAAGAACAGCACCTACAGCAAAATCACTAGCATCACACATAATTTCGAAAGGTAAAGTCCAATCAGGAGGTTGAACAACAGGAGCAGTGGTTAAAGCCTTTTTTAGAGACTCAAAAGCTTCTTTACAATCATCATAAAAAAAAGGTACATCTTTTTGGAGAAGATTAGTAAGAGGTTTTGAAATTTTAGAGAAATCTTTAATAAACCTTCTATAGAAACCGGCATGACCGAGAATACTACGAATACCTTTAACATCCCTGGGACAGGGCATTTTCTCAATTGCTTCAACTTTAGCTCTGTCCACTTCAATACCTCTTTCAGAAATTTTATGTCCAAGAACAATCCCTTCATTAACCATAAAGTGACATTTCTCCCAATTAAGAACAAGATTAGTTTGCTATGCTTGGGACAGGGTTCGCCGCCGTAGTCTTCCGGTTGACGTTTTATTTTGCTATGCTTGGACTTTGGTACATGCATGTTGATATGATTTACTTGCTGCTGATATTATTATGTGGTTACCTTGTGTTGCTTGGATCATGTTGAAAACTGAAAAGTAAAATTTGACTAAGAAGATAACCACCTCCCTCGACTAGATTGAGTCACATAGTGCCACTCACCAAGCACAACCAGCACAACCATGCGTCGTTCACATGGGCGGACCATGGCCGAGTATTCTATCTAGCCTCCTTTGATGCCACCCTTTTGGCAAGTCTAGTCGGTTACCTTTGTGGTCGGGGCTAGTCTTGCGAAGGTTCCGGAGCTAGGCGTCGCTCATCTGTTGGGGGCGTGCCGGATTCACTTCGTCATAAGACTTGGTCCCTTGGACGTGTTGGTGGCTACACAGGGAGTGTCCGGGTAGAATAAACGGTTGTCGAAGTGTGGGTTTGTGCTGTCGCCATGATCGGTTCTAGTACTTCGGTACCGGCGGTACAAGACTAGACTTCAGCGTGTGGATAAAAGTTGCAACCTCTCGAGAGTGTAAATCTAGAATCTAGCCTTGTCCCCAGGTGACAGGACGATGTTTGGGTCAAGTCACGCTATGAGTCAGTCCGGTCGAATATGGAGAAATAATTAATGTGAAACCCCAACGATCACGGGAAATTTGAGAGTCTAGCCAGAGTTGGCTGAGGACTTGAGAATTGGGAAATAAGCCAGAGTTGGCTAGAGGCTTGTGATACGTCTCAAACGTATCCATAATTTCTGTTGTTCCATGCTTATATTATACCATTTGCTACATGTTTTATATACACTTCATATCACTTTTATGCATTTTCTGGGACTAACCTATTAACAAGATGCCACAGTGCCAGTTCCCTGTTTTCTGCTGTTTTTGGTTTCAGAAAGTTACTTCAAATATTCTCGGAATTGCACGAAACAAAAGGCCACGTCCCTATTTTTCCAACACGTACACGGAGTCCGAAGGAGAGACGAAGAGCCACGAGGTGGCCAAACCACAGGCCGGCGCGGCAGGGGGGCCCACCGCGCCGCCTGGTGGTTTGGGCCCCTCGGGGTCCGCCGACATCGCCCCTTCGCCTATTTATTCCCCGAGACGTGAAAACCCTAAAACACCAATCCAATTTCCACGAAGAGTTCCGCAGCGCCGCCGCCATCGACGACAAGTTTCGGGGGACAGAATCTCTGTTCCGGCACGCCGCCGGGACGGGGAATTGCCCCCGGAGTCATCTCCATCGACTCCACCGCCATCTTCATCGCCGCTGCTGACTCCCATGATGAGGAGGGAGTAGTTCTCCCCGAGGCTGAGGGCTCTACCGGTAGCTATGTGGTTCATCTCTCTCTCCCATGGTGTGATCTTTATGTGATCATGTGTATTGCTAGTATCGCTGAATACATTAATAATGTTTATGCTACTCAAGTGATTTTGTCTAGTTTCTGGAGTCATTGTGACAACACGGTATCAAGGTGACAGTGTGGGTACTTGTGTGACTCTATGAATAATTTAGACATTTATCATGGCTTATTCTTGGGAATTGTGGTGTTTGTTTACTCAGACTTTGAGGTGTGCTTTGCAGCCCTACGCATAGTACTCTTGCTTCATCAAGAAGGAGAATAATCCCGAGTAGTATTTACTTGTGTTCAGTTGTGCTAATCTAGTTGAATATGTAGATGTTACTCTTTATCTATTATGCACTCTAGAGGTTACTTTAATATGAACTCCGGTACTCTCCACGGTGTAAAGGTGACAGTGTGTGCACCGTGTGTGACTCCTTTATGACGTTGTGGCGCTTGTTTACTCCGGCTTGAGGTGTGCTTTTGTAGCCCTACACAATGAATGGTGTTTGTTATCCAACAAGAGAGTGTTTAAGAGTAGCTTTTACTTATTCAGTTATGAGATCATTGTTGAGAGTGTCCACTAGTGAAAGTATGATCCCTAGGCCTTGTTTCTAAGCATTGAAACACCGTTTACAACAAGTTCTGCTACATGTTTGCTTGCTGCCATCTTTATTTCAGATTGCAGTTACTACTTATAATCATCCATATTACTTGTATTTCACTATCTCTTCGCCGAACTAGTGCACCTATACATCTGACAAGTGTATTGGGTGTGTTGGGGACACAAGAGACTTCTTGTATCTTAATTGCAGGGTTGCTTGAGAGGGATATCTTTGACCTCTACCTCCCTGAGTTCGATAAACCTTGGGTGATTCACTTAAGGGAAACTTGCTGCTGTTCTACAAACCTCTGCTCTTGGAGGCCCAACACTGTCTACAAGAATAGAAGCGTGCGTAGACATCAAGCTATTTTCTGGCGCCGTTGCCGGGGAGGTAAGGTAAAAGGTATTCACATCCTCTGGCTACAAAGCTATTTTCTAGTATTGTTGCTAGTGTGTGAGTGCTCGAAGTTATTTCCTTTAGATTCTGCAATTATATCTTTTTGTTTCTTGTTTTTATTTTCACTAGTTAGGCTTAATGGAAAACAACAAAAAAATTAGAGATCTTTATGAACTTTATATTGAATTAGGACATGATGCTTTTGAAGAGAAAATTAAAAAACCTATGGAGGCTTGTTTGCATGATGGTAGCAATGGTATTACTATAAATTCTTTGAACACCATTATTGCCAATGCTATGGAAAAGTCTAAGCTTGGGGAAGCTAGTTGTGATGAATATGATATTTTTAGTCCCCCAAGCTTTAAGGAGGAAATTTGCTTTGATGATACTTTGCCTCCAATATATGATGATTATAATCATTGTGATATTTTCAGTCCACCTACTATTGAGGATATAGTTTATGTTGATTATGATATGCCTCCTATATATGATGTTTACAATGATGAATATGATATTCTCAGTCCATCTACTATTGAGGATAAAAATCATTTTGATTATTCTATGCCTCCTATTTATGATGATTACAATGATGGATGTGATACTTTTACTCTCACTATTATAATGATTATGCTTATGTGGAGAGTAATGATACTTTTATGCATGTGGATCATGATAAGAATGCTTATGTGATAGCTATATTGTTGAGTTTATTCATGATGCCGCTGAAAATTATTTTGAGAGAGGAAAGTATGGTTATAGAAATCTTCATGTTACTAAATTTCTTCTCTTTATGATGAATGTTTTGAGCTTTCTCTTGATTTGCTTTTATTTGCTGGGTACTTTAAGACCTACTGGTCCTTATGAGAGAGGGAGACACGATTTCATATATCACAATAATATTAAGTCTTCTCTCTTTATGTTGAAATTTTTGAAGTTACACTTGTTTTGCTTTCTATGCTAGTCACTTTGTTCTTCATTGACTTGTTTTCTTACAAGACTCCTATGCATAGAAAGAGTGTTAGATTTAAACATGTTTTATATATGCTTCTTGATGCTCTTTTTATGTTTCAACTCTCATCTTATGTGGCATCATAAAAATCACTATGCCTAGCTAAAAGGCTTTAAAGAAAAGCGCTTATGGGAGACAACCCATTGTTTTTATTTTCTGTTATTTTTTTTTTTTTTTTGAGTCAAGGTGTTGTTACTTCTGTAGCAACTCCTTTGTATCTTTATTTTATTGCATTGTTGTGCCAAGTAAAGTCTTTTATTGAAAGTTGATGCAAGATTTGGATTTCTGCGCAGAACAGATTTTTAGCTGTCACGAATTTGAGCTTTTCTCCCTGTAGAAAATTCGAAAAATTCTGTAAAAAATCACGCATCTTCCTCAGATATGTACGCAACTTTCATTATTGGCCAGTTCCATCTGAGCAACTTAAGTGCCTCGAAAAAATTCGTCTTCACAGACTGTTCTGTTTTTGACAGATTCTGCCTTTTGTTTTGCATTCGCTCTTTTACGATGTTTGTGTGGATTTCTTTGCTCCACAAAGCATTGGTGGCTGTAGCTAATGTCCAGAAGCTTTGGGAATGATTGTATCATTACAGAATATGAGAATTTTTGATTATGCACTAACCCTCTAATGAGAACTGTTTGAGTTTGGTGTGAAGGAAGTTTTCAAGGATCAAGCGAGAAGGGTGATATTATGTGATCAAGAAGAGTGAAAAGCCTAAGCTTGGGGATGCCCCCGTGGTTCATCCCAACCATATTCAAGAAGACTCAAGCGTCTAAGCTTGGGGATGCCCAAGGCATCCCCTTCTTCATCAACAACTTATCAGGTCATCTCTAGTGAAACTATATTTTAATTCTTTCACATCTTATGCGCTTTACTTGGAGCGTCTGTGTGCTTTTATTTTTGTTTTTGTTTGAATAAATTCGGATCCTAGCAATCCTTGTGTGGGAGAGAGACACGCTCCGCTTTTTCATGTGAATACTCATGTTCTTCACTTATATTTGTTGAGTATTCTTAACTAGCTACTGCAGTGCTTTTAGCTCCTGTTTTTCATGCATCTCTTCGAGCTGTTAGCACTTGTTTATAAATACTCTCTTGCTGCATTATATTATCATTTGGAGAGTTTATGTTTAAATAAATTGATTGGTGTTTGTTTGGAAGAAAGAAAATGCTACATGTAGTAGTTGGTATTGGAAAAGACATATGCATTCTTGTAGATCATTGTCTTGTTTCGATTTGATACTTTGCAATTGTTTTGAGCTCTCAAGTAGATCATGTTTAAGCTCTTGCATCATGTAGTTAAAGCCTAGTAGTGGAGAACTACCGTAGAGCTTGTTGAGACTTGGGATGCATATTTGTTTCTCTAAGGTCTAGATATTTTCTGGTAAAATGTTTGAGCAACAAGGAAGACAGTGTAGAGTCTTATAATACTTGCAATATGTTTTTATGTGATTGCTGTACCGGTTTATACTTGTGTTTGCTTCAAACAACCTTGCTAGCCTAAACTCTGTACTGAGAGGGAATGCTTCTCGTGCATCCAAACTTGAGCCAAAACCCATGCCATTTGTGTCCACCATACCTACCTACTATGTGGTATTTCCTGCCATTCCAAGTAAATACTTCATGTGCTACCTTTAAACTATTCAAAACTTTATTACTCCTTATTTGTGTCAATGTTTTATAGCTCATGAGGAAGTATGTGGTGTTTTATCTTTCAATCTTGTCACAGACTTTCACCAATGGACTAGTGGCATATACATCCGCTTATCCAATAATTTGCAAAAAGAGCTGGCAACGGGGTGCCCAGCCCCAATTAATTACAACTTTCATTAATAATTCTCTTCACATGTTTTGCCCTGATTTATCAGTAAGCAACTTAAATTGCAAATAGACACTCCTCCATGGTATGTGAATGTTGGAAGGCACCCGAGGATTCGGTTAGCCATGGCTTGTGTAAGCAAAAGGTTGGGAGGAGTGTCATCTATAAAGAAACTAAAATACATGTGTAAACAAAAGAGAAGAGGGATGATCTACCTTGCTGGTAGAGATAACGTCCTTCATGGGAGCCGCTCTTGAAAGTCTGGTTGACAAGGGGGTTAGAGTGCCCACTACCATTCGTTGACAACAACAAACACCTCTCAAATACTTATTTTGTGCTCTCTATATGCTTTCGAAAACTTAAAAAGCTCTAGCACATGATTTAATCCCTGCTTCCCTCTGCGAAGGGCCTATCTTTTACTTTATGTTGAGTCAGTTTACCTACTCCTTTCTATCTAGAAGCAAACACTAGTGTCAACTTTGTGTGCATTGATTCTTACATGTTTACTTATTGCACTTGTTATATTGCTTTATGTTGACAACTATCCATGAGATATACATGTTACAAGTTGAAAGCAATGCTGAAACTTAATCATCCTTTGTGTTGCTTCAATGCCTTTTACTTTGAATCTATTGCTTTATGAGTTACCTCTTATGCAAAACTTTTTGATGCTTGTCTTGAAAGTACTATTCATGAAAAGTTTTTGCTTATATGATTCATTGTTTACTCTTTATCTATTGTTAGCAAACTATAGACCATTGCTTTGAGTCACTTCATTCATGACATGAGCCTTGCAATATATTGATCAAGATTGTGTGAAAGCATGTCTCCTCAGAAATTATTTGTTGTTATCGTTTTACCTACTCGAGGACGAGTAGAACTAAGCTTGGGGATGCTTGATACGTCTCCAACGTATCCATAATTTCTGATGTTCCATGCTTATATTATACCATTTGCTACATGTTTTATATACACTTCATATCACTTTTATGCATTTTCTGGGACTAACCTATTAACAAGATGCCACAGTGCCAGTTCCCTGTTTTCTGCTGTTTTTGGTTTCAGAAAAGTACTTCTGGAATATTCTCGGAATTGCACGAAACAAAAGGCCACGTCCCTATTTTTCCAACACGTACACGGAGTCCGAAGGAGAGACGAAGAGCCACGAGGTGGCCAAACCACAGGCGGCGCGGCAGGGGGGCCCACCGCGCCGCCTGGTGGTTTGGGCCCCTCGGGGTCCGCCGACATCGCCCCTTCGCCTATTTATTCCCCGAGACGTGAAAACCCTAAAACACCAAGTCAATTTCCAGAAGAGTTCCGCAGCGCCGCCGCCATCGACGACAAGTTTCGGGGGACAGAATCTCTGTTCCGGCACGCCGCCGGGACGGGGAATTGCCCCCGGAGTCATCTCCATCGACTCCACCGCCATCTTCATCGCCGCTGCTGACTCCCATGATGAGGAGGGAGTAGTTCTCCCCCGAGGCTGAGGGCTCTACCGGTAGCTATGTGGTTCATCTCTCTCTCCCATGGTGTGATCTTTATGTGATCATGTGTATTGCTAGTATCGCTGAATACATTAATAATGTTTATGCTACTCAAGTGATTTTGTCTAGTTTCTGGAGTCATTGTGACAACACGGTATCAAGGTGACAGTGTGGGTACTTGTGTGACTCTATGAATAATTTAGACATTTATCATGGCTTATTCTTGGGAATTGTGGTGTTTGTTTACTCAGACTTTGAGGTGTGCTTTGCAGCCCTACGCATAGTACTCTTGCTTCATCAAGAAGGAGAATAATCCCGAGTAGTATTTACTTGTGTTCAGTTGTGCTAATCTAGTTGAATATGTAGATGTTACTCTTTATCTATTATGCACTCTATAGGTTACTTTAATATGAACTCCGGTACTCTCCACGGTGTAAAGGTGACAGTGTGTGCACCGTGTGTGATCCTTTATGACGTTGTGGCGCTTGTTTACTCCGGCTTGAGGTGTGCTTTTGTAGCCCTACACAATGAATGGTGTTTGTTATCCAACAAGAGAGTGTTTAAGAGTAGCTTTTACTTATTCAGTTATGAGATCATTGTTGAGAGTGTCCACTAGTGAAAGTATGATCCCTAGGCCTTGTTTCTAAGCATTGAAACACCGTTTACATCAAGTTCTGCTACATGTTTGCTTGCTGCCATCTTTATTTCAGATTGCAGTTACTACTTATAATCATCCATATTACTTGTATTTCACTATCTCTTCGCCGAACTAGTGCACCTATACATCTGACAAGTGTATTGGGTGTGTTGGGGACACAAGAGACTTCTTGTATCTTAATTGCAGGGTTGCTTGAGAGGGATATCTTTGACCTCTACCTCCCTGAGTTCGATAAACCTTGGGTGATTCACTTAAGGGAAACTTGCTGCTGTTCTACAAACCTCTGCTCTTGGAGGCCCAACACTGTCTACAAGAATAGAAGCGTGCGTAGACATCAGCTTGGAAGCCTAGTTGTGGTTACAAGTTGTTGGGTGAGAAACGTGATCTCACTTGATAACACGAAACATCCCTACTAAGGTAAGTAGGTAAGTTAAGTCCAACCATTAAGCTTGGACTCGCACTTAAATACCCGAATTCATGCCTTGCTACTTTCTGAACTTATGCCATGCTACTTTCTTAACTTATGCCATGCCATATAGATAGGCCTCGTTTGATTTTAGGCTAATGTCTTGCGAGTACATTCAATGTACTCACCTGGCTTTTCATGTGGCCAGACCCTGCTGCACCCGTCGCCGAGTACCCGCTGTACGAGAACTAGGAACCCGTATCCCAGGCAGGACCCCGTGGAATAAGGCCCGCTGTCGCCACGCTACTACCTACGTTTCCGCTACGATCTCCGCTAGAGGCTCGATGTTGGATAAATAATGTACATACTGTTGTGTGCGCATGTTGCGCAAGCGCTGGAGCCTCACCGTGTTGTAATATTGTATCCATCCGAACTCGGAGCCATAAATATATATTTGGTTATGTCTTTGTTATCAAGTTGTCATATATCCAGTGTTTCTGGGTCTGGTATATGGGGTAGCTCGATCATCTGGATCGGGGTGCCACAGAGCTTGGTATCAGAGCCTAACTGCCTGTAGGATACCCTAGTTCCTGGACGACGTAGGGTAGTGCTTGTGTGTTGCCTACTTCTTCACTGTTTCTCTGTCTGTTTGTGCTTTTAAAACTTAACGCTCACCTTTTTAAATTCTGTCCCTGGTACAGATGGCAGAGTTGTTCGCCGAGACTACCGCCATGCACATTCCCGGCTTTCCACAGTTTCTCCGTGAGGTCTGGGACCACCTCTACCCAGGCGCACCTCCCCCGACCTACCGTGTGTACTACAACCGCCTCGACAGGTCCACCTCGGAGTTCACCGCCACCGTTCACTTGCGCCCGGAGCCAGCAGCCGCTGGGATCTCCCACGCCCTCACTTCCGGTGTCTCTACTCAGGCGACTCGAGCCATACAGGAGGCTGCAGGAGATGCCATCCTCTTCCTTCGCACCTTCGATCCCGTCATGAAGCAGTGCACCCGCTACGCCTACTTTCCGAGGTTAGACTTAGACAGCGGGGACATTCTCTTTCCCAACCCCGGTGACCCCAGCTCACCCCTCACCGCCATACTTCAGTACACCACCCTTCTCCACCAGTATCTCCACATCACCCTTCTCCAGTTTGCCTCACTTCGCGCCAACGCGGCCTTGGCCGAGATGACGCGAGCGTCTGGAGCTGGTACTTCTCGCCTCCACCTCGGCCTCCCACCTTTACCCGTTGCTCCCTCGAGCAGATCGGAGAGGGATCGCCCGCTTTTCCGCACCTTACACTCCGCCGTCACCTCCCGCACTCGTAGCAGCGCCGCTCCCTACTACTCGCGCTTCACCCCTGTCCGGTCTCAGCGTCGCCGTGTCCGTGCCGACCCACCCTCCTACTCCGGAGACTCCCGAGACGGCCGCGCTTCACCCGACTACAGCCCCGCGGAGGAGGGCATCGACCTCATCCCACCGGCGACACCCCTCGAGATGGAGTTCTAGACGCTCGGAGACAGTATCGCTTAGTGTATTATACCTTTCCGCTGTATCGCTCGCTCGAATAATGTAGTGGTAGGGTTGTATCCTGCATCTTGTATCATGTACCTTGTATGGTGTATCTTGTATCGAGTGGCTTGTATCTTTTATCTTGCATCTCTTGTAAAATAGCGAGTGTTAGAATCTTGTAACCCAACCATCCATTGTATAACACCATGCTTGTTGTTTTTGCAAACCGTGTTTCCATTTGGTTTTTCCTTGGATGTTACACTTTCCCCATATGGATGCTCATGATACGCGTCACCCCGTTCAACCGTTCAGGATGAGGCCCAATAGCGGTGCAAGTGGCAGCCAAGGAACCCCGGTTCGTCGTTCCGCACGACAAGGGGCGAGGATCCCGTGCCCCCGCAACCACCACCTCCTCCACCAGCTCAGGAACCAAGCCCAAGTCAGTTCATGATGATGATGGATGAACGTCACAACCAGCATCTGACTCAGATCATGAGAGAGTTTGGCACGTACATGCAAGCCCAAGGTGCCCCACACGTGGCCGCTCAAAGCTGCAAGACTTCCAGCGTACTCAACCTCCAAAGTTCTCATATGCCGACGACCCACTTGAGGCTGACGATTGGCTCCGTACTATGGGAAAGAAACTGGAGCTCGCTCGCGTGGACGAGCAGGACAAGGTGCCCTTCGCCACCCACTACCTTGAGGGCCCCGCCAGCGTTTGGTGGGACAATCAGAAGGACGCCAGGGGCGATGGACCCGCTGTCACTTGGACTGAATTTCAGGAAGCCTACCGCCGAGCCTACATTCCCTCAAGTCTCATAAAGATGAAACAGCAGGAATTTCTGGCACTCACTCAGGGCAGCAAATCCATCAGCGAATACCTGACCAAGTTCAACAACCTTGCTCGCTATGCACCCGAGGACACCAACACAGAGGAGAAGAAGAAAGGCAGGTTCCTTCATGGGATGCATCAGACCATAAAGACTCAGCTCAGTGTCCTGCAGTTTCCAGATTTCCAGTCCATGATCAACACGGCACTAATCTCAGAAAAGAGCACCGCACAATTTATGACTCCCACAAAAGGAAGTTCGAGCCACGTAAGAACCAGCATGAAGGGGCTACTTCAAAGCCACGCCCATGGCAGCCCAACAACCGTACCTCAAGCCACAGAATACTTGGAATCAACCCAGGAAGGAGGGATATCCCCGTGAAGGATTCTACCACAAGCGCCCCTAGTGGATGATTGCAAGAGGGAGAACTCCTGCTTCAAGTGTGGCAAGACAGGACACTACATCAAGGATTGCCCCCTTCACAACGGCAACAACAACAACTCCAACAACAATCACCCTGCTGGTGCGATCAAGCCACCTCAAGTTGCCCGTGTCCACCACATGTCTGCGGAGGAAGCATATGAAGCCTCAGATGTAGTGCTTGGTACGTGTACTATCAACACTAAACCCGCGCTGATTTTATTCGATTCTGGAGCTTCCCACTCTTTCATCTCGAAGGATTTTGTTGCCAAACACCGTTTTTCCGTTTCCCCTTTGGGCCATCTTTTGGTGATACAAACCCCTGCCTCTGAGATGAAACAAATACCATTTGTCAAGACCTGACAGTCAGCATCAACCAAGTGAAATTCCCAGCTCATCTCAACACTCTCAATGTGCCCGGCCTCGACGCCATCCTGGGTATGGATTGGCTAGTCCAGCATGCAGCTCAGATTGACTGTGCAACTAGAGCAGTTACTCTCACCAACCCAGAAGGCATACGTACCACCTACTTGCCGAATAAACCCCACCAGATAAATGCAAAGATGTTTCTTGCTCAAGCCCCGGAGATAGGGGAAGTGTATGTGGTCAGCGAATACCCAGATGTCTTTCCAGATGAACTACCCGGAATGCCCCCTGACCGTGATATTGAGTTTGCCATTGAAGTGGTACCGGGAACAAACCCAATATTCAAGAAACATTACCGTATGACAAGTCCCGAGCTAGTGGAATTGAAGAAACAGCTTGACGATTAATTCGGAAGAAGTTCATTCGCCCGAGCATTTCACCTTGGGGATCACCAGTTTTATTTGCAAAGAAGAGCGATGGTACACTCCGATTATGCATCGACTATCGTGCACTCAATGATGTCACCATCAAGAACAAGTACCCACTCCCAAGGATCAATGATCTATTTGACCAACTCCGTGGTGCCCGAGTATTCTCCAAGATTGATCTCCGTACGGGTTACTACCAGCTGAAGATTCGAGAGAGTGATATTCCCAAGACCGCCTTTACCACCAGATATGGACTGTATGAGTGCACTGTTATGTCCTTCGGCCTAACGAATGCCCCTGCCTACTTCATGGGCATGATGAACAAGGTATTCATGGAGTATCTCGACAAGTTTGTTGTGGTGTTCATCGACGACATCCTCATCTACTCCAAAAATGAGGAGGAGCACGCCGAACACCTCAGGTTGGTTCTCGGAAGACTACGTGAACAACAACTTATGCCAAGTACAGCAAATGCCAGTTCTGGTTAAAGGAAGTGGAGTTCCTAGGACATGTATTGTCTGGAGCCGGTGTGGCCGTAAACCCCAACAAAATCTCCGATGTGCTGAACTGGAAAACACCCACCAATGTGTCAGAAATCAGAGTTTCCTAGGATTGGCTGGTTACTACCGAAGGTTCATTGAAAACTTTTCCAAGATAGCCAAGCCCATGACGGATCTGTTGAAGAAAAATCGCAAGTATGCTGGACAGACGAGTGTGAAGAAAGCTTCAACGAGTTGAAGACCCGGTTAACCACAGCCCCAATACTAGTACTGCCGATGATGGCAAGGATTTCACCGTATACTGTGATGCATGCAGAAATGGACTAGGGGCCGTACTCATGCAAGAAGGGAAGGTCATCGCATATGTGTCAAGGCAACTCAAGACCCACGAGCTCAATTACCCCACACACGACTTGGAATTGGCCGCCGTCATCCTCGCCCTGAAGACTTGGCGACATCACCTTATTGGTCGAAGATGCGAGATCTACACTGATCACAAAAGCTTGAAGTACATCTTCACCCAGCCTGACCTCAACCTAAGGCAAAGGAGATGGCTAGAGGTGATCAAGGACTACGACCTTGGAATTCATTATCATCCAGGAAAGGCCAACGTGGTAGCAGATGCCCTAAGCAGGAAGCCCCCAAAGGTGCGACCAAGCTTAGAGAAGGAGTTCGCAAAGCTAAATTTGTGTGTGGGAAGTAGGGCCTATTTGAGCACCTTGGAGGTGAAACCAAACCTGGAGGAAGAGATAAAGACGAGCAGGCCAACGACCCCGGCATAAAAAGGATCAAGCCAAAATACCACTGGGAAGGCCAAGGAATTTTCCTTGGACAGTCAAGGAGTGCTCCGCTACGGTAACCGCCTTTGTGTACCCGACAAGGCCGCGCTAAAGCAGCAGATCCTCAGGGAAGCCCACGAGTCTGCTTACTCTATTCACCCGGGAAGCACCAAGATGTACCAAGACTTGAAACAAATATTCTGGTGGGCCGGTATGAAGAAGGATATCGCCTACTATGTCGCGTGCTGCAACGTGTGCAATCTAGTGAAAGCCGAGCACCAAAAACCCGCGGGATTTCTCCAACCTTTGAAAGTGCCCGAGTGGAAGTGGGACAACATAAGTATGGATTTCATTGTCGGACTTCCCAAGTCCAGCCGAGGGAATGATTCTATCTGGGTCATTGTCGACCGTTTGACGAAGGTATCTCACTTTATTCCCGTCAAGACAACGTACCGCTCGGACCAGCTGGCACAACTTTATGTAAACAGGATTGTCAAACTTCATGGAGTCCCGAAGACCATTGTGTCAGATCGAGGTACACAATTTACCTCCTAATTTGGACAAGCCTGCATCAGGCCATGGGGACAAAACTATCATTCAGCACAGCATATCACCCGCAGACGGACGGTCAGACAGAGCGGGTCAACCAAATATTAGAAGACATGCTCCGTTCGTGTGTGCTCGCCTATGGAGCAGGTTGGGAAGATAGTTTACCATATGCAGAGTTCTCATAGAACAACAGTTACCAAGGCAGCCTGAAAATGTCACCATTTGAAGCACTGTATGGGAGAAAATGTCGGACCCCACTCAACTGGTCCGAAGTTGGAGACAACAAGATCTTTGGGCCCGATGTTCTGTTGGAAGCCGAGAAGCAAGTACATCTGATTCAAGACTGACTCAAGGCAGCTCAGTCCCGCCAGAAGAGTTATTACGACCGACGACACCGTCAGATCCACTTCGAAAGAACGACTATGTCTATCTTCGGGTAACACCCCTCAAGGGCCTAAAAAGATTCCACATGAAAGGAAAGCTGGCCCCGAGATTCATTGGACCCTTCAAGATCCTGGCAAGAGAAAGGGTCAGTAGCCTACCAGCTGGAACTACCCGAAGAGTTAACTGGAGTGCACGACGTCTTCCATGTGTCCCAGCTAAGGAAGTGCATCTCACCCCCAACCAAACAGGCTGACTTTAAGGAACTAGAGTTGAGCAGTGAACTGACTTACGAGGAACACCCCGTCAGAATCTTGGATGAGTCAGAACGCCGCACCGCAACAAGGTCACCAAGTTCTACAAGGTATAGTGGGACAGACACACAGAGGAAGAGGCAACCTGGGAGCGTGACGATTTGCTAAGGGCAGGGTATCCGTATCTATTCAGCGAGCAACAGAATCTCGAGGACGAGATTCATCTTAAGGGGGGAAGGTCTGTAACACCCTGAAATTTGGCTCTTCAAAATTTCTTTAAAAATATTGCCATCAACTTTGGATTCATTTTTTCCTCGGTTTGACGATCTTTCAATTTGCAGTCTCTGCAAATCCTTAGCCAAGCTTGGGATCTTATGTTTTGGATTCTCTCCCACTTGGTACACTTGCCACTTGACCATTTACCCAAACATCTTTTCTTAATATTTTCTTTTATCTTATAAACCAAAATCCTTTTATTGGAGCTTTACAAAGGAAGTATATTAAATATCTTCTTGAAAATTCAACAAAAATTAGGGATTGATCCTTAGGCATTATGCAGCCTATTTGTGCAAAAATATTTGATACTTTGTTAAGAATATATTGAGATTTTTCCTACTCAGGTTTCTGCCCTAAAACTCAAATGTTTTCAAAACCCATTCAAATGATTTTTGTAGTGGGAAAAAAGGACCTAGATGCAAGCACAAGGGAAGGGTACACCTCTGGACAAAGTCTTGATCAAACCAAAAATCGTTTGCTTCTCCAAACAACAATTTCCATTTGGACCAGTACTGTTTTTCAAAACTTCTAGTCACACCAACTTTCGAATTTGCAAAAACCCTAGTCAGCAAAGTTGTTGGATTTTGAATTTGGCGCACAGTGACGCAAACCCCGTCTCATTTGGAGCATGGAGCTGAGAGATCGGTGCTGATGCCGATATCGGCATGGTCTGGACCATGCAGGAACGGCATGGGCATGGCCGTGGAGCGCCGCCCGTTTCTGGTCACCGGAGTACCGCACCCCATCGCGCCCAAGCATGCCTCCCGCACCCACCACTCTCCTCTCCACCCCCTGAGCCCACGCATCGCCGGAGGAGAGCTGGACGGCCGCCGCCGCATACGCCAGGGGCGCTAGGCGACGCACCGTCCAGTACAGCGCCGCCGGGCCCTCTGGTCAACGACCCTCCACCACAGGAGCTTATCCGGGCGTCGAGGATTATCCTCGTGCGTCTCCTGTGCCACCGGTCTCGCGATGCACCGCCCAGCGGAGCTCCCACGCCATGGTCGACACCTCGTCGCGCCATTACTGCGGCCACCTCTCGGGAAGTGTATAGAAGCCACCCCGGGCACCGCTGAGCACCGCACCACATCTCACACCCTCCCTAGCTTCCTCCCCCTTAGCCTCGAGTCCAGTAGAGCACCATTTCGCCGGAGCCGAACCCTCCACTGCCGCACTGACCCTACTCGATTTCCTCACCTAGAGCCTCTCCCCCGTCGATTCCTTCCACCCAGAGACTCCTCTGATCACCACGATGCCGCTGTCGTGCTCGCCTGGGTGAACGGTGGTCGGAATCGTCGTGTTCTTCATCGACCCGACACCACCGCCGCCGGAGAAGAAGCTCTGGTGACGCCCGAGCTCGCCGTCAAGCTCGAGTGCGCAGACGAGCTGCGCCACACCCTCCAGAGCCTCCCTGCATCCTCTCCCACCCCTCTCCCTCGCCCCAGCCGCCGCAAATCGTCGCCGGTGAGTCACCGGAGACGGCCGCCGTGTTTCCTCTGTTTCCCGCGTTTTAAAAGAAAATGTTTCGGCCCCCTCTGTCACTGACCAGTGGGTCCCACCGGTCAGGTTTTTAAACATTTTCCCTGAAACGTTTTCTGTTTATTTTTTCTATTTGAAATTTGGCAAAATTTAAACCAAACTTTGGGATGCAATATCTCTCTCAAAAAGGGTCAGAAAAATGTGAGACCAATTTTGCTGGCTTTGTTTGAATTTTCTCTTTCAAATGGAATCAAAATGGATTTATTTGGAATTTATTTTTGGCATTTATTTACATGACCTAGGAGGAGTATTTGATGCATATTTTCGTTCCTTTAATAGACTCAAACCTCTCCGACGGAGTAGAAGTTGTCCCCGAACCCTACCCCACTGCGGAAGGCAAGCCGTTAACCCGATCTCAAGCTCGGTCGAAATTTAGAAAATTTCTTGACTGTTTGAATTGATATCTGTTGCATCTCACCTGCCATGTTGCATTTTAAATATCGTTGCATCTATATGTATATCTGTGGATCCTCGCAACACCCTTTTTCCTTGTCGAACGAGAAGGCGCTGGTCGGCGGGTTCGCCGCCGTAGTCTTCCGGTTGACGTTTCTTTTCCTTGTTGAACGAGAAGGCGCTGGTCGGCGGGTTCGCCGCCGTAGTCTTCCGGTTGACGTTTCTTTTCCTTGTCGAATGAGAAGGCGCTGGTCGGCGGGTTCACCGCCGTAGTCTTCCGGTTGACGTTTCTTTTTTCCTTGTCGAACGAGAAGGCGCTGGTCGGCGGGTTCGCCGCCGTAGTCTTCCGGTTGATGTTTTATTTTGCTATGCTTGGACTTTGGTACATGCAGGTTGATATGATTTACTTGCTGCTGATATTATTATGTGGTTACCTTGTGTTGCTTGGATCATGTTGAAAACTGAAAAGTAAAATTTGACTAAGAAGATAACCACCTCCCTTGACTAGATTGAGTCACATAGTGCCACTCACCAAGCACAACCAGCACAACCATGCGTCGTTCACATGGGCGGACCATGGCCGAGTATTCTATCTAGCCTCCTTTGATGCCACCCTTTTGGCAAGTCTAGTCGGTTACCTTTGTGGTCGGGGCTAGTCTTGCGAAGGTTCCGGAGCTAGGCATCGCTCATCTGTTGGGGGCGTGCCGGAATCACTTCGTCATAAGATTTGGTCCCTTGGACGTGTCGGTGACTACACAGGGAGTGTCCGGGTAGAATAAACAGTTGTGGAAGTGTGGGTTTGTGCTGTCGCCATGATCGGTTCTAGTACTTCGGTACCGGCAGTACAAGCCTAGACTTCAGCGTGTGGATAAAAGTTGCAACCTCTCGAGAGTGTAAATCTAGAATCTAGCCTTGTCCCCGGGTTACGGGACGATGTTTGGGTCAAGTCACGCTATGAGTCAGTCCAGTCGAATATGGAGAAATAATTAATGTGAAACCCCAACGATCACGGGAAATTTGAGAGTCTAGCCAGAGTTGGCTGAGGACTTGAGAATTGGGAAATAAGCCAGAGTTGGCTAGAGGCTTGGAAGCCTAGTTGTGGTTACAAGTTGTTGGGTGAGAAACGTGATCTCACTTGATAACACGAAACATCCCTACTAAGGTAAGTAGGTAAGTTAAGTCCAACCGTTAAGGTCGGACTCGCACTTAAATACCCGAAATCATGCCATGCTACTTTCTGAACTTATGCCATGCTACTTTTTGAACTTATGCCATGCCATATAGATAGGCCATGTTTGATTTTAGGCTAATGTCTTGCGAGTACATTCAATGTACTCACCTGGCTTTTCATGTGGCCAGACCCTGCTGCACCCGTCGCCGAGTACCCGCTGTACGAGAACTAGGAACCCGTATCCCAGGCAGGACCCCGTGGAATAAGGCCCGCTGTCGCCACGCTACTACCTACGTTTCCGCTACGATCTCCGCTAGAGGCTCGATGTTGGATAAATAATGTACATACTGTTGTGTGCGCATGTTGCGCAAGCGCTGGAGCCTCACCGTGTTGGAATATTGTATCCATCCGAACTCGGAGCCATAAATATATATTTGGTTATGTCTTTGTTATCAAGTTGTCATATATCCAGTGTTTCTGGGGCTGGTATATGGGGTAGCTCGATCATCTAGATCGGGGTGCCACACCCTCGGCGCCCTGCTATTTTCTGGTGTGGCTAGGCTAGGCCCGCACTAAAAATCATGGCGCCTCTAGGTCCCAGCGCCGTGCAAAATAACCACGACGCCCCGTGCCTCGGCGTCATGGTATTTTTATGTCCTAGGGTTGATAGTGGTCGCGGGCCACCGAAGTCCTTTACCATTTTACCCAACTGGAGTCGTCGCCGCCTCTCTCACACGCGCCATCTCCTCCTCCATCGCCTCCCCTCCCGCGTCTCTCACACTTGCTAGGGACGAAACCGGGGGGTGCGAGCTGGGGCCATGGCTCCCCCCCACCCATGGTGATTTTTTTCTTCTAAAACCCCTAATAATTTTTAGATTTAACCCCTAAATTTACCAGGATTTACCTATATGGCCCCCTCCAAGTTACTATTGTGCAGTTGGCCTCCCTTGTGCTGCATTCCTGGTTTCGTCCCTGACACTCGCCATCTGCTTCGTCCAATTCAACTCACTTCATAACTTTTCCACAACCTCCTCATAGATAGGACTAGTATCAAACACAATCACTTTCTCCTCCAATGTCAGTATAATCGACATCTCCTATCACAAAAGCGGCAAAATCCACATGATGGACATTCATAATTCTCAACATCTGAAATTTAACAACAACAACAACAATTATACTACCGCAATAAGCATTGCCAAATTTCTTACAAGCCCCAACCTTAACTTGAACCCTAACCTTAACTTTGGGCCTAAATAACCAACCAAATCTCTAACCCTAGCATACAAACCTTAAAACCTACACCGTCATAAGAACCATCCATGGTCAACAGAACAACAACAAACCAAAGATTTCCTCACAACCCCAATTTTTAGGGTTTCAAGCAATATGAAAAATAGACAAAATTTTAAAATTCTAATTGGACAATGGGGGACGAGAGAGATTATCTTGTGGGATGGAGAGGGGTCGAAATCCACACAGAAACCCCTCCGATTTGGAGGGATTTGAAAGGAAATAGAGTAGGGAATTCGAAGGAGAGAGAGGATGAACTCGGGCCGGGAGGTGGAAGAATAGTTGGGGTGGGGGCTGCCCACCCGCGGGTGCTGACTTAACAAAAAAATGCCATGGTGCGCCAATGCCTAAGATGTCGTAGTTAGTTAAAATAGTATGGCACCGAGGCCCAGGGCACCTTGCAATAGAACCATGGCTCCAAGGCGTAGGGCGTCATGCAAAAGGGTCATCCGTTGATTGTTTTTTGAAATTGGGTTCATTTTGTTTTGAAGTTTCGAATAAGGGTTAAATATGTTAAATTTCACTGTAGATAGAGAGAGAGAGAGAGAGAGAGAGAGATTGATGAGAGAGCGAGAGGAACAATTGAGCATCGGGAGAGGAGAGTAATCGAGTAGCGAGAGTTCACGAGGAGGCGTGGCCTAGAGAGTGGATTTTTTTGAGTTTCCAAAAATCGCGCAAAAAAAATCAGGTGTAGATAGTCTCGAGACACACAAGCGTGAAGTTTTTTGACTTCAAATTCGTTGTATTTTGGGCTGTGCAAAAAAGACAAATTCTGACAGATTTTAAAATTTTGAATCCGGGTATTTAGATCCAGAAAATTGTCTTTTAGATCTAGCCCAGAATAATTCGAATTTGGATTGGAAACTTGGTACGATTCTAGATCTGCATATTATCTACATCCGGATTTTTTTTCACGATTTATGGAAACTTAAAAATGTCGATTTCAATTTTTTTTTAAATAAGCTCCATGTAGCTCTCGCTCTAAAAGAGGTTTTCGGTAGTAGTAGTAGTAGCTTTCGTTGTCCATCTCCGCAGACTCTGCCACAACACAAATCCCTCTTGCTTTTCAATGCTCTTCTCAAACCTTGTCCCTTCTCGCAAGCCTCCCTTGGCCTTTCGCGGTCGCTGCCTGCTTCTCGGGCGCAGCACCAGTTGTGTCCTCTCGCAGCCTTTCCCTCTCCTGTCATCTCACCTATATATGCTCCCCCATATCCTACGCTCCAGACTACACAGAGAGGGAGGTGGCTCTTGTGACCTGTGAACCTGGCAACCTGCTGTGTTATTTGTTTGAGCAGCGTTCTTTGTTTGAGCACCGAGTGTGGAGAGAGTGAGAGAGACAGAGAGATGGCTTGGAATGGCTCGAGCGACGAGGAGAGTGGGCTTGAGCTGAGCCTCGCCTTGCCGGGGTACTTCTCCGGATCACGAGCCCAAGCAGGTGGCGTTTCTATGTTTACTCCTTGATTCTTGTTCTTGCTCCGAAGTTTCATTGTTTGATCAGCTTGTTTGGACTCCTTTTTTTTTTTGGCTGTTTCAGGTTTGAAGGAGGAGAGCAACCGTGGTGCTGCCGGGGTAAAGGGTAGAAGCAACAGCTCCAAGACAAGGTTCGGTTAATATCCGCTTTTCTTTTGTTCAAGCTTGGAGTTTCTTCGCAGTGGCAGTCGCAGCTGATTACCTTGTGCGTATCGTCCAGTTCTGTCTTTCTTTGAAGAAATTCTTGTTGCCGGCCACTAGCCACTTTTTCTTTATCGTGGTGCGTCTGTATATAGTTGAGTGAGATGCATCATTGTTTTGAGAAAAATCTTGGTAGTGAGGAGATGCCAATGTGTGGAACGAAAGAGCCGATGATCTGCTACAAGATTGCACTGATTGACTTGCTGCTTGTCTCTGCAACCTGCAGCAGGCCGCTAGCGGCTCCGGTGGTGGGGTGGCCTCCGGTGCGGTCGTTCCGGCGGAACCTGGCCTCGTCGTCGTCGTCCAAGCAGCCGCCCGCCGAGCTAAACCACGGTGCGAACGGCAAGGCCGAAGGCAGCACCTACAAGGGCCGGTTCGTGAAGATTAACATGGACGGCATCCCCATCGGCCGGAAGGTCGACCTGAAGGCGCACGGCAGCTACGGCAACCTCTCAGCCGCCGTCGACCACCTCTTCCGGGACCTCCTCGCCGGTACGCCCGAACGCACCATCTGTATACGATTTGCATGCATTCTACTTGAATCATGTAGGGAGCCTGAACTTGCTCTGTCCTCTTGTGTGTCCACAGCTCAAAGGGACGAGAGCTCCTGCACGGGGGAGAAGCAGCCGTCGATCACGGGGCTGCTGGATGGCAGTGGCGAATACACTCTGGTGTACGAGGACGACGAGGGCGACCAGATGCTTGCTGGGGACGTCCCATGGGAGTGAGTTTTTTTTCCCTTAATCTTGCAAATGCAACCTGGGCTAGGATCTTGATGCAGTTGAAAACTTACAAGAAATTCTTCTCTGGTGGCAATTGTTCTTGCAGCATGTTCATCGCCACCGCGAAGAGGCTGCGTGTGCTGCGGAGCTCCGATCTGAATGCGTCATCGGTGAGTGAAACTGAAAATTATGTTTCAGTACTGAATTGTGTTTCAGTACTGATCCTTCCCCCTTTTTTGCAGCTACGGGCAGCGGTGAGCCGGAAGAGGGGAGCAGCCCAGTGCTGAACTATAGTATCTCCGAATGTTTTCTTTGCTTTGTCTTGCACTCTTGGAGCTAGGCTTTCTGCTATCGATCTGTATAAATTTTGCAAGGTCTCTTGGTTATCATCATGTCACGTTGCTATCGTCAAGTAGACCAGACTTGTACTGTTAAGATCATGTATCTAGGTGCAGTGTCGTAACTCGTAAGGTGTTGATTTTTGGAACGGCAGGAATGCCAAGTTTGGCTTTATCGATCGACTACTGTTCTTGCCTGCGACAGGGAATCTTGCTGCTACTCTTCACTGTCCATGAACAGCGATGTTGCTTGCTGCACTGGTTTTTATCTTGAATGCCAGTGCCATAGTTCCTCGTGATGTCTGCACAGTTCGTGGCGTGTTTTGTTTTGTGACAGCGAGCAACGAGCACCCGGGGATGCAAATTTAGAGTACTGTAGGAAAAAAAGTGAGGATTTTAATAGGACTTTTTTTTTGAGAACACTGCCTTTTATTGATCAGTAAACATCCGTACATAGAGTTTGCCTGATACATCCTGGAGTAGAGTAGTAGACAGCACGCGAAACAGCACACTCACAGGATCTAGCTAGTATGTGTGCAGCAACATTCAACGACCTGCTCACATGGCAAAAGGAAACTGAAGAAAAACGAGCAAGCAACTGCTTGATATCTGACACTACTACACCCACTTCAGACCTGTCAATAGATGAAGAATTCATTCGATGTACTAGGGAGAGACAGTCTGAAGCGAAAATAACAGAGGTGAATCCTTCCTCGCGGGCGAGAATCACGGCCTGACGAAGCGCCCAGCTTTCAGCAAGTTCTGGCTGTACAATCCCTTTGATTGGCTCGGTGCAGGCGACCAAGCATTCCTTGTTTTGGTTCCGAATCAGGATGCCAACTCCCACCTTGTGCAGATTTGAGAAGATAGCTGCGTCAACATTAACTAGGACTGATCCGGGCGGCGGCGGAGACCATCTAACCGATGAACATGATGGTGTGTCACGACTATGTCCGGTAGCAGGCTTAAAAAGATGCAGCAAAACCAAATCAATATAAGCATGGATCTTTGAGGCAACACGGTGTGGATGGATATTACCTTCATCATTTCTTACCGCATTCCTTGCCTCCCAAATATGCCATATAGTGATTGCCAAGACAGTGGATTGTTCCGGTGATGCTCTATCAATGAAATCGAGCAACCACTGTTTCGGCGAGCGGAAGTTCTTGCGACACAGGTGGATGTCAAACCGCTTTTTGACCTTCTTCCAGACCTCCGAAGCAAACTGACAAAACAGTAGACAATGCTCAATACTCTCGTCTCTCCCACAATGCACACAAGCAGGATTTGCAGGGATATTCCGATGGCGTAGTTGAAGTCCGGATGAGAGGCAATCATGTGCGAACCTCCAGAGTACTATGTTCATTTTGTTTGGGGCCTTAATTGCCCAGATTGCCTTCCAATGTTTCTCTTCAACTTCCCTATTTGACGGCAGGCCACGGCCAGTCATACTTTGTGATGAAAAGAAATCCGAGGATCGAGCAAGATTATATGCTGAACGAACTGTATATAGTCCAAAGCGAGTGTGAGGCCAATACACAAAATCATCTCCCCCATGCCTGCTAATCTGAGTTTGTAATATGAGTTCAGCAGTCTCCTCCGGAAAGAAAGCTCTAACGTTTTCTTCGTTCCAATGACCATGTCCATCCATGAGGCAACACACTTTTGCATATTCTGGAATTGGAGAAAGAGTTTGCAGCATATGTGGTGGCCGTCCGGGAATCCAGTGAGCCGTCATGATATTAACCTTTTTGCCATTTGCAATTCCCCACCGAACACCAGCCTTTACAAGCTCCCGGCCAAAGAGAATACTTCTCCAAGTATAGGATGAGGACCTGGGCTTGGGCGCATCCCAGAAATCACAGTGGGGAAAATATCGTCCTTTGAGAACCCGAGCACAAAGAGAATCTGGTTCAGTAAGAAGCCTCCAACTTTGTCTACCAAGCATAGCTTGGTTGAAGAGCGAAAAATCACGGAAACCCAGTCCACCAAGTTTCTTTGGTGTGGATAACCATTCCCATGAACGCCAATGAAGTTTCCTCTTACCATCTTCTCTACCCCACCAATAATCAGCAACAGCTTGTCTCATCCCTTCACATGTAGAAGTCGGTATTCGGAAGCAGCTCATAATATATGTCGGAATAGCCTGAATCACAGATTTCAGCAAAACTTCTTTTCCTGCCCGAGAAGGAGGCCTATCTGACAAGCTAATAATCCGCTGCCAAACTTTGTCATTGAGAAATTTGAATGTCCTGGTTGGCGACCTGCCAACATGAGTAGGCATTCCAAGATATTTATCGTTGAATGATTCATTTGTAATTCCCATAATTTCCATTACCTTTTTCTTAGTATCATCAGAACAATGCGCACCAAAGTAGATTGACGACTTTTGAAGATTAACCTTCTGACCTGAACCGTCACAATATAAATGCAAAGCCTCTTTCAAGGAGAGGACACTCCGCTGATCACTTCTAGCAAAGAAGATGCTATCGTTGGCGAAAAGGAGGTGTGAGATAGGGGGCCTTGACGACCATTTCGAATACCTTGTAGCTCACCACACGACTCCTTGTGCAAAAGCACACTGGACAAGCCTTCAGTGCATAGAAGGAACAGGTAAGGGCTGATAGGGTCTCCCTGTCGAATGCCCCTCGTAGGAATCACAGGATTAGTGAGTTCTCTGTTGACCCGAACGGCATAACGAACGGAGGTTACACATCTCATCACTGTGTTGATCCACTCCGGCGCAAAACCCAATCTACTCAGGCATCCATGTAAATAAGGCCACTCAACGCGGTCATATGCTTTCGTCATGTCGATCTTGAGGGAAAAGTATGGTCTCTTCGATCGTTGCCGTCGAATTGTATGAAGACACTCGAAAGCAATCAGCGCGTTGTCGGTTATTAATCTTCCCGGAACGAAAACACTTTGATGTTCAGAGATGATTGCCGGCAAGATAATCTTGAGCCTATTAGCCAATACTTTTGAAGCTATCTTGTAGAGAACATTGCATAGGCTTATTGGTCTGAAGTTGTTTAGGTGTTTTGGCCTTGCAATTTTTGGAATTAAGACAATCACAGAGTCGGAAAAACCATCAGGGATTGGCATTCCATTCAAAAAGCATCTGACAGCATGACAAATATCTTCCTTTAAGAAATCCCAGTGAGTTTGGTAGAAAAGTGCAGGGAAACCATCAGGTCCCGGTGCCTTTGTTGGACCCATTTGAAACAAGGCAAATTTTATTTCATCATCTGTATAAGGCTTGCATAGCTCAGCATTCATGGAATCATCCACTTTGCACGGAATAGAATGTAGAACTGCATCCAGTGAGGCACATGGTTCAGTAGTAAAAAGATTATCATAAAAACTCTGCACCATACCTTTAATTTCCTCCTGGTTTTTAGTAACTGAACCATCATTACGAGTGAGAGAATTAATTTTATTTGTACGTCGACGCGCCGATGCCCGAGCATGAAAGAAGGCTGTATTTCGGTCACCTTCCCGGAGCCAGTCCACCCGGGAACGTTGCCTAGCCATGATTTCTTCTCGCTCAAACAGTTCACCTAATTGTCTCTCCAACGCGCGTTCCTCCATAATCGCTGCATCCGAGAGAGGCTTTGATCGTAGGTATTTGAGACGCCTTTCCAACTTTCGAATGTTGGATTTGATCGAGCCAAAAGATTCTCTCTCCCATTGTTTAAGAGAGGTTGCCACTCGATTCAAATTAGACCAGGTTGATTGCAGTGACAAATGAGACGTACCTCTACCTTCTGCCCAAGCCTTCTCTAAGACCTCCCTGTAGTCAGGAGCTCTCAGCCACATAACTTCGAATTTGAAATCTTGCTGCACAGGACGAGGATCATGAGAAGACTTTCCCCTGTCATAAGGAATCTTTCCCTTATTAAGAGCAATGTGGACAGCATAGTGATCCGAGGTCGTAGTGATTACATTCTCAACCAAACAATCATCATAAAGATCAGAAAACTCAACGTTAGCCACAGCTCTGTCTAGACGGGCCTTGACATGGCGGTTTGGGTCCTGGCGGTTAGACCAAGTGTATTTAGGACCGCAATAACCCAGGTCGACAAGGCCACAATCAGCCAAGCACTATTGGAAGTCACTGATCTGCCTATCTGTTCTGTCTCGGAGGCCTTGATGTTCATCATGGCGCAACACCTCATTAAAATCCCCACAACAAATCCATGGACCATCCCACTGAGCTCTCATAAAACGGAGAAAATCCCAAAAATGGCATCTATTTTCTCTTCTTGGTTCTCCATACACAAATGTCGCCCTCCAGACCGGTCCCTGATCAGGCTTGACATGAACATCGATGCATCTATTGTTGAAGGCCTTCAAAGAAACATTGACGGAAGATAGCCAAAACAGACACAAACCTCCACTTTGGCCCTCACTGCTGACTGCGTAGGAATTTGAAAATCCCAGTGACCACATGAAATTTCTTACCCTTTTATCTGCCATCTTTGTCTCAGCCAAGAAGAGGAGGGATGGGCGATACGTCTGCACCAACCAGCGCAGCTCACCAACCGTGGAATCCGTCCCCAAACCTCGACAATTCCAACACAAAATCACAAAACCTGCCATAGTCTGAAGAAGATGGCGGTCCATGTTCCTTACTCTGCCTTCGTGTCTTCAGATTGTTCGTGCCCGCCAAGATGAGGAGTATAGCACAGGAGACACACCGGGGACCCTCCGATGAACTCCAGCAGAGGAGCGATGTCCTGCAAGAAGGGTTGGGAAGGGGACTTGGGTGCGACGAGGAGTAGGGAAAGGGCGGCGTCACGGCAGTAGCGGAAGAATCGCAGCAGGTGGATGAAGAGCCGCTGCTTAAGCTGAGGGTGATGGTAGGCTGGGGATGATGCAGCGGAGGAGTAAGAGTATGGAAGCGATTTGGTGGTAGTCCGGCAAGATCGCTGCCGCGACAGTAAGCGGTGGAGCTTGCGTATCTGGTTTTACCTCTTACTTCCAAGAATATCTGAACCGAAAAAAGGGGATTTCTTTGTAGAGGAGGATCAGGGAAGAAGGAAACTGGGGAAGGAGAGGAATCAACGCGGATTGAGAAGGAATCGGGGGAGATTAGAGCGGCATCAAGCCAGTCACGAGCAAATCGCCCAAATCGCCATATAGGCAAGTCGCGAGCGCAAGTCAACTTCTAGAAGTTGATTTTAATAGGACTAGGGATTTCGAACGACTGAAATTCAATATTCGTATATGATTTTTGATATTGTACGAATGCACTAGTGGTATCCTATACAAACATTTCTTTTCTACCCAACGCAAAATCAGAAAGTGAGATCAAACGTTGTGTCAGAATTTACTTGGAGTCCAGCGCTAGATAGTTGTTTATATCGCCTCTCACTAATTAAGCGGTTTTGCTAAAACATAGTCTTCTATTTTTTTTTCTAAGGATTGAGTTCACTCTTCAGCCTGTCCGATGCGCACACGAATTATTTATCAGCAAATAATGCTTCACTGTATGGACAAGTACCCACAGCCAGTAGCTTGGCTGCGTTGTGCACTGCCATCAGACTAGACTTTGCTTTGCGAACTTGAATTAAGCCTGAAATTTATTAGTTCTAGATATTATTTGGGAGAGTTTTATTATTTGGTTCAACTTTTTTGTTTGTTGGGTAGTTAGTCATTCTTAAATTCTGCAATGCACTTTTTGTGAATTTGTTTATTGTGCAATTACATATTTTTGTGCAAATTTGGTGTTAAGGACAGATGACACATTTGTTTCGAGTCCTCGCAGGCTCCCACTGCTTAGCTCTTACTAGCACGGTGTTATAGATAAAATGTTGATGCGACACCGTGGTTAGTGATGAAAGAGATTGGATTTCACGTTTTGAGAGAGGCGTTTTGTGAGTCCCAGGATTAAGAGACTCAAAATAGGTAGAATTAGCTATGTGCATTGCATTCATGCATATGAGAATCAATGGAAATTAAAACTTTTCGACGAATCTTAGAGTGAACGACGATTACTCAACTGACTAGTTGAGAATGCAAATCGTTTGTCGAAGAATTAAAAACTTTTGACCAAACTTTGCAAAGGGATAGAGGTTTTGTTTATGTTGGTGAATTAGAGTTAGGTCATCAACGTAACTGCCATAAAATTCGACATGACCTTTTCTAATTTACAACACTTTGATCACAATTCCATAATATGACAATAGTACCATTCAAAAAGCATATAAAGGACAATTATATACTCTCCTCCACATACATATGAGGATTCAATAAGGATTCATAAATTAGTAACTCATCAATTCATACATCCACAAATCATCTTTATATACATTTAAAAAACAAGTTAGGAACTTGAATGTCCAAAGTGCATTATATACATCGAATGGAAAGATAACATACGTTCAAACTTTACAAGATGAAACTGAAAGAACAACTAATATTACAACATTATTGAACAAGTACATATCTCAAATTCAAGAAAAGAATATTACAAAACAATTGAAAGAAAAGCCTAAGCTAGTATGATCATGATCTTCATCTGCATCTTGATCATACTTTTCTAATCTTCCCAATCTTCTTTTACTGATCATTTCCTGTAAAATGAACAACAAAGACAAAGGAAGGTTTGTTAATGTTAAAATGTTTGCCTTCAGCACAAGAGTGAGGCAATTTGGTGTTAGAACTCAACTTCGGGACATTAAGAACTTGTCTTAACATGCAAATATTGGCTAGGGGCATCAATATCAAATTAAAGGCAACAATGGACTTGGATCATTTGGATAATTTTGGCTTAAATAGGAAACATGGATAAGAGGCAACATTGATCCAATATAAGAGAAGGGACAAAAGGAAACATCGATCCATATGTATATATCTTAAGCAACCAAGCAACTTATTAATCCCTCATACCTAGTCAAGTTCCTAATAAAGGACGCCCAAATGGAAAGTTGAAATGTTTCTCCAATGGTATTACCAAGGAAGAAAGAAAGCCAAATTATTAAGCCACATGAATTCAAAGCCACTTACAAATCAGCCAACCATTAAATTCATTAAAGCCCACATAGGAAATCAGCCCACAAGCTGTCCTAGTGACAAAAGCCACTTGGTAGCATGAAAATAAAGTCAACTAGGATAAGAACGATGAGCATCTATCTCTATCCATAGGGGGAATGAACCTTGAGATGTGTTAACTTGAACCAGCTTGGTAACTTGTAGCCTATGAGGAGTAGACAGTCATCAACTTGATAAGTTGGAGCTGACGAGAAGAGGGCAGCAAGGCAGGTTACTCAGCCTTGATAAACAAGAGTCAGCAAGATGTCTCGCAGGACCACAACAACCAGCCAACCCTATATAGTCACCACATAACAATAAAGCTCAATTTCTTGGCTCACAGGAACATTTACATCAAGCAACCAATCACACCCAATGTTCATCACTTCACAAAAATCCCACCAGTCAATGATCTAGCACAAAACACTTTTCTAGATCGGTAAGAACACCTCAAATACACAAGAACACTACCATATCTTATGGATTCTTTAGAAACACTAGGAAACAGATCAAGTAGCTAGGAGGAGCCGCAAGATGCAGGTTTACCAGAGCCAGAAGACCAAACTTTTCTTCTGCATCAGATTGATAAACTAGGACACTAGATCTTATGTTTACATCTATCCATATCTTTAGTTGAGAGTGAAGAAAAGAGAGGTAAATGAAGAAGAATAAGTTGAAAAACAGTTCAAAACTGCGACACTTATTACGTACCAGAGGGAGTAGTAGAGAACAAAAGAGAGGTAAATGAAGAAGAAGAAGAAGAAGAAGCAGTGTTCTTCTCAGATCAGTGGAAAGAGAGATAGAGATAAGTGGAGATAAGAAGGGAAAGGAATAGGAGATAAATTGCAATGCATATGTTTCTGGACAACAACCAGATTGTGTCTTAGAAAACCAAATCCAGTCTAAAAACACCAAATCTTTTTATATTCATAAGCACAACACATCAGATATCATCTGGTCATATATATTATCAAAATGCATCCACTAGAGTTCTCGTGATCGCCGAAAACACAATATACTATTAAAATTAGTACAACAAGCAATTAGAAGTATGTACATCAACTATATATACCAAATCATGAATATTGTCAATAGAAAGTAGAGGGAGCTGCATAAAAGCCGACCCTGAGAGGGAGGGGCGGTCACCCTAGGGCCCCAGAACCATGGGGGGTAAGCTTAGCTAGGTATGTGCGAGCACCCAAGGACCCCTACGACCCTACGTAGATTTCCGGAGGTGCCATTGGAGGAGTTGCACTGTGTTTCCACGGGAAGAAGAAGAGTAGAGTAAGCCGTCAGAGCGATAATGGCTTGGGACGTTCTTTTCCAGTCTACTACTCCCTCTGGTACGTAATAAGTGTCACAGTTTTGAACTAAACCCGGTTTAAAACTGTGACACTTATTTTGGATCGGAGGGAGTAGGTTTCTCCAATTAACTTGGCCTTGTCCATCCTTTTTTTTTAGAATCGAACAACCTCGTGGGCTACACTAGGTTGGGGCAGGGAGCACACCGAGACGACCGGAAGAAGCACATTTTTTGGAAGACCGAGTTAGCGATCAACTCATACTCAGCGTGCATGTCTCACATCTCGTAGAAAAAAACATCCATGTCAGCTGAACCCAAGTAAACGGAAACCTTAAAAATAAAAACCTAACAAATCAATTGATGTTATAAATTGACCCCTTAAAAATGTTATAAATTGATGGTTGATTGTTCTTTCAACTTTATCCAGTTTGATAACCGAGTGTTCTGTTAGATTTGTTTGGTGATGATTTTTTTAATACAATTTCGATCTTAATATGTTTGTGTTGGATGATTGTATTTTTTATTTTCTAGTTACATTAATATTGTTATGTCACATAACCTGCTTTTCATGTCATCAATTTCGCCATACCAAAAATTTAATGTGCACTAGCACCACGTGCGGGCGCAATTGGCTCAGTGTATTGTAAATGTAGTTTGGCTTGATATCTTATGCAATCCCCCTACTGCAACCAACACTTGATCTCCTATGCGCCGCTAGAGTGCCCCATCATCTTCCACACATGGTCACGATGAGAGGAGACCACATCGCCAGCCACAACGATGGCATGATTTCTGAAGTCGGAGTTGTGGTTCTGCCAATGCATCAGGAAAACAAAACTAAAGTTGAGTACTACACTTTGTGCAACAGAAGGATTAGTTTCAGGACTATTTGGAACCGTTTTGCTCTGATCAACGAACTAGACGCATGACTAGCCATGTTGATAATGTTCCATGTGATCAAAGTATCTGTCATGATCTCACTCTATTTGATATAGGCGGGATCATTGGAGCGGTGCCCATGGAGGTCTAGAATTTTAAAAGTTGCTATGTGCGCACTTTATTCATTTAGAGCATGAAATAGCATGTAAAGCTATTTAGTAGTGAATTATATCTTCTCGTCATTCACATTTTGTGTTTTATATCGAACTTATGTAATATGTTTGTTCCATGTTATGTGAACTTGCTTTACTAAGTTAAATATATATGATTTGTGTACTGTCATGTTTTCTCCTTTTAGTGATGAGCATTGTAACTTTGACCGGCTATTTTATTCATGCCATTGGGCTTTTTTGAAGTTGCATTTTAAATTTTGATTTCTGTTGTAGTTATGTTTAGCTATGTCCAATTTCTTCATTACCATGATCCCCACATCCCTACTGTGCCCCTAGAATTAGTGTTTCCTGGTAATTTGTACATAAACACTAGTTGTATCAGTTTTTGTCAGCTATTTTTTAAATGACAGCACAATTCAAATTGTTGGTGCAGGTAGGGGGTAAACTGATGGGAGAATTACATGGGGTTACAGACTTTCTCCAATTTCATGCGGGTCAGGCCCCACAACAGCCAGCTCTCTATCTTTGTCTTCTTACTCCATCTCAAAGCTGCAACTTTTTATATTTCCTCTATTCTCTACTCTATTTTGAAGGCTCCTTTGATTCATAGGATTGTCTTATGATTTGTGTAGTATTGAAATCCTATAGGAATTTTCCTTCGAAACCGTTTGATTCATAGGATCATATCACATAATAAAAATTCCATAAGAATATTGTAGTACAAACTTCATAGTAAAATAAAATGAGGTCTAATCTCATGGAAAAATTCCTTCACCGCAATCAAAGAAACTTTCTTTTCTCATAGGATTCAATTGGACATGTCATCTCAATCTTATGAGTTTCCTATTCCCACACTGTTTCTATCCTCCTTAGACCCTTCGATCTTTTTTCCCACGCTCGAGCACCCACCAACAACCAGCCGGTTTATTTTTTGCCTTGGTGGAAAAGATCAGAATCCAAGCATGACACACAACAGCACATCGTGATCACATTTTTAAGCCCATCTAACTTTTTGAATAGAGTTGGACCTTAGACAATCGTTCACAAAGCCCAAATATCTCCATTCCACAAACAAAAATTGAGGAGTCAAAAGGGCCGAATATGTCTGTGTATAGCAAATAAGATTGAGTCTGAAAAGCCTAAATCTATCTGTTTTCTAGAATTTTCTAAAAAAAACGGTTTTCTAATTGAAAATTAGAAACATGTACTCCCCCCTCTCCGAAATAAGTGTCGTTGTTTTAGTTCAAACTACTTATTTGGGAATGGTGGGAGTACTCATTATGTTAATTGCCTACTGAAATATGAAGGTTACCAAATTGGGAAATGGCTAGATGTTAATTATTGTTGGATGTATGCCCGAAAGGCAATGTATTTATACATCTGATTCGTTGATTATGTTTTATGTTAACTATGCTATATAACTGTTATGGCTCCTAAATACGAGATTCAAAGGAAAGCTCATACGCACGTGTAGTAAACATGAACGGTAAAAGATACCCTAGTCTTTTCTGCGGACTAATTTGTTGAATGCTAGATGACTGTGCTTTCCTGGTCATGGACATTGTTTATGTCAGCATCAATGAGTGGCATATTGTTGGAGAATAATATGACCGGGTAAACCAAGTTTTGGTATGCTAAGATATTCCGTTAATATGTCTTTTTGTCCTTAGCATTATCTCAGAAAGGTTATTATATAACGTGTCCTTGAACCATGAGATTATTAGGGTTATGCATACTAGAAGAATTACTTTGGTACTATCAACCATCACAGCCGTAACTGGGTGATCATAACGGTAGTCACTGGGTAGTTACAAAGGTGTGCATATATCATAATGTTCCAAGATGGGAAATTGCTCCTCTGTCAAAAGAGAGATACACCCTGGGCCCACTTGGTATGAGAAGAATCCAATATGTTCTCTAGACAATGCATGGTGAAGTTACACCGTGTGGGATATCGTAATACGGGAACGAGTAAAGGAGCTTGCCAGTTAACGAGATAGACGAACATGTAGTGAATCAATGTTTTGATTCATGGTAACATCAACGGATATATCTCTCGGGTAAAGTTCGAGTATCATGAGTAATGGGAATGATATATAATTAGCCGACAGGTTCAACAGAGTGTCTTTGCATAACTGTCGCAGTTATTCAGGTCATCCTCGGGTCTGACCCTGTCTGGTGATTAGATGAGTACATCTAATTATAACTACATGTTAACGAACCTGTAGGGGTCACACGCTTAAACTAGGTTTGGTTAGTTGTGTATATTGGTTGGTCTGTAATATCGAGAGAGTATCACCGGAATGGTATCTGCGTGGTAGATATAATCATATCAGAGAGATTGGATCAGATAGACATTTGATGTCTCGGGGTGATAGAAGTTTCTATCACCATCGGATATATTCCAAGGGTTTATATAGAAGGAAATATTTATCCAGAGAGTTTTTGTAGGCGGACACTGGGTGTCCCGGAACATATAAATATGTTTATATGATAAGTAATTAATTCCGCGAATTTTCTGTAAAAAGAAAATATATTTAATTAAGAATTAATTAGACAAAATATTAATTGATTAATTGATGAAGTTATTATTAATGGAAAAATATTATTAAAAGAAATAAAAAATAGGAGCCCACCATGGGGGCTACCTAGTGGGCCTAGGGGCCCGCCGAGGTAGCCGCACCACCACATGGTGGTGGGCCAAACCGCATGGGAGGGGAGCTCCCCTCCTAGCCGAAACCCTAATGGGCCTTAAGGCCCATGGGGAGAGGCGGCGACAGCCAAGGAGCCGACCGGCCTAGGTGGGCCCCACCCCCCATAGGTCGGTTCGGCCATGGGGTGGGCCCCACCCGGCCGTCGGTTGAGGTAGTTTGACTCCTCCCCCAAGTGACCCTACCCCTTGGATCTCCTATATAAACCCCCACCCCTTCTTTTTGGAGACACACAAGTTTTGCAACAATTAGCTCTTTGTCTCAAAGGATTGAGAGAATCTCTCTAGTTTAGAGGGACCCTCTCCAATTAGACTTAGATATAATCTCTCCCTCCCTCCTTCTCATGTGTTGAGATCTCACCTTCATATACGCCAATGGTGCTTCAAGCTTGGACGGTGAAACCCTGCTGAACCTTTCCCAGTGTACGTGTACGAGCTCTGAGAGGGGTGAAGTGTCGGATCCCGACGGTTGACCCTCATTCTGTTGGATCAAGGTGATCAAGCTAAGGAGTAGAAGGCGTGGTAATCTCTCTTCCATGCTTGATTGAGAGAATCTGCTACAGGATACATCGACTACGTCATCGACACTTTTTCCGCTACTACGGTGTTGGTAACGTATTCTATCTAGATCTTCGGATCTTCGTATTCGCATGTATCTTCATAGTAGATCTTGGACTGTTGCGTAGCATGGTAGTCAAAAATTTAAATTATCGTACTCGCAAGCCAACAATTAGAATTCCTTTTTTCTTTGGAAGACCAAATTAGCGGTAAGTTGATACTCAGTGTGCATGTCTCACATCCAAAAACTAAAAGCGTTCATGTTGGCTGAAACCAAATAAAAAATAAAAATGTAACAAATTATAAATTCACAACTAAAAAGGTTATAAATTGAAAGTTGATTGTTCTATCAACTTTATTCTGTTTGATGACTGATAGATTTACTTAGTGATGATATTTTTTAATACAATTTTATTCTTAATATGTTTGTGTTAGATGATTATATTAGTATTTTTTATGTCACATAACTTTCTTTTCATATCATCAATTTCGCATACAAAATATTTGGTGCACACTAGCACCACGGTGTACGATAAATATAGTTGGCTCGTGTAGAGTCTTATTGTCAAAGCTGTGGCAGATCGGTAGAGGTCGAAGATGACGTAATCTTCGGCCGGTACTACCGGTTGATTTGTTGTGGTCCAAATTTAGTTTAAAGGCTTTGCAAATAAGAGGCTAACTTTTGATGGAGCGAAGCGAGGATCGTTATCGACTTAGATCAAACCTGTTATATATACCTTTGTAAGTTTGCAACCTATCTCTAAATAGTGCAGTTCGCCCGTGGTTTTTTCCTTCTCCTTAGGGCTCGTTTGGCTGTCCGGGATAAATATCACTGGGAAAATAATCCCGGTCGGGAATCTGAAGAACCAGGTGTAAAACACCGGGATTGTTTTCCCGACCTCCGGACTAGGGGAAAATTCTCCCCGGGAAAAGACCGGGATCCCCCGGGATTGCAGTTACCAAACAAGCCCTTAGAGGATTTCAACTTTAAAAGCTTGTGTCCCTTGTGTTTGGTCTTATTTTCATCGTTGTTCACTGCCTATCGATTATAAAACTAGCAACAGCCGCACGAAACTGCATGATGCGGGCCACGACAAACAGAGAGACAGATCAAGGCGGCGCCTCTACAAGATGGTCGCGGACGCCAGACTGGTGGCAAATACAATTTTCCACTAAGGAGAGATTAGGAGACACGGGTCGCGTCGCAGAAAAGAGGGAGCGTGTGTCATCCAACGGCCACAAAGAAATTACAGGCAAAATCGGATGGACATAATTATGTAGCTTAAGATAAGTTTCCTAGAAGCTGCTATATTATACTGTAACTCTTATTTCTGCAACCAGCAAAAAAACTCTTATTTCTGCAGTGATTCTTTTTTAAGAGAGCCGCAGTGATCCAATACGGAATTACGGACATGATAGCGTTACGCTGGAGGTCACTGCTCGTCGGACGGACAGGCCACCACACGCAGATAACAGGGAGGCGTAAACTGGAGCGGGTGGCTAGAATCGATTGTGCCACTTCATAGAGACCCAGCTCTCATCTAATCCATCCACAGAGCCACACTCCCCGTGTCACTACTCTTCCTGCACCTCTCCATTTGCTCCGTCCCTCCCTCGGCTTCCCATTATCTTAGCCATTTTGGTCCAGTTTGATTGAGCTAAGCGCGGCAGCTCCAATGGCTACTCCATCATCTGCCATCTCCGCCAAGTTCGGTAGCACGGCGCCGTCCGCAATGAGTTGGAAGGTAATTGGTGGCGGCTTCAAACCGCGGTCTTCTGCTCATGTCGGTTGCTAAGCTAAGGAACAGTTTAGTCTCTGTTCTTGTGTTCTTAGTAAAGTATTTTAACTTGTTTCTCTGATGCTGTGAGTTTGTCGTGATTTTTTAATAAGCCGAACATATGAGATACTTTGTTAAGCTCGCGTGGTCTTCTCTGGTTAATCATTGCGTAAGCACTCGAATTGTGCGGGGCATGTTCTATGAGCGATTCTCCTATGCTTGGAAACTAACTCCGCTTGTGTGACCCACCACTAGTGCGGCTGTGCCGCATAAAATTGGTATATCACTATACCCCCAAAATTGTTGCATCTTAGTGTTCTTCAACCGCCAATCGAAAATTTCGACTCCTATTTAGCATCAACAAATAGAACATCAAAAAAATGAATGACTCTTTTTCCCTACAGGTCACCAGCAAAGCAAGTACAGTATTTTATACACATTTTGGTATCTTGCTGTTGTATTCAAGTTTTTTATACAGTCCACCGGAAACAAGTTCTGACTCTCGCTCTGGTTCCTTTTTCCCTGGCTGGACCTGCAGGGAAGCAGAATTTCGGGCCGGAGCCTGATCTCCATGGGAACGTCGTCGAGAAGATCCCTTCGCTTTCGCGTCTTCTGCGCGGTACTACTACTCCCTTATATATATGTTCGTTTTCTCCTGCAAAACCATACTAGGACTATAGCTAGCATGGCCTAACAAACTGTCGTCCATCTTATTTGAACAACGTCACAGGCCAAGCCGGAGATGGTGAGCAAGGTGATGGAGATCGTGAAGCAGCAGCTGGCCCTCAAGGACGACGCCAACCTCACGCCGGAGTCCAAGTTCACCGAGTTGGGCGCCGACTCCCTCGACACGGTGCGTGCGCGTCGTTTGCAGTGATGGATTTGCCGCTGCTAGTTTTCGATCTGAGCATGGTTGTTTTGATGTGCTTGGTCGGTTTCAGGTTGAGATTGTGATGGCGCTGGAGGAGGAGTTCAAGATCACAGTGGAGGAGGACAACGCGCAGAGCATCACCACCATCCAGGAGGCCGCTGACCTCATTGACAAGCTGGTCTCCTAGGCCGCCTGATCAATCTTGCTCTTGCTGCCTTTGGCCTGCTAGCTAGATGGAATTTTTTCAAGCAGATCGTTGCTCATGAGATGTCCTTTGCTATTTTTTAGCTGTCTCGGCGTGGTATGTGTGCGGTTTGAACAGTTTTGTCAGATTTGAAACATGGTTGTGAAGTCGAAATTATTCTTGTGTTGCTGCTGAACTTTGGTTCTAGTATTTGCGTATGTTTAATCGGTCATACTTGTGTTACTATGGATGAAGTCAGCAACGGCGCCTTTCGCCAGACCTGAAGAAAATTGTTGTGCAAGGGATCTGGATGACGACGCCTACGTCGACTCTGGAATAATCCGTTGTCTCTTCAGTCTAGCTCTTTCTTTTCCTCTGTTAGTTTCTACTTGCTCTGTTCCCTAATATAAAACGTTTTCGCAAGCTAATATAACTATATAAGACACTTTTTTTGCAGGGGATCAAATAAGAGTATGCTGTACATGGGCTTTCACTGCGGGTTCTTTGGAGCCAAATGTACCCTCACATCAAATTAATCATTCAACAATCAAGTATTCTTAACAGCTCATGCTGAAAACTCTGCCAAAACAGCGACCACATGCTAGCTGAAACAGTATCTCATTCCCAAACAAACTGGCCAAAATGATGAGCAAGCAAAAGCCTGAACCCGAGGTTCATTTATCCAATGCAGACGATTTCATAATTATAAAAAAAAGAACCAAGATAATGCATGTGTTCGAACCGGCAATCAAACCGCTCATCATTTGTTTTACCCTTGCCTCCCCGACCCCCGTGTCGCCCCAGGCTGGGCGACCCGGGAGAGCAACAAACCCTAGCCGCCGGGGGTCCCCCTCCTCCGTCTCCCACGCCGCAGCTGGCTTGGTCCGCGGTGGCGGCGCACCTCGCCCCCAAAGGGGATGGGGTCTCTGGCTGTCCCTGTGGCGGCGGATCTTGGTGCTCGGGGCGGCGGCTCCGGTAGGCGGTGGCGGGGGAGGCTCGGCCCGGCCTCGACGACGCGGCGCGGCGGTCGGCGGGCGATGATCCAGCGCGGTGGTGGGCTCCCAGGGCGTCGCAGCTCCAACAGCTTGAAGGCCTCAACCCGATGGCCTCTGGACTGCGGCGGCGGGCAGGTCGGGATCCCCCGGCGGCTCGGCTGGCTTGGTGCGGTGAGGGTGGCAGCTCTCTCTCCAGGCCCCTGGCGACGCTCTCCGACGACGGCAGGAGCTCGTCCTTCCGCAGTGGCTGCGTGACTGCAGGAAGGGTGTCGAGGATTGGTGGTGGTTTGGCGTGGTGGTGGCGCTGCTGCCACGTCGAGGGTGAGCGGCTCAGTGGCAGCGTGGGCGTGAGGTGGCTGTCGAGAAGTTGCGGACGAAAGTTCAGCCCGGCTATTGTCGGCCGGCGGCGGCGTCCGTGGGCGTCGCGCTCCTCCTTGGAGGCACCGCCGTGGAGTCTTCTTCGACCTCTTCATCCTCGGAGCAAGCTTTTCAGGTGAAAATCTAGACCCGTCGGGTTGGGCGATGAGCGTCATCCTCGACGTCGCTTTCCTCCTTTGGGGCGTCGCCTTGAAAAGCTTGCTTCCATTCGTGCTTGCCGGTGGGTTGGCCGCTCACGGCTTTGCGGCCGGCAGTCCGGTGGGCGAAGTGGATCTCCCGCGTGGTGGTATGCGCGGCAACGACAATGTTGAGGAGCAATGGTTTGGTCGCGGCAATGGCTTCGTAGTCGGCTCTGTCCGGCGTGTCCGAGTGTCTTCGTGTTGGTCTCCCCAAACTGTGAAGTCGGGGCTGCTATCCTCTTGGGCGGCGTACGACGACCTGCAAGGGTGGTTCGGCGGTGAAGATCTCTCTCGGAGCAGGTCTTGTGCATCTCCTTTTCAGAGCTCTCCATATAGGCCGGCGCGGGCTTCTCGACGCAGATTCGGCGATGGTCTCCTTGGTGGTTTCTTGTGAAGTCGGAGTCGCTGCAGGATGTGCAGCTTGATGACGATGACACGGGGGGCGACCTCGACGACGACTCTAGCTCGGCGGTGTGTGTGGAGCTTGTGTGGGTAGCCTGTGTGTGCCCTCGCGACGGTCGTGTTCCATGACGGTCGTTGAGGGTGTTGTTTCGGTTTTAGGCCGGTTTCCCGCTAATTAACCGGCCAATTCCCACTTCTTCTCAATTAATGAAAATGGCAAGTCTTTTGCCTCGGTTAAAAAATTTTACCGGGACGGTAGTCTAGGGCATGAACCATAGACCGTCTCGTGCCACCATTAGCCTCTACTGAATTAAACAAGATCTGCCACAAAATTCTGTTAAAGTTCACTATCTAAAGAAGAAATTTGAGGGATACAAATTGGCACAACTTTTGCTAAATGGGATAATTAGGATGAAAACTTGCTAAATGGGGGCTAATTAGCGTCAGAATTGTCAAACTAGGAGGTGAAAACTGGAATTTACTCACAAAACAATGCACTTTTACTAGAAGCCAGAACAACAATTCAGTTCCGAACTATATAACTGGAGACTGAGACAACAAACATAAAACCCAGTTTAATTGAGCGTTCGTCTGGTACAGCCCTAATACAGGCTTCTTAGCAATGTATACACTACACTTCCCCCACAGCAAGTGCCACTGACAAGAGCTAAAATTTGATCAGTTCGCGTACTTAGAGTGAGCAGCCGCAATGAGGGCAGCACCGAGACCCGAACCGTCTTTTGTGAGTTTGACGGACACCGACTTCGACGCCTCCTCTCCCAGCAGCTCGACCAGTGCGCTCTCCAGGTACTGCCGGAACTTGGCGTAATGCTCGAACAGCCCGCCGTCGATTGCAATGACTGTCTTCCTCTTGTCACCCGGGGCGCCCCTCCCGATCTTCCTGATGATCCCCACAATCCCTGCTGCTGCCAGTCGGGCAGATCGCCTGGTCACAATGTCGCAGATTTCGACGACCATCTTCCGTGTCTCCAAGGATGTGTCTGCGATCTTCAGAGTTATGGCCAGTTTTTCAGCCACGATCCTCAGATCAGGTGTTTCATCATGGTGCATTGCGGATATCTCAGGAGTCCTGAATGTCACACAAGGAGAGGATAATAGATCAGGACAAATAACATCGGACTAACACGTCACATCAAAACAAACGAACGTTATTCTCTAGCATTACTCGGGAGGAACTAGTGATGGTTGAGCTGTTAATACTCTCGTCAAAGACATGCTATGTATAATGCAGGTAGCAATGTACCTCAGATTGAAGTGAGATCTGAGATTGGTGCTGTCGACATCGCCAAAAATTGAACACTGTGTGGCGATCTTAAGAAGCACCCTCCTCACGACGTCGCCTAGATACAATCCAGAAATTAACTTCTCGAAGATCTGTGAAAGAAGTCATTGTTAGTTAACACAGTGCTAATAAAGCTTTGACATGGTAATTATGCACGTCTTCTGCAGAACTTGCCTGCTCTTTGGGGTTTAGGCTCTCCTCATCTAGTGCTTCATCATATTCTGTGATCGGAAGGCAGGACGAAGAGAAGTTACCCCATTCGGTATTTATAACCTGGAATGAAGAAAGTACAGTGAGGGGAGATTCCAGAAAGCAGATAAATGTTTTTGTGCACTGCAAACTAGTTGTTCGGAAGTGAAAAGTCTTTACCATATTTCCTGATTTCGGCAACTCTCCTTTTAACTTCGGTATGTCGCTTGCCTTTTCCACATATGCAGCATTTGAGCCAGTACCTAAAATCACACCAATGACAACATCTTCATCATTGTAGCTGCCCGTGGCCAGTGTCCCGACGGTGTCATTGATCTGAACCATGAACAAGTGATGTCATAATGTGGCCCCAACTTAATAATATGGTCTGTTTTTTAGAACATGGACGGGACTAATTTCAGACCAGATCAGAGAACTAACCAAAGCAGATACACGCATGTCGAGGCTTTCCTTCTCCATGGCCGCCCGCAATTCAGCCACAACGTCTTCGCCAACCTGCCAAAGTTTAGAGACAATTTCAGGTGGTGATTTTTAAGCCAATGATACAACTCTGACAAGACGCTACTAGCTGATGATGGATTATGTTGAACATATAGCCACATGATAGGGAGTACTTACCGCGTCATCTACCGCAAAGGCCTTGGTCCACTTGATCAGCAAGCCAGATGCGATGGACGTTTGCCTCACAGGGAAAGAGAACGTGAACCCCAGCTCCCTCTGCTTTCGGCCCAATAATTTGTTACGCCCTTCTTCCGCAACAAACTTGGCTAGTGCGGTAGCGATGAAGCCAAACAGCTCCTGGAGAGGCATCACAAAATGTCGAATAAGCACAACGAAACCATCACATGCAAGTTAAGAGACACGATGATGAAACTTGGAAACTGCCGAAAACATGTGTACTAACCACGGCGCTGCCTGTCATTAGATGAGGAGGAATGGAGACCTCCCTGGACTCACGCTTGACGACGCGCTTGTCCTTGCCTCCGAGCTGCACGCGCAGGACGCGGAAGTTTGTTCCTCCGAGGTCCAGCGCGTAGAAAAGGCCCTCTTCGCTCCTAAATTCAGTATACAGAATGTAAGTCCAAGGATCATGCAACGAAACCTTGAGGATTAACGTCAAAGAAGCTTCACTCCGAATAAGTTGCTAGTTCTTTCAAAAGCCACCACAATGCCAATAGAATCCTAAGAATATTCAGTGGCTATCAATTTTCAAATTACTGAGTACAACTATTACAAAGTTTCTTTTTGCGGGGTGAGTGCAAGACTTCAGTTACAAAGTTGAAACCACCGAGCTGAAAATTCCAAATTCCAACATGGAGGTTAATGCTCAGGACGGAAATTCTGGAAAACACGTTAGCAATGGAGCACGAGGACGAGGGCCAAACACGTGCAGCCGCTCAAGTTGCACGGTCGCATGCAGCCAGACACGGGGACTGAGAAGGACAAAGAACGTGTATGGATGAGACAAAATCTGTGTCACGCACCGCACAACCATGGATTCGTCAAATCCAACAAGGCTGAAGGCAACTCGACCAATACAGGTCCAGAAAAACTCTAGTAGCATCAGACTCTATAAGCTAGGCCAAAACGTCAATTCATTGACACTAATTTCTGCAACCAATCATCACGGGAAAACGAATTGAAGCAAGATATATGTATGTAACTATGTATGTATGTTCGGTTGTCTGAAGAAATTCACAGAAAAGGAATAAGGAATTACCCGTTGGGGAGGTTGTCGACGTAGGAGACAATCATCTTGATCTTGCTGCCGCCGTCCTCCCGCAGCCCCGCCCTCATCTCCTCCTCCATCGCGGCCGCCACGGCATCGAGCTGCGCCACCGGCGTCGCGCAGACCTCCCGGAGCTGCGCTACCACCTTCTCCGCCACCGCCTCGACCGCCGCCACCATGATTCCGACGGACCGAACAGAGGAATCTGACAAATGCGCGATTCCTCCCTCCTTGCAAGAACGGCGATCGACAGTAAAGAAGACGAAAAGAAGGCCGCTGATCAACTCGGGGAATCGTCGGTGTTGACCTCGGGATCTCGCGAGCTGTATTCTCTGTTTCGCTCGCAAAGGTTTGTTTTCTTCAACTTGTTGGTGAAGAAGAGACAAATCACAATCTGGGAGTAGGGCCTTGGGAGCTGGTTGAATTTATATACTGGCGGATCTCGTTGGAGAGAAAACGACCATAGAAAAGGCTGAGATCGGATCGGAAAGGGAGGATATGGATGGAGTCTGCGTCGGCTACGGACAGAGCTCCGCTCCGACTCGTAGTGCTTATCTAATTGTTGTTTTGTTTGGAGGAGGAGACTGCGGGCGAGGCGACGACCACCGGCCGAGAGAGAGGCCGTCGCCAAGAGTGCTGCCGCTTTGAACCTTCACGAGAAGCGTATGACTTTGACTCGTTGAGTTTTCGCTCGGATATGAAAACTCAACGGTTTCTATATAGTGTATCTGGAACTGGATCGGTATCCAGGTCCAAAACGTAACAGATATCCACTCCAACGTGGTGTAATCCAAATCCAGTCCACGCTTCGTTGCCTGGTGTCCAAATCCATCCACTCCAAAGTAATTTTAACATTGGATATTCAATATCTAAGTAGTCCGTAGATCTTAATCGTTGGTCAGATGCTACCCTAAACGAAGCCAGCGATGACAAAACTCAGGACTTCTTCGATGGCCGTAGTTGCAATGGAAGGACACTGCGGATCTTCTACTCGAGCGATCGACCGCTCGCGCAGCGCTGCTCGTGGGTGGGACCCACCCACATCTCTTCTTCCTCCCATTCCTTCCCCATCCCGCTTCCCATCCCCATGGATTTTCCCAGGCCGAGACGGTGGCCGTCGAGGATGGACTTAGCGGCGGGGGGGGGGGGGGGGGGGGGGGGGGGGGGGGGGGGCGGCGTCGAGGATGGATTTAGCGGCGGGGGATTTGAGCAGGGCGGGGCGACGAGGCGAGACGGCACGTGCGGCGGTCGGAAACCGAGTAAGCGCTCGCGCACGTGAAAGCTAGCCCCTCCCACTAGAGTATTGGTCAGGCTTGGCCACCCGCGTGACGAACTGGACATGGACATTTTTTGCGCGCTCACCACGATAAGTGTTCGAGATGGTCATACTGCCTCCTTTTGGCACACGCCGTAGCTGCTTGGGCGTAAGCCTAAAGACGTGGCGCCATCTATCTAGAGGGATTTTAGGCTAATGAATCTCACTGTCCACAAAGGGATCCATCAAGATTTTGAGCTATGGGTTATGTCACACGAGGTGATTTGGATGCGGAGGTTCCGCATGACATTGTTTGGAACTTGTCGGCTAGAGGGGAATACTAATCATCTTTGGCTTATGTTGCCCAATTCAAAGGGACAATCCCTACGGTCATGACTCATGAAGCAGACCGTTTGGAGCAACTGGACCCCCCACTAAGTGCAAAGTTTTTCGCTTTGCTCATCTTGCAAGATAGGGTTTGAACGGACGACCGTCTACACCGCAGGGGTGGCTAAATTGTGGGATTTGGCAACTTTATAATAGAGAACCCGAGTTAGGCGCACACATATTGTTCAAATGTCGCTACTCATTAAGAATATGGCATGCTATTATAGGTTGGATGGGGCTCGACGCAACTGTTAGCTCCAGATGGGCAAATTTTGCTTCGATCAAGGAATGATGGCATTTCGTTGTCGAAGCGAAAGGTATCCGGCGAAAATCCATAGCATCGCTTGTTATGTTAACCTCCTGCGATGTTTTTGGAATGAACGAAAATGTGAGAGTTTTTCGATATGTACACTCTATGCCGAACCACACGTCATTGCCAATATCAAATCGGGGCCGCCAATTGGGGATTGGCCGGGGTTAAGCATTTGAGTTTTTTATGCCGCAAGAGTAATAGGTATTTTCTTCCATTTTTTTGCCTCTTGGCTTTGTTCTTGTAAAACTCTCCTGGGACAAAGTTTTTGCCTTCATTAAAAAAACATACTGGACTACCAGGTTCATCTCAGTAGCATCACGAAAAAGTAGAAAACAAAGACAACATCTCATAAGTAACATATGGGCTACTATTTTATCCCTCTCTGACAAAAACAAGAAATTACATGCATGCCGTCAACAAGATACACTAGTAGGAAAACCCTTAGATTAGTCCTGATATCAAGGTTTTTTTTTTCCTTAAAAAAAAAAGTCCTGATATCAAAGTTAGCCCTGGCGTCGCCTTGGGAAGCGTCATCAGTCAGGGTACTCGAGCGAAGCGTTTTTTCGGTCCTTGGGAGTTTGTATGTGTACTCCTTTGGTTGAAGATTAAGTTAAGTTGTTAATTTGATGAAAATCAAAGTCTTTAAATTTGATTAAGATTTTTTTTTTAGAAAGCATAAATTTGATTAAGATTATTTTAAGAAGTCAAGTCAGACATGGCTTATTACAAAGATAAAACTTCAACTGAATCAGAGCGGAGGGTAGGTGTAATTTGTAAACAGAATATGCTATTGGCTTATGGTAAACGGCTGCGCCGCTGCGGCAGAACGCCGTTTCGCCTGGGGTAGAGTCGGGTGTTCACGGTGGCTGCCGACGGGCTCGACACCTCACTCTGACGTGGCAACATGGCTGCGGTCGGTGACCAAGTGAGGACATCGGCTTGGTGGTGGGCCTGCCAAAGGGCACCCGCGAAGTCAACCAGCTGCTGATTATGAGCTCGTCCGGAGGCTCTGAACATTTGCTGTAAACGACACGATGCACTAGTGAAATAAGTGTCGTGCAGAGATTTTTTTCGTGACAATGGACGTCTTTATTCTAAAGTTCTAGAGTAGTCGAACTTTAATTGGCTCGTGTTGCTTAGCCGCCTCGAAGGTCAGGTTTAACAAAGCAAATTAAACAAAGAGATTTAAAGGAGGCTTGCTAATAAGCCGCCTCAGACGTCACCATGACCTTTGGGCCAACTATTTGTTCGTTCTATGTGAGGAAGAAGAAATCGGAAGCAAATTGAACTGCGCAAATTATTTTGATGTCCATGCTCAGTGGCCAGCGCTCCAATTTCGCACAACTTGCGGCCGGTGATTTCCTTTGCCAAATCAAACGACGCTGGGCTTAAGTTTTTTTTATGAACATTGTACCAAAGTTATTATTCTCGTCTTCAGATTTTTTTTTATTTTTTCCTAGCTGTGTATGGCGTTAGGTGGGTTGTACTATAAATCTGTAATAAACCTTTTTGGTGTAATCCTTTCGAACGTCTTTACTATTGGTTTATAGGTTGTACTCTCTGCCCGAAACATATCTTGTTCTGGCTTTTTTTCCAGAATCTTGATAATTGGCTAGGCGGACTCAGTAGCACTTTTATTGAAAAGGGAATTGTCGTGTATCGGAACACGGACACCGGGGATGCCGAGCACCCCTGTTTGTTCGGTAGGAGGGCGCGAGGTGCTCCGAGTCAGGTTCCCGCTCTCAACACAAAGCACACGAAGATTTTACCCAGGTTCAGGCCGCGTCGCCGCGTAACACCCTACGTCCTGCTTGTCTGATTGTATTGCGGTGGTGGTGATGGTGGTGGATTACAATGGTGAAAACCCCAGGACCTTCAAACTCCGGTGGTTGAAGGAAGAACTAACCCAAGGGGGTTCTCGGGGTTCGCTCTTCCAGCCCCCGAGGCTAAGAGGAAAGCTAGCTAGGGTTTTTCTCTCTACTCCTTCTTCTTCTCCTCCCCCTCGCCAGCGTAGCCTGGGGCCTCCTTTTATATGCCAAGGGGCTATCACAGTTGGCTATGCGGCACGCATGCCACCGAGGATGGGCACTCGTCGTGCCCGTGCCAAGGTGGCGGTCGCCGACCTCCTTCGTGGCAGCGCCACGCCGCGCTGCCCTTCATGCCGCCTCGCCCGCTGAGACGGACGTGACGGCAGGTCTAGTCTTGTCGAGCATCCCTGCGTCATGCCGAGCGTATCGCCTGCGCCCGGCGGCCTGCACGCAGTGTCTTGTCGCTGTCCCGCCTGCGCCTAGCAGGAGGCGTGTGCGATCTTGTCCGTGACGCCAGCCACGCTTCCCTTCCCTGAGAGGCAACCCTTCCTGGGGCGCGGCGCAGGAATCGCGGGCCACGTTGAATGCATCCGACTCCCCGGGGTGTCAGGGCTCTTCCCGGGTGGTCCCCGCAGAAGGGAATCCAAAGTGTCCCCGCGGCCAGCTTCCCGGGGTTTTCCTTTGTCTTCACTTTGTTATTGATCCGACCTTCGCCGGCGACCCGGGCTCGCGCGCAAGGAGTAGGGGGAACCCCTGTTCCCGGTACGCCGACAGTAGCCCCCGGGCATCCCCGGGCATGGAGGTGGCTGATCCCTGCTCGGGGACGTCCATTCAGCGCGTGTTCCCAGGCCGCGATGTACTACGGACGCCTCGATGTCATCCGACGTGGTTCCCACTAAACTGTTGGCGGACCCGAGGCGGTTCGCTTGGCCCGCGTCTCTTTGACCCTTCGGTTGGCGCCTCGGTTCCTGCAAAAGTGGTAACTGCTGCTTGGGTCGTAATGACGGTCCCACCATGTGTCTGGGGAAGGCGCGATGGTTCGAATGCATGTGGGAGAGGGATCGCCCGCACGCCGCACACTCCCCGCGATTTAGGGCGGGCACCACTCCGACCCAGTCACCTTATCATCTCCATCTCTCATGTCGGCGAACGGCGGAGCGCACGTTGGTGGGGGCCGACATTCCACGGGGGCCCCGCGTGCTGCGCTCCCTTCCGCCCCCGAGTGGCCGCGACCGCGGGCGTCAGCGCCGGGGCAGAGGCGGTCGTGACTGCGGTCGAGGGGGCTTGTCCTCCTCCACCTTCCGTCAGCATGGCTTCGGGGTGAAGCTGGCCTTCGAATTCGTCCTCTTGCTCCACGGGAAGCCTAGGAGGCGGTTGCAGCTTCTCGATGCTTTCGCTCACGCGACCGCTGAATCCGGCTTGCAGGTGTCCTGGTTGCGCGCCGAGGACTGCCCCAGCGACCCGTCGCACTTGGAGACGGAGCGCGGGGTTGACGGTAGCTTGACCATGGTGAGGGGCTGGAGGTCCTTCGCCCGAGTCCATGGCGCGAAGCCTGGGTTTGTGGCCCAGTTCCGATTCGATGGGCTCGGGACGCTCTTCGTCAAGTTCTTCCTGAGGCGTCAGACTCCGAGGAGCACGACATCCCGGACTGGCCTTGATCTTGTAATGCTCGCCTCCCTGAGGCAGTTTGTACCCAGGTGTTTTTATGGAATGCGGGTCCTGCTTTCGCACGACCATTCCTTCCGCTCTCCTCCCCCCCCCCCCACCTTTTTTTCTCTTTTTTTTAACGGGGAAGGAGGGATGCCTCCCGATTTCAGCAGATTACGCCCGGTCCCGGCCCGGTTCACGCTGCGGCATATCGAGACACCCCTAGGATCGCAATTTGGCACGGCGACTCCAACCTTGGCACTGGATTTTGGGCCTAAGGGTGGAACTTTTTGAGGTGGTACATTCGGAGGTGCGCGATATTCCAAGAATTCAGCTCCATCCTTCCCTCCTCTGTCTCCAGCCGGACGACGCCCGGCCTTATGACTTGAACTACCTGGTAGGGCCTGTCCCACGGCGGGGAGAGCTTGTTCGTCCGCTCAAGGCTCTGCTTTCGGCGAAGGACAAGGAATCCCACGGTGAGCTCCCTGGAACGGACTCGCTGGCTATGGTAGTGGCGAAGTCCTTGCTGGTAGCGCGCCGCGCGCACTGCCGCCCGGCAACAGATCTCCTCGAGAAGATTGACGTCGTCAACCCTCTCCTCTGACTGCGCTTCCTCTCGGTTCACGCTAGTGTGGGGAGATCCGTATTTAAGCTCCGTGGGTAACACCGTTTCCGCCCCGTAAACGAGGGAAAATGGCGTCTCTCCAGTGGCCCGACTCGGGGTGGTACGTAGCGACCACACCACGAGAGGGACCTTATCGATCCATGATCGTCCACAACTTTCGAACCTTTGAAAGGTCTAACTCTTCAGTCCTTTGAGTACCTCCGCGTTCGTCCGCTCCACTTGCCCGTTGCTTCGTGGGTGGGCTACGGAGGCGTAGCATATGTTTGTTCCGAGATTGTTGCAGTAGGCTTGGAACAACCCACTGGTGAATTGGGATCCCAAGTCCGTGATGATGTGGTTGGGTACACCGAAGCAGCAAATAATTCCCCGGATGAACTTGATGGCCGCCACTGCCGTTTGAGCTCGGATAGGCTCCACCTCCACCCATTTGGTGAATTTGTCGATGGCGACGATTAGGTATCGGTACCCTCCCACGGCTCTGGGAAAAGGCCCGACCACATCCAGCCCCCAGACCGCGAACGGCCAGGAGAGCGGGATGGTTCGGAGGGCTTGAGCCGGTTGATAGATGTTCTTGGCGTGGAATTAGCAAGCTTCGCGGGTCCGTACCAGCTCCTCGGCGTCCGACAGCGCCGTAGGCCAGTAGAATCCTTGCCGGAAGGCCTTCCCGGCTAGGGCCTGAGCGGCCAGGTGGCTCGAGCATAGACCGTCGTGGATGTTTGCTAGGAGCACGCGCCCTCGCTCCCGGGAGATGCAACGTAGCTTGACGCCGCACTCCCGTCTTCGGTAAAGTTCTCCGTCGATGACGGCATACATCTTTGCCTGCCTCGCGATACGCTCAGCCTGCAGGTCTTCCTCGGGGAGAGCTTGGTGCCGTAGGTATTGGAGTATCTCGGTTGCCCACTCCAGGCCATCCGCCCCGGCAGCCAGCGCCACTTGCTCGGCGGGGGGCGGTTCCCGGGGGAATCCGGACCCGCTTCGTGTTGTCCCCGGGAGAGTATTCATGGAGGGTCTGATGAGCCGCTCTACGAATACTCGGGGGAACAGGTTCCTTCCGGGCCGCTATCTTGGACAGCTCGCCCGCCACTCCATTCTGTCCCCGCGGTATGTCTTCCAGCTGGATCCCATCGAACCGCCTCTCCATCTTGCGCACCTCGTCCACGTAGGCCAGCATCAGAGGGCAGTTATATTCTTTCGTTACCTGATTCACCACCAGCTGGGAGTCTCCGCGCACTACGACGCGGCTGATCCCCAGCCCGGCCGCCACCCTTAACCCTGCGAGGAGCCCCTTGTACTCCGCCGTGTTGTTGGAGGCCAACCTCCGGTCGAAGTCCATCTACACGACATACTTTAACTGCTCCCCGATAGGAGAAACGAGCACAACCCCTGCTCCAGCCCCCCTCGTATGAGAAGGCCCCGTCGAAGTACACGTACCATCGATCGGGGTCCTCCCTTCCGGGAAGGCTGGTAGGTGTTTACTCTTCCTTGGCGGGAGTCGGCGTCCATTCGGCGACAAAGTTCGCCAGCGCCATGCTCTTAATTGCGGTGGTGCTCGCGAACCGCAGGTCGAAACCTGAAAGTTTGGTTGCCCACTCCGCTACTCACCCGGTGGCGCTGGGGTTTCGCAGGACTCTCTCAAGTGGGTACGAGGTGACGACTGTGATGGGTCGTCCCTCGAAGTAGTGCCTCAACTTCTGGGAGGCCAGCAGTACCCCCAAGAGCAATTTCTGTATTGGGGGGTAGCGTTCCCGCGTGTCTCGAAGAACAGAGCTCACGAAGTACACGGGGCGCTGTACTATTTTCTGACCGCGCGGGTTCCCGGGTGTGGTTTCCTCGCGCTCAGCTACGAGGGCCGCGCTCACCACCTGGTATGTGGCCGCCACATACAGGAGCAGGGGCTCCTCGGGGGCCGGGGCCACCAAAACCGGCGGGGAGGAGATGTATCTTTTCAAGTCTTGAAGTGCATCCTCCGCCTCTGGGCTCCACTGGAGAGGACCCTTGGTCTTGAGTAATTTGAAGAATGGGAGTGCCCGCTCCCCCAGGCGAGAGATAAATCGCCCGAGTGCAGTCACGCATCCGTTGAGGCGGTTCAATTCCTTAATCCGCCACGGTGCCTGGATGGCCTCAATGGCCTGGATCTTGTCAGGATTGGTCTCGATGCCCCGGTGGGATACCAGGAAACCGAGGAGCTTCCCTAACGGGACCCCGAAGGCACACTTGCGCGGGTTGAGCTTGAGCTGGATCCTGCGGAGGTTGTCAAAAGTCTCTCGCAGGTCTTCTACCAGCGACTCTTGCCGCCGTGTCTTTACGACAATGTCGTCGATGTAAGCTTCCACGTTTCTTCCCATCTGGGAGCCTAAGCACGTCTGCATGGTTCGCTGGAACGTTGCACCCGCATTCTTTAGCCCGAACGGCATGCTGGTAATGCAGAAGCAACCTTCTGGTGTAATGAACGCGGTCTTCTCCTCGTCTTCCTTGGCCATCTTGATTTGGTGATAACCCGAGAAGGCATCTAAGAAGCAAAGCAGTTCGCATCTCGCCGTTGAGTCCACGATCTGATCGATTCGAGGAAGCGGGAAGGGGTCCTTTGGGCAGGCTCGGTTCAAGTCGGTGAAGTTGACACAAAACCGTTTCTGCCCCGTGACCTTCGGGACGTTCACCGGGTTGGCCATCCAGGTTGGGTGGAGGACCTCCCGAATTAGCCTGGCTTTCATCATCTTCTGGGCTTCTTCGGTAATGAATTCTTGCTGATCCTGCGCTTGCCGTCGCACCTTCTGCTTCACTGGGCGGACGTCCAGGCACACCGCTAGGTGATGCTCGATCACCTCCCGGTGAATCCCCGAAAGATCAAAGGACTCCTAGGCGAAGATGTCCGAGTTCTCCCTGAGGAACGCGATCAACGCCTCTTCGCACGCCTTTGTGAGACTTGCTCCAATGGTGACGACGCGGCCGTCGTCGTCTCTGAGGGGTACCGTCTTCGTGAGGTGGGCCTCCTCTCGGAGCCTCCTTCTTCTGTTTGCCACGTCTCCAGCTTCCCTTCCTGCCTCGGCCGGGGCGGCTGCCCCCGGCATTTGCATGTCCTTCTTCGCGACTAGACTCGCCGCTTGCCCCTCAGGTGATGGCATCTGCCGGGATCCCGCCGGTGGGGCGGCGTGAGAAAGCTCGGGCTCTCGGGCCTCGCCCGCGGTTCCCGATTTTTGAGAATGGTTATTTTTTAAAAAAATGTTTCCGTTTTTTAAAATGGTTCGGTTTTTAAAATGGTTCCGATTTTAAAAATGGTTCCTTTTTGAAAATGGTTCTGACTTAAAAAAATGATTTCAATTTTTTAAAATGGCTCCTTTTTTAAAATCATTCAGATCTAAAAAAAATGGTACCATTTTTTGAAAATGGTTCCTTTTTGAAAATAGTTCAAATTTTAAAAATGGTTCCGATTTTTGAAAATGGTTCCTTTTTTAAAATGGTTCCGATTTTTTTAAAATGGTTCCTTTTTGAAAATGTTTCTTTTTTTGTAAAATTGTTCTTTTTTTAAATGGTTCTGATTTTTAAAAATGGTTTAGATTTAAAATATTTATGTTTTGAAAAAATTTCAGGTTTATAAACCAAAAAGATACAAAATAGCTGGTACTAATCACTACTACTGATCGCCAAGTAATAATAATTTCAGTTCAGCTTTTTTTTAGCTAGCTGGTACTGATCAATGCTACTAATCAATGATAGCGCTACTACGACCAAATTGATCGACTCAACGGAAGAAAAAAGAAACGCGTACGCAGAAACAGAAGGAAACGGTGCGAAGAAGCTGTAATGGGCCGTCGCGCTTAGTGGGCCTTCGGGGCAACGAACCGTACGCAGGCGAGTCGTATCATACAACTCGCAACAAGCGATAGGTAGGGGATCTCAATGGCAGTGCCACACAGCGGAAGTGCGCGGATGCGGCCCAGCGGCAGATTCAGCCCAAATCTGCGATTTCCTTCAGATTTCCACCGGCAAAAAGCATAGGGTTCCCTACCTATCGCTCGCTGCAAGTCGAACTATGAAATCGCCCGAGAGAGCCTCGCTAGATGGGCCTGGGCATCTGGCCCAACAATCTCGCTACGCCCAGCCTACAGCGCACGCTCGCTCACGCTCCTTGCTTGTCTTTTTTCTCTATTTCTAGACATGTTTTCGAATATATAATTTAAAAATATTTGGATTTTGAAAATGGTTCGGATTTAAAAATATTGATTTTTAAAAAATGGTTCATTTTTAAAAATGGTTTATTTTTAAAAATGGTTTATTTTTTAAAAAATGGTTCAAAAAACTGAAAAAAATGGTTCATTTTGAAAATGGTTTCAATTTTGAAAAATGTTCACTTTATTTATCAGGTCAAAATTTGAAAATGGTTCATATTTTGATTTTTTTTTGAAAATGGTTCCAATTTTGAAATTGGTTTATATTTTGAAAAACAAATTGAAAATGATTCCAATTTTGAAAATGGTTCTTTTTACAAATTGTTCATTATTTAAATTTGAAGATGGTTATTGAAAATGGTTCATTTTATAAAATGTTTTCAGATTTTGAAAATATTTCATTCTATAAAATGGTTCAGAAAAAACTGAAACAAAAATGTCTCAGATTTTAAAAATATGATAAAAAGATGAAAATGAAACAAAAACTGTGAAAAGAAAATTTAAAACGAAAGAATTAATAGAGAAAATAAAAATAAAAAGAAACGGGATAAAACTGAAATGGAACGAAGAAGACAGACGTAGGAGTGCGAAGGAAGAAGCGCAGTTGGGCCAGCCCATTAAGAAACGCTTGCAAAGTGAGATATATAGTGTTTCTACATAGGCGTGCATCAAAATTTTGGGTCTCCAAAATTTATTGGCCCTATGGTCGGGGAGGAACTATATATCGCTTCTTAGCGACCGTACGAAGTAGCGCCGCCTACATGATTCTTAATTGGGCCGAGCTCAATTGGTTGTGCGCGCGTGAACCGTTTTCTTTCGCTTCGCTGCTGTTTAAGAAGTGCTTCGTCATGTAAAAAAAAGAACTGCTTCGTCACTGTATTCTGTTTGAGAACCGCTTCGCCACATTTCAAAAAAAAAAAAACTACTTCGCCACTGTATTTTCTGTTCAATATATCAACTGCTTTTCCAACTGTCAGTTCTTTGCTGACGAATATTTCTTTTGGACCTGGCAGTATTTTAAAAAGTTTCTACTGCAAGCGAACATTGATTCTACAAAAAAAAATCAATGGAACATTTTGAATTTGAACAATTTTTAAATTCGAAACCATTTTTAAATTTGGAACCATTTTTAAATTTGGAACCATTTTCAAAGATTAAACAATTTTCAAACAACAATTTAAAAAGAACGAAAAACAATAAGAAAATAAAAAACAAAAGGAAAACAAAATAGAAAAAGAAACGAAAAAGAAAAACAGAAACAGAAAGAAACGAAAAAGAAAAAGGAACAAGAAAAAACGAAAGAAAAAATGGAAAAGCCACGGGATGGGCCGGCCCGATAGAAGCTCACCGTTAGCGGCGCGGCATATAGGTTTTGCGCTGTGGTCGCACTCCCATGGCCTAGGCCTATCCAAGAGAGTAGTATGACCAGATGGGCCATGTGCCCGCACAACTTATACTACCTATATAAATGCCAACCCCTTAAGGCCTCCCTTCGCGAGCCCACGTCGACGCGGGCACTGTAGATCGCTACAGTGCCGCGCACCTACAGTACCCGCGTACTGTAGCATCTATTTTTTTAAAATTTTCCCCTTTCGCGATAGTGCACATGGACTCAGGCACTGTAAATCGCTACCGTGCCGCGCATATACAGTGCCCGTGTACTGTAGCAAAAAATTTGGTCCTTTTCGCGATAATTTTACATAAAATATATGCGCACCGACGACCAGATTCCATTCCCGTGATCAGTTTTAATTTTGGTCGACTCTAACACCTTAATTTTGGATCCAAACTCGCAAAAACATCTGATGAATTTCGTCAAATTCGTCGCACACAGTCATCCATTTAAATTTTCTTTTCACGAGTAGATGAATATCAACCTTCCGAACAACTTTCATATTTTAACCTTTTGATTTTGACGGACATAAACATATTTCTCTCCAATCTTCAAATTCGTTGTATTTTTGGCTGCGCAAAAAAAAAGACAAATTCTGACGAATTTCAATTTTTTGAAACTTGAGATGGCCACGTCACCCTGGCACTATAGAAGCGCCGTCGCTTCGTCATCTGACGGTAAGCGTGGCATTTTTGCGCAAAGACCCCTGCGTGTTTTGAAATTTCCTATAGTACACGCACTGTATTGTTTTCCGCTTTTTCGCAATAATATGCACATGAAATATATGCGCGCTGGCAAGTAGATTCCATTTCCATGATCGGTTTCAAATTTGGTCGACTCTAACACCTTAATTTTGGATCCAAACTCGCAAAAACATTTAACAAATTTTGTCAAATTCGTCGCACTCAGCCATGTGTTTAAATTTTTCTTTCACAAGTAGATGAATTCTGACGAATTTCAAATTTTGAAACTTGAGATGGCCACGTCGCCCCGGCACTGTAGAAGCGCCGTCGTTTCGTCATCCGACGGTAAGTGTGGCATTTTTGCGCAAAGACCCCTGCGTGTTTTGAAATTTGCTATAGTACACACTGTATTTTTTCCCCTTTTTCGCAATAATATGCACATGAAATATATGCGCACCGGCAAGTAGATTCCATTCCCATGATCGGTTTCAAATTTGGTCGACTCTAACACCTTAATTTTGGATCCAAACTCGCAAAAACATTTAACAAATTTTGTCAAATTCGCCGCACTCAGCCATGTGTTTAAATTTTTCTTTCACAAGTAGACGAATATCATCCTTCCAAATAACTTTCATGTTTTAACCTTGCAACACTTTACGTACCGTCATAAAATACACTTCAAACTACGCAGCAAAATTAGCACCACGGGCGCGTCGGCATCCTACCTATATAAAAGCCGACCTAGTTCGACCTCCAGTCGCTGCACCACGTCACCGAATACTGTTCACACAAACAGTATTCGCGTATCTACAGTGTCGTTTACTGTTCACTCTAAAATATATCAACATGTTCACAAAATATATGCTAACTACTTATGGCATAATGCAAACGTATTTGAACATTTCAATTTGGTGAACATTTGGACACAATCTAAATGAACTTTACTATCTAACTACGGAGTTAAAATTAATAGATAATAGAAAACGTTAGGTTCTTTTTTACTCTTATTGAATATATGGTAAAGTATTCTAATGCAATAAGGATTTCACGGGCGAATATTTACTCTTTCCTGTCTTATTTGTTAATTTATAACCTTACCAAATAAGACAATTTTTTTGGTTTGCTCCGCCATCCCACCCAATGAAGTATTAGGATTTTTTGCAATAAAATCCTATCAAATCATAGGTTCCGTCGTTCCCACTGCTTCTCCTTGAATGGTTAGGTCTTAATTCCACAATAAATGCTCACATCATGCATTCTCTAACTATGAAGTTAAATTAAAAAATAATGTCGAAATACAAGCATATTTGAACATTTTAATTCACTAAGTATTTAGACATACTCTATACGAAAAATTCCAAAATATTTCAACATTTTACGAATTACAACGGGTGCGGCGTGTCGCCGCACCAAATTCCACTAGTCTATATATAAAAGCTGAGCTCTTCAGCCTCCAGCGAGCCCGTCCACGTCACCGGTTACTGTTCATGAACAGTATTCGCACATAAACAGTACCGGTGCATCTAGAGTACAATTTTTTTTCAAACCCGACAGAAAATATATACACGAAAAATTTGCGCGTCAACGAGCAGGTTCCATTCCGTGATCGGTTTCGAATTTGGTCAACTCTACCTCCTTAATTTCGGTTCCAGACTCGCACAAACATTCGGCGAGTTTTGTCAAATTCGTCGCGCTCGGTCACCCGTTTGAATTTTCCTTTCACGAGTAAGTATATCACCCTCCCAAACAACTTCCTTGGTTTAACTTTTTTATTTCGACGGACATATACCCATTTCTCTCCAATCTTCAAATTCATTGTATTTTTAGCTGCGCAAAAAAGACAAATTCTGACGGATTTCAAAATTTTAAAACTCGAGGTGGCCACGTCACCCGGGCACTGTAGAAACGCCGTCGCTTCGTCTTCCGACATTACGCGTGGCATTTTTGCGCAAAGGCCCCTGCGTGTTTTGAAATTTGCGAACCGGTCCTCCACGCCCTCGTCCTCTCCTCTCCTCTCCTCTTTCCTCCTCCGCTCGGGCGGAGACGCCGCCGACGCCGAGCTCCTTCCCCGACAAATCGAAGCACGCAAGGGGCTCCGCCGTCGTCTCCTCTACCCCAAAGAAAATTTCAAATTTAAGAAATTTTCAAAATTTTACACATAAAGGTTGCACCAAATATCCATTGTGTACAAAAGTGAAACTAAGAAATTCTTAAAATTAAGAAATTTTAAACTATCCACAAAAACTAAGAAATGTTCGTTCTGTTGCACATTTTTTGGATTAGTTTTCCAAATATTTTTTGTATTTTTTGCTGAAACAGAAAAAACAAATTCCAGCGGATTTCACTTGCCATCCTTTTAATATTTTGAGAAAATGATTTTGATAATTACTAAAACTATAACAGTAGGTCCAGTTTGTCAGAATTTAAAACTTTCCTAACAATTTCAAAAATTTGTCCAATTTTGTAAATTTAATAACTTCTGTTCCGTGATTCATAAAAATATGTTCAACATACCAAAATATTTAGAAAAAATAGATTCTACCTATTTGTGTCCAATTCATGCACTATGTTCCGGTTAGAAGAAACCGAATATTTTATCTATAATACCAATTATGTTATCATAGATCATTAAAGTAGCTATCGGCATTCTAATTCCGCATAAAATATACTTCAAATTACGCAGCAAAATTAACACCACGGGCATAATTGTTTGAATCCTAACTAATATGTCAACATACAAACATATTTGAGCATTTCAATTTGGTTAATATTCATACATAATCTAAACTAACTTTATCTAATTATGGATTTAAATTTAATAGATGGTCACATATTGCATTTTCTCTAATTACGGAGGTAACTTAAAAAATATGCAAAAATACAAGCTTTTTTGAACATTTTCAATTCGCTAAATATTTGGAGATACTCTACACAACAAATTTCAAAATATTTCAACATTTCGAATCACGACGTGTGCGACTTCAAATTATGCAACAATATTAGCACCACAGGCGCGGCGTGACGACGCGCCAATTTTCCTAGTTTAAATTCAAAAGGAACGAGAAATAAATCCAAAATCGTTTGTATACCACACAAGTCATTGGCCCAAGTCGAAATCACTCGCGCACCGACAGACTGTCCATTCTGGATGGGAATGGGTTGACCCGGACCTGGCCTTGGACTTGGCCCTGTTGGCCCCAAGGCCGATTTGTGAGGCCACGGGTCGACCCATTCGAAAAAAGTCAATGGTCTCGTCGACCCGTTGGGTATCCTGGGTCGACCCAAATTCTAACTTTATTGCATCCTTTTCTACTATATTTACACATAGAACATTCTTTTAAATGTACCGTAGCAGAGCGTACACAGTATACAAATCACCTACTTTCACGACCAGTTTACAAAGCCAAATTGGTCTTATTACATCTAGTACACATACCCTGCTGGAAAAAAAATGTACGCGTACCAACTTAGTTAGCTGATGGCTAGTATACGAAGCTAACTGGATAGCTAGCTGAACGTTAGCTAGCTAGACGGATCGATCGTTTTACAAACAACGCAAAAAGTTGTACTGATGTATTCTAAAGTTCGTATGCGGGTCGACCCTGCTGACCCAATGGGTCTTTCGATGCCGGCCCTACTGACCCAATTTTTGAATGAGACCGGCCCAAGTGACCCAATGGCCTTGTTTTTTTTGGATCGGGCCAGAGACCCGACGGGTCGACCCGGCCCATTCCCATCCTGACTATCCATCGCAGCAGGCGCGCTGGAGCCACACAACACCGCCGGATGAGTGTACCGCCCGCCGCCGCGGCTAGTACGATGATTGGGCCGGACCATCATCGTTGATTCGGTTTCCGCTGGAACCGTGTGCCACTCGACTCGATGGATCACTTGCCGAGGACGCTGTTCACCAACACCTAGCCGGCAGGCCGCCGCCGTACGCAGGTGTGCAACTGTTGGAGGAGCGCAGCGTACGTCATCAGCAAAACCACGAGACGTGTTAATATTTCTACAGTAGTACTACTGTATTACCTGTGATCGGGGCCAGTGGAAAAGACGGAGGTGCCCTCCATCGTGCCTGACAGTTTTGAACCAGCCCGTGGTCGCCCGAGGTACGACTGACTCAGGGGAATAAACGCCCACCATGCCGTCACCTGACGTAGGCCCCAAGATTCCCTCCTTATCTCTCTCCTTCTCATCATCACCTCTCTATGCGTATGTGTGTGTGTGTGCGCGGCTCCGGCGCTGCTGTCTGAAAGTTCAAAAAGATTCCTTGGATCTACTCATGCTCACCGTCGTCGTCTACTTCCCCTACAAAGCCGCGGGAGCTGCTGTACGGACCGCCACTATTTTACTGCCGCGATTCAAACCTAGGTAGAGTACGTACACGTATGGGGCTGTGCGCGGCCTCTCGCGATATTATACTAGTCGGTCGGCGATCGCACCGGCAAATAAACAGCCACACGCTCCCTCTATTAGCCCTTACGACTGACGGCCGGATTAGTTGTGTATACCATGTAATTGAATTAGGCGGAAGTTAGCTGTGAAACCTGGGCGGATGTGACTACCGCTGGAATTAAACCTCGCAACTCGACTTCACTCGACTCAGACTATAATAATATAACGACCCGAGCCAAGTTTCGTTTAGCTTTTTTTTTTTAAGAACCGTTCGTTTAGCTCTCTTAAAATCAGAAATACAGTCCGTGTACCTGTCTAGGCCAACTTCCCAGGCCCAACTAGCAAGTCCTACTTCCAGTTGCAAGTGGGAGCGGGCCATCCGCGACGCCACTTTGCCAAACCCACTTATTTGTGTCTACGGGCGTCTGTGGTGTAGGTCTAGAAATAAGTGGAAAAAGCGGGCCAGCCCGCGGTTGCCCGCTCCCACTTGTCACATGTTGGATGGAAATTTTCCTCCAAACTAGAATGCAAGAGAATCCTTTGCACGAACTCAAAGGATTGTAATCCTATGAATCAAATGACCTTCGTAGGAAAAAAATCCTAATAATCCAAATCCTACACATTTCCTTTGAATCAAAGGAGCCCTGAAGTCCATCCTCATGGAAAATTCATTCACCACAGTCAAAGAGAATCTTTCTTTTCATAGGATTCAATTAGCCATGCCATTCCAATCCTTTTGGTTTACTATTACTCCACTTTTCCTATCCTATAAATAAAAGGAGCCCTGAAATCCCACGGGAACCAAAAAACGCAGGACTCAGTAGTAGATGTTGTTTGATTGCACCGCAGAAAAAACACAGTAAATTTGTATTGAGATAGAGTGCATGACATAATTGTCATAGAGACATAGCATTTTTTCCAAGAGGTCTCACCTCTTGTGCCCCGCATCGGCTCGTCTAGGTGCGAAACGTGGCGGCAACGAGGGACTATGCTTTACTAGCACGAGCACCCATTTGAATGATTTCAAATACTATTCTGAAACGTGTGTTACCTACATTTACCCCCGAAATGCCAAATCTCTCTCCTTCACTACACGAGATTTTTGTTGTTGAGGGAAACATGTGTGCTTTATTAATCAACCTAACAAGGATTCAATACAAATTGTGTCCCGCATACTCTCCGGAGGCACACCACGCCACATTGAACTAGACAAAGATTGACACGAATGCGCTAAACAATGCGCAGCAACATTTTGAACACGACTAACAATACGCGCGAAGAGACTAGAGACTAGGAACTCATGGGGGCCATCATGTTTTGGAGTGAAAAGGCTACTGCGATTCAGTGACATTTGAAAGTATCTTTGACATCAGTCCAAACTTCTCGTGCAAACAGACATAAGAGGATAGCATGTTCAACTCTCTCGTCACTACACGAGATTTATGTATGTATTCAAGGTGAGCAAACCAAGGGGATTTTGTCTAACCCGTCGCATACACTCCCACCTCGCTACTACTCCCTCCGTTCCTAAATATAAGATGTTTTAGGTGTTTCACATATTGTCTAGATGCTCATTAAAAAGAGTGAATATACAGTAAAACGTGTCTAGATACATATGCATATGAATGTAAATAAAGGGCAAAACATCTTATATTTGAAACGGAGGGAGTATACATCAATGGTCACGTGGAAGCCATGAAACTCTCTCTCCTAGTAATTTGAATGCCCGTTTGGATTTGGAAAAAGTCTATTTTAAACCTTGAATTTGTAGATGTTGGACAAATCAAACCCTCAACTCGAAATCCCGGTCGTTGGCACCCTAAACTTCTGTATCCCGGTCTATTTTAAACCCCAGACCGGTTTTACATTACAGAAGAAAAATATTCAGATTCGCTACTCTCGATGACCACATTGGCCCACATGTCATATTTGTCTTCTACCTCTATCCTACTCCCAAACCTGCGTGCTCGACTGCTGCTACTATGATATTGTCACTGTGGTCGTTTCTCCAGTCCACTTTTTCTGCATGCTCTCTAAGCTGTTGTAGCTGCTGCTTGTGAATGCTGGCTAGCTGGAGCTTCAGGCGCAGTACAGCGCAAGAAGACCATCGAGTAGAGGGAGATTGCAGCATGGTCTTTAGGCGCAGTACAGTGTGTGCTTGGCTTGACGCTCCGCGGACGCACGGCTCGACGCGAGTGAGAGTGCGGCACGGCCTGCGGCCTGGCTGCGTTTGGTGCCTCGGCCAAGGCACGTGCAGGCGTGCAGCACGGCGACAAAGGTAGCTAGCTGGCCGTGGGCCGCGCAGCTCCTGCGTGGATCTCCCGCCCGTGGTCTCGTGCTGCCGTGCCTCTACCTCCTGTGCTCCGGCCGGCGACCTAGGTAAGAGGTGCAGCCAGCAGGAATCTGGGACAGAGGACGGTGGGTGAGGGGAAGGTGGAAGAAAATTAGGGAAGAAAGATCTTACAAGCAGGTCCCATCCGTAAGTGAGAGTAGCCTACAATCCCGGTCGGGATAGTCGCATTCCCGATTCACCAAATATGTCTAGGGTTCGATTTAGACTGGGACTCGCAAGTTCAGGTTCCAACGATCGGGATTTCGAGTTGAGGGTTTGAGTTGTCTAACCTCTGCAAATTGAAGGTTTAAAATGGACTTTCTCCTTTGGATTTATGTACGTATTCGAAGGTGTGCAAACCTGGGAGGACTTTTTCTTTTCCCTCTTCTCTCGCGTCTTCTCCGCTTGAGAGTCTCTCGTGGTCGCCGCTGCCCGAGCCGACCCCGGATCTGCTCCTACGGCGCTGCCGGCCGGAGTAGAGATGGGAGAAGTGCTCGTGGCTCCTCTGTAATTAGTAGTTCTAGGCTTTGTTTTCTTGTTGCTTTGCCCTCCGTGGCGATTTGGCGTATGCCATCTTCTTCCTCTAGGCGCCTGGTCGGGTCGCATCCGAGCGGCGACCACGGCCTGGAGATTCTCCTTTCTAGCGTCCTTCCATGGTGGTGGGCGTGGTGGGGAAGGATTTCCGAAGGCGTGTGCTTGAATAAGCTCAAAGAGACCTCTGTTTTGAAGTGTGGTGATGTGGATCTCTCTCTGGCTGGCCGTGGTGGCAAGAAGAGGGAGTGGTGTCGTCACTTCATCGTCAAATTTGGAGGTGTTGCTGCGAGGTTCGTGCTGCAGAAGTTCTGGAACCTCTTTTGCGGCGCGGTGGAGAAGATGATGCGGGTTGTAAAGCTCCGGAGGGCGGAGGAGGTGGGCTGCATCGTCATTTCTTCGACCTCTTCAATAAAAAGGTTCGTAAATCGCGAACTCAGTGGTGGAGCATGGATTTGGAAGGATTTCTTCCAACTCGTCTTGGTGGCGTGGGAGGAGGAGTTCATCCAATTCGTGTCTGCTCGCGACTGGTTTTGCACCAGGGGAGGAGTTTTTGCTTCGCTTGGGAGATTCCCAACGCCGGCGAAGGCGTCGCCGGTGTACTCCATGGTCGAACGGCGACCTCTCCCTCCGTTTGCGTCGGGGACGGTTTCCTCCGGTCGATGCTAGACGGTCTTCATCAACCTCCAGGCCTAGTTGCCGTTGCGGAGGCCCTAGCTAGTGATGACCCACAAGTATAGGGCGTGTATCGCAGTACTTTCGATAAATAAGAGTGTCGAACCCAACGAGTAGCAGAAGGTGCTGGCAAGTAGTTTTGATCAAGAATTCACTGTAAAAGCTAGCAGACAGGTTTTCAGCAGTATTCGAAACAGCAGGTAAAAACAGTGCAAATAAATAAACGAGCGCGGCAACAAATGCAGCGAGTGGCCCAATCCTTTTGAGTGCAAAGGACAAGCCGAGTGTGTTACTTATAAGAGACAAATGTTCCTGAGGACACATGGGAGTTTCGTCAAGTGCTTTCGCTTCGTGCAACTGGTTAATCTTCATTGTTTTGATAAGTGTTGTGTGGGTGAATCTATGCTAACGCACCGCCCTTCTTAGGACTAATACGCACTTGTGATTATACCCCCTGCAAGCATCCGCGAATGCAGAAAAGTAATTAAGATAAATCTAACCACCGCTTTAAACTCTGAGACCCTACGCTCCCTCGTGCACTATCTTACTAACGGGGGTTCAGGTTTCTGTCACTCCGGCAACCCCTCAGCTAGCAAGCTAGGTACACGATGCATTCCCCTAGGCCCATAAAGATGAAGTGTCATGTAGTCGACGTTCACATGACACCACTAGAAGAATGACACCACAACTTAAATATCAAACCATTAAATATTAACGCAGCATTATTTCACTACTAACAACATGACTTCTCCATGTCCTCAAGAACTACAAACTACTCACAAGACATCATATGGATCATGATCAGAGATGATATGGCAATGAATAACAATCTGGACATGAACACTAATCCACCAAACAAACTCAATAGCATCAATAACAAGGAGTAATCAACACCGGGAGAGTCTCCCCAATGAACTAGACAAGGTACAGCCCTAGATGTTACAGCAAGATGGATGTGGAGTCGGTGGAGATGATGGTGATGGCGCAGTGGATGATGGTGATGATGATCCCGATGAAGTCCAGCGTGATGACGATGACGATGGCGATGATTTCCCCTCTCCGGGATCTCTCGGTGGTTTCCGTCCCGTGGAGGCGGCGGAATATTTCGTGGACGTACCCCCCGTGCTTAGGTTTTCGGGAGGCAGATATACGCGAAGAGGCAACCTGGGGGTGGACCCAGGTGGCCACGCCATAGCTGGGCGCGGCCCACAGGCCAGCCGCGCCCAGGTGTGGCGTGGGGCCCACCTGGCCCACCTGGCTGCCTCCTTTTGGCTGCCTCCGGCATCTGACATTATAAGACCCCAGAATTGGTTTCGTGATTTTTGGAGTTCCGCTGATATGTTGACTTGACGACGCTTTTTCCAGCAGAAACCTGACTCCGGAAGGATAATTCCCAATAATCATCAAACATGCAAAATAAGGCAAAATAACATAAGTATCATGTATTAATATGAAATATAAGGATAGATAATGACAAATTATGATATAAAATAGTGATGCAAAATGGACGTATCAACTCCCCCCAAGCTTAGACTCGCTTGTCCCCAAGCGAAAACTGAGCTCAGTAAACAAGTCCACATGTTTATGGAGTGAAGTGTCGATAATAAAGAATACGGACAAGAAGCATCAGTATTTACTCAGCTAAACAAGTCATTTTAAACAGCAGTCTCTACACATTCTACTTAACTTGGAACAAGTAATGGAACAACCACAAATAAAGGTACATTAAGCAAACCAATTGGATGTGGCAAACTGTGTTCTTGGTCAGAGAACAATCAACATTCTAACTTATCTTTCAAGAAGAGTCTTTATACTAGAGCTATATTGCAGAAATAGAGTTGCTCAATCATCACTGTTCCTTTCACATTCCAAAGAAAACTGTCAAAGTCATATTCTCAAAGATAAAACTTCATGTGCTCAAGCAAAGTAGACAAAACATGATAGGAAATATTATGAACTATAAATGATTGTATCTATAACAATTCGAGTGCTTGCTCGGGATAGAGGGAATAGGTTTACTGACTCAACAATAAATAAATGATAGGCCCTTCGCAGAGGGAAGCAGGGATTAAAACGTGTGCTAGAGCTTTTTAGTTCCCGAAGGCATAGAGAGTGTAAAAATATTGCTTTGAGAGGTGTATGCTATTGGTCAACAAATCAGTGGTAGAATCCTTGTCATCTTCCATACTAATTAACTTTTAGAGCGGTTCCGAGAGTTTATAGAACTGCACTTGTAACAAGCACTTATTGATGACACTCCTCCCAACCATTTCTTTCCACAAACCATGGCTTGACCGAATCCTCGGTTGCCGACCAACAATCACCGTGGAGGAGTGTCTATTTATTTATTTATTTATAGGGTGGACTAACCAGCTCTTTTAATGCAAAATAAAAGGTGGAGAAGCAGATGAAGCTGCCAATCCTTGTAAATCAGTTAGCATGGAAGATGACACATCTGCTACCACGTCCTTATGAGCTTGGTGAACAGTGACACAAAAAGGGATATAATAATAGTTTTGAATAGTTAAAGGTAGCACACGAGAAAATGTACTTGGAGTAGTGCGAACACTACATGATAGGTAGTTATGGTGGACACGAATGGAGTGCTTTGGTTCAGGGTTTTGGATGCACGAGAAGTATCTCCTCTCAGTACAAGGTTTTAGGCTAGCAAGGTTTAGTAGCAAGCACAAGAATTGAGAGAGACAAACACTTATAGATCTAATAGAACAACCATGCTATCTACTTTGTGGGCACAAAACACTTTAATTCAAGAATAATAAACTCATTGGCCAACAAAGAGGAAAACAATAGGGATAATGTTATTGCAACCAGTTCCCTCTTTTCTACTTAAGTGTAAAAAGTATTGATACTACTGACCAGTCTAAGTTTGCCACAACCAACTAAATTTACTTGCTGCACCCAAAGTGATGCCAATACTAATGTAACAAGATCAGCATATGACAAAGGACTTGCTGGCTAAAATAAAGTGTGCAGAAAGTAAAGATAAAGCTTCTCATTAATATTCCATCACAATAAACCTCACACCAACGGATACAACGATAACCAACTAAGGAGTGATACTCCACATTGCAAACTATCTCATATGATAACTTCTCTACTCATGGTACTAAGCAAAAATATAAAGATAAAGATAAAGATGGTGATACTGAAAACACCCCCCCAAGCTTGAAACAAGCTGGGAGTGTGTTGTTACCCATGGTGAATTACTCCCTTGGCGGTGATGGTGGTACGACAGTAATAGGTGTTAAGAACCGTGCGAGCATTTGGCGAAGCCGATTGTTCTCTTCTTGAAGAATTTCCACTTCCGCCCTAAGGACTCGATATTGTTCGCAAAATTGATCCGTGACCCTTATTGCTTCAGTAGCCGCAGGGAAGGCGCTCAGGTCCGGAACTGCTGGAACTGCTCCCTGCATATTATGAGAAAAAGCACGTTGAAGGTTAACAGATCCCACAAAGGTAGGATTGCTGGGCCCATCGCCTCTTGTAGCTTGTCCTCCTTGATTGCGGCGCTGAGCCGTCCTGATCTCTTCTCTAACACTTCGATCCATGTCGGCCCTCCTAGCTGCAACTTCTTCATCGGTTGTCCAACCAGCGGCGTTCCACTGGTTCACATCCCTCTCAAGTTCACGCCGGCGCCTGGCTGCGTAGTCCTCCGCACAAGAGCCTTGAGACGACATGTCTAATACCAAAGGAACCTGCCAGAAACAGTTCGAAAAGAAACGCGACGAAAACACGAGATACGGACCTCGGGAGATCCGGGTAAATATATAGCGGAAAATAACGCGTGAAAAGGAAGGCACAGGGCGAAGCGGAGTCGGAGGGGGTCTCCGAGGCGACCACGCCATAGCTGGGCGCGGCCCAGGTGGGGCCCGCGCCCTGCTGTGGCGTGGTGCCCTCGGGCACCTCCTCCGGCACTTATTCGTCTTGATATTTCCAAAATTGTATAAAAATAACTAATATAAAAGTTTCGAAGTAAAACGCGGACTTTTTCTTACCGAAACTCATACCTACTTCAAATCAGACTCTGCAGTTTCCTGTTTCTGAGTTTTAATAAATTCCTCCGGAGATACCATTTGAATAATATCAACATTTTCATTATAAGATTCTCCAGAAATATAATGTTTAAGTCTCTGCCCATTAACAACTTGAGGTTTGTCACCGTCAAGTGAATTAATTTTTATTGCACCAGAACGATAAACTTCTTCCACAATGTAAGGTCCTTCCCATTTTGAGAGTAATTTTCCTGCAAAAAATCTGAGACGAGACCTATACAATAAAACTTTATCACCTATGCAAAATTCTCTTTTTAAAATTCTCTTGTCATGCCATCTCTTAACTTTCTCTTTGAAAAGTTTAGCATTTTCATATGCTTCACTTCTCCATTCATCTAGAGAGCTTAACTCTAGCAACCTTTTCTCACCAGCTAATTTGAAATCTCTATTAAGCTCTTTGATTGCCCAATAGGCCTTGTGTTCTAATTCTAGAGGTAAATGACAAGCTTTTCCATAAACCATTTTATAAGGAGACATGCCCATAGGATTTTTATATGCTGTTCTATAAGCCCACAAAGCATCATTAAGCTTTCTAGCCCAATTCTTTCTAGACCTATTGACAGTCTTTTGCAAAATCAACTTAATTTCTCTATTTGATAACTCTACTTGACCACTAGTTTGAGGATGATACGGTGAAGCAATTCTGTGATTGACACCATATTTAGCAAGAGTTTTTCTAAAACCACCATGAATAAAGTGTGAACCACCATCAGTCATGAGATATCTAGGCACACCAAACCTCGAGAAAATAACATCCTTAAGCATTTTTAAGGAAGTCTTACCATCAGCACTAGAGGTTGGTATAGCCTCTACCCACTTAGTAACATAATCAACAGCAACTAGAATATGAGTATAACCATCTGAAGCGGGAAAAGGACCCATAAAGTCAAATCCCCAACAATCAAAAGGTTCAATAACAAGAGAATAATTCATAGGCATCTCATTACGTCTACTAATATTCCCAACTCTCTGACATTGATCACAGGTCAAAACAAATTTTCTTGCATCTTTAAAAAGAGTAGGCCAATAAAAACCTGATTGTAGAACCTTTTGTGCAGTTCTGTCTCCGGCGTGATGTCCTCCATAAGCACTACCATGGCATTTATCCAATATTTCCTTCTGCTCATGCTCTGGAACACATCTTCTCATAATACCATCAACTCCTTCTCTATATAAATGTGGGTCATCCCAAAAATAATGCCTCAAGTCACAGAAGAATTTCCTCCTTTGCTGATAAGTAAAAGTTGGAGGCAAATACTTGGCAACAATAAAGTTAGCATAATCAGCATACCAGGGACAATCATTCGAATTTACCTTTATAGAAGCCAACTGCTCATTTCGAAAATTGTCATCAACAGGAATAGGATCATGCATTATATTTTCTAATCTAGACAGATTATCAGCAACAGGATTTTCAGCACCTTTTCTATCAACAATATGCAAATCGAACTCTTGTAACAGGAGAACCCATCTAATAAGTCTAGGCTTAGCATCCTTCTTATCCATAAGGTATTTAATAGCAGCATGATCAGTATGAATAGTTACCTTAGAATCAACAATATAAGGTCTAAACTTATCACAAGCAAACACTACTGCTAAAAATTCCTTCTCAGTAGTAGCATAATTCTTTTGAGCTGCATCAAGAGTCTTACTAGCATAATGAATAACATTTAACTTTTTATCTACTCGCTGTCCTAAAACAGCACCTACAGCAAAATCACTAGCATCACACATAATTTCAAATGGTAAAGTCCAGTCTGGTGGTTGAACAATAGGAGCAGTTATTAAAGCCTTCTTCAAAATTTCGAATGCCTCTTTACACTCGTCATCAAAAACAAATGGAACATCCTTTTGAAGAAGATTGGTAAGTGGCTTTGAAATTTTAGAGAAATCTTTAATAAACCTTCTATAAAAACCAGCATGACCAAGAACACTACGAATACCTTTCACATCTCGGGGGCATGGCATTTTCTCAATTGCTTCCACTTTAGCTCTATCAACTTCAATACCTCTTTCAGAAATTTTATGCCCAAGAACAATGCCTTCATTAACCATAAAATGGCATTTCTCCCAATTAAGAACAAGATTGGTTTCTTCACATCTCTGCAAAACTTTGTCAAGATTGTGCAAACAGTTATCAAAAGAAGTTCCATAGACGGAGAAATCGTCCATGAAGACTTCCACAATTTCTTCACAAAAACCGTGAAAAATAGCAGACATGCATCTCTGAAAAGTAGCAGGAGCATTACATAAACCAAAAGGCATACGTCTATAAGCATAAGTACCATAAGGACAGGTAAAAGTGGTTTTCTCCTGATCTTCCTTTCTAACAGCTATTTGGGAAAAACCAGAATAACCATCAAGGAAACAAAAATGAGTTTTCTTAGACAACCTTTCTAACATCTGATCAATAAAAGGCAAAGGATAATGATCTTTCTTAGTAACCTTATTGACCTTACGAAAATCAATGCACATTCTATAACCAACTACAACTCTCTGAGGAATAAGCTCATCATTTTCATTAGGCACAACAGTTATTCCTCCTTTCTTAGGAACACAATGAACAGGACTAACCCATCTACTATCAGCAATAGGATAAATTATACCTGCTTCAAGAAGTTTTAATACCTCATTTCTTACCACTTCCTTCATCTTAGGAATTAAACGACGTTGATGCTCAACAACAGGCTTGGCATCAGGCTCAATATTAATAGCATGCTGACATATAGCAGGAGAAATCCCTTTTAAATCATCAAGAGTATAGCCCATTGCGCCTCTATGTTTCTTCAGAACTTGCAATAATTTTGCTTCTTCATCTCCTGAAAGTTTAGAACTAATAATAACAGGATATATTTTCTTATCATCAATATGAACATACTTAAGATTATCAGGTAAAGGCTTAAGATCAAAAACAGGGTCTTCTTTAGGAGGGGGCGCAATTCCCAGGTCCTCCACAGGTAAATCATGCCTAAGCATTTGAGGTTGACGCAGAAAGATGTCGTCAATCTCCCTTCTTTCTTCTGCAAAAACTTCACTTTCGTGGTCTTCCAAAAATTGCTGCAAAGCATTGTTAGGACCAACAGCAATAGAAGCAAGCTGTTCAACTTGAAAGTTCTCATTAGGCATTTCAGGTTCATAATGATTCTTAGCAAATTTTGAAAAATTAAACTCATAAGACTCTCCATCGAATCTAGTAAAATTTTTCTCTTTTTGACAGTCAATAATAGCACCACAAGTATTCAGGAAAGGTCTACCAAAAATAATAGGACAAGAGTCACTAGCAGCAGAACCGAGAACTAAGAAATCAGCAGGGTATTTAGTCTTACCACATAAAACTTCAACATCTCTGACAATGCCAACTGGACAGATAGTTTCCCTATTAGCAAGCTGAATAACCACATCAATATCTTCCAATTCGCAAGGATCAATTTCCTTCCTGATTTCCTTGTAGAGAGCATAAGGGATAGCGCTGGAACTAGCACCAATATCACAGAGACCATAATAACAATGCTCACCTATTTTAACAGAAAGCACAGGAACACTAGGCTTTCGAGCTCTTTTAGGATGTGTAACCATGTTAGAAGCTTCTTCACAAAACACAATATGACCTCCTTCTACATTTTCAGTTACAAGTTCCTTAACCATAGCTACTTCATGTTCTACACTAATTTGCTCATCAGGTTCCCTAGGTTTACGTTCACTTTTGCTAACCACACTAGCCAAAATAGAGTGTTCTTTTACTTTAACAGGAAAAGGTATTTTTTCAATATAGGGTTCTGGTATAATGCGATCAACAGTTTGAACTTCAACATTTTTAGCAAGAGCAAATTAGCATTATCTTCATAAGGTTCATGATACTTTTCCCAACCTTGTCTAGGAATATCGAGATACGAGGCAAAGGCCTTAAAGTAATTAACAACAACTTGAGAATCAAGACCATAAGTAGCATTAAAATTACGAAAACTATCAGTCTCCATAAAGGATTTAATGCATTCGAAATCATAATTTATACCTGACTCCCTACCTTTGTCGTTCTCCCATCCTTCAGTATTTTCCTGGATACGATCAAGAAGATCCCATTTATCTTCATCCTTCATACGAGTGAATGACCAAGAACAAGAAGTGTCCAATAAATCTTTATCATGATAGGAAAGTCTTGCATAAAAGTTATTGATGACAATATTACTTGGAATCCCATGAACAGGGCATTTGAGCATTAATAATTTCAATCTCCCCCAAGCTTGGGCAATACTTTCTCCCTCATAAGGCCAAAAAGTGAATATAGAATTCCGATCCTTATGAATCTCACTTGGAGGATAAAACTTGTAATAAAAGAGAGGGACAATTTCAGCCCAGCTCAATGAAGGACCATTCTTCAGCAGACTATACCATTCAGCAGCTCTGCCATCCAGCGACAGAGTAAATAATTTCCTTTTAATAATGTCCATCGAAATACCTGCACACTTGAACAAACCGCATAGTTCATGTATATAAAGCAAATGATTACCAGGATGAACAGTTCCATCATAGCGGTTATCCATAATACGTCCAACAATTTTCGTAGGTATTTTAAATGGAACAATCTCAGCAGATGGAGGATCATCTACTACCGTAGCAGTGGTAGTAGTCCTCCCAAACAGCGAACCAAATGGATTTGACTCCATAACAGTCATTACAGTAAATAATTTCCTTACCAATTTCCTTACCAATAGCGCTTCACTCCCCGGCAACGGCGCCAGAAAATAGTCTTGATGACCCACAAGTATAGGGGGTGTATCGCAGTACTTTCGATAAATAAGAGTGTCGAACCCAACGAGGAGCAGAAGGTGCTGGCAAGTAGTTTTGATCAAGAATTCACTGTAAAAGCTAGCAGACAGGTTTTCAGTAGTATTCGAAACAGCAGGTAAAAACAGTGCAAGTAAATAAACGAGCGCGGCAACAAATGCAGCGAGTGGCCCAATCCTTTTGAGTGCAAAGGACAAGCCGAGTGTGTTACTTATAAGAGACAAATGTTCCTGAGGACACATGGGAATTTCGTCAAGTGCTTTCGCTTCGTGCAACTGGTTAATCTTCATTGTTTTGATAAGTGTTGTGTGGGTGAATCTATGCTAACGCACCGCCCTTCCTAGGACTAATACGCACTTGTGATTATACCCCCTGCAAGCATCCGCGAATGCAGAAAAGTAATTAAGATAAATCTAACCACAGCTTTAAACTCTGAGACCCTACGCTCCCTCGTGCACTATCTTACTAACGGGGGTTCAGGTTTCTGTCACTCCGGCAACCCCTCAACTAGCAAGCTAGGTACACGATGCATTCCCCTAGGCCCATAAAGGTGAAGTGTCATGTAGTCGACGTTCACATGACACCACTAGAAGAATGACACCACAACTTAAATATCAAACCATTAAATATTAACGCAGCATTATTTCACTACTAACAACATGACTTCCCCATGTCCTCAAGAACTACAAACTACTCACAAGACATCATATGGATCATGATCAGAGATGATATGGCAATGAATAACAATCTGGACATGAACACTAATCCACCAAACAAACTCAATAGCATCAATAACAAGGAGTAATCAACACCGGGAGAGTCTCCCCAATGAACTAGACAAGGTACAGCCCTAGATGTTACAGCAAGATGGATGTGGAGTCGGTGGAGATGATGGTGATGGCGCAGTGGATGATGGTGATGATGATCCCGATGAAGTCCAGCGTGATGACGATGACGATGATTTCCCCTCTCCGGGAGGGAATTTCCCCGGCAGGATCTCCCTGCCAGAGAGCTCTTTCTCTCTCGGTGGTTTCCGTCCCGTGGAGGCGGCGGAATATTTCGTGGACGTACCCCCCGTGCTTAGGTTTTCGGGAGGCAGATATACGCGAAGAGGCAACCTGGGGGGTGGACCCAGGTGGCCACGCCATAGCTGGGCGCGGCCCACAGGCCAGCCGCGCCCAGGTGTGGCGTGGGGCCCACCTGGCCCACCTGGCTGCCTCCTTTTGGCTGCCTCCGGCATCTGACATTATAAGACCCCAGAATTGGTTTCGTGATTTTTGGAGTTCCGCTGATATGTTGACTTGACGACGCTTTTTCCAGCAGAAACCTGACTCCGGAAGGATAATTCCCAATAATCATCAAACATGCAAAATAAGGCAAAATAACATAAGTATCATGTATTAATATGAAATATAAGGATAGATAATGACAAATTATGATATAAAATAGTGATGCAAAATGGACGTATCAGCTAGCAGTACAGTGTGCTCCCCCTTCGTCGCCCCAAGTGGCTCTGTCCCCGGCGACGGCGAAGGTGACTGTGCGGCGGCTGCAAGTTGCGACAGAGAAGGAGCAGGACTTGATTGTGTTTCTTGTTTTCATCTTGAGGTCCTATGTGCAAAATGTAGGGACTTGTGTGTAATTTCTATTTTTCTTGAGTCCCTTCTTGTAAGATGTAATTCTGTCGCTGAGAATGAATGATAAACTCCAGGTCCTTCGGGACCATTCCCTGTTCAAAAAAGAAAAGAAAAAAAGAAGGTGTGCAAACCAATAAATTTGGTCTAACCCGTAACATTCACTCATGTGAAGTGGAGCCGTACCGTGCATTTCGAAAACTCTGGCCCCAGATGAAAATTCTACGGGAGAGCAAGAGCAACAGAGTAGCAGACCGAAGCAGATGGGCCATTCCTGTTGGGGTTGGGCTACTCCTATTCCGCCGCGAATCCCGGGTATTTCCGATCCGATCGAGACACAGGTCGTAATAAAGCAGAAAAAATAAATAAGAAATTACTGCTACTATCCTCGATGGGCGTAGGACGCCATTGGCTAGCTGGCCACATGAAGGCAATGTGTCCAAATCGCCCCTCTGCTTTGACCGCCGCAGCGGCTGGGTTTTCCGGTGGTTCGGTTGGTCACCCCGGGGTATTGTCGGCATGCAGCGACCGGTAGCACGTGGTACCGTAGGGCTGAAAACGAAGAGAGTTGGAAAGGCAGGAGAGCGATGCAAATCTAACGGTGTTATTTGTTTACCGTCCATGCATGATGATTCACCTTTGTGTGAGCTTGCTTTCCTGTCTCGCCTCGAGGGATCTCATCGAACATAATGCATGTTCTTGACCTGGGCGGTCGATCAGGTGGAGCTAGGAATCGATCGATTATATATGCGGGCTCAAATTTGCATGATTAAGTGCCTGCTTGCTTGCTCTTTACCCCTGCGAAACCGCAGTGTTACATTTGAAATGCTAATCGATTGCATTTGGCTGGCCGGCTTCATGATGAATTAAGGCTAGCGTGCATGGCTTCCGCACTCCGCAGCCAGGTTTGTCGCCGGCCCGGTTCAGTAAGAAAAGCCTAGAGTAAGATTGTACTCCTAATTGCAGTAAACACATGAATACGGCATCCACATTCAATGTACTGTACCGCATGCCGTCACTCACTAGTGCCGGCCGTTACTAATTGCCAGCTGCTAGCTCGATCTCGGGTTTCCCTCCCAAAACTAAGCAATGTTCGAATTCAAAACCTACTCGATCCACTAGCTAGGAGTACCTTCCAAGTGTACGTGCTAGGGCTTTGATTGCATGCTATATATCTTCACCAAGCTAGCGAGCATGCATCTTGATGGCAAAAGGTATCATCATGCTTGCTTGCTTACGGCAACACACTCGTTGGTACGGTCGTACGAAGCATCATTCGTGGCTGGTCTTGTGATCTTGTCGTCCTTGGTGCTTGATGCCCGTGCAGCCGGTACGTACGATTGATATGGCTGTAGCCTTTCATGGTGACTGGCTAGCAATCGTGGTACATTCAGATGCAGTCATGTAGGAGTATGATTCATGTGAAGGAGCTAGGGAATAGTGGCTAGGAGTCAAGGTTCTGTTCACGAGAGAGAGAGGGTGAGTTGGCACCTCAGCCAAGGCCCGACTCACTGGGGATCGTCTAATCTCATCTCCAGCTACTCTCGTCTCATGCATGCGCCATGCGCGCTACTGGGTTTGCTCTGGACGTACAGTTTGGACTCTTGCATGCGTGCATTGTCTTGTTCAATGGCCGCATCTCCATCGTGGGTGGGCTTTTCTTGGCAACTTGGTTCATGGGGGGCAGCGGCAGATGACTGGCACTGTGCAGTGGAGGCCTGGAGGGTCCGGGGTAAAAGGAGGATCGGGAAACGTTTGTAGCCCCCCGGAGGATCAGCGTCTCCCATCCACCTGCTCCTGAGCGCGACACGTGTCCCGGCGGAGCCCACACACCGCACCCAACCTCATAAGTTTGTCCTTCTCCTCGCTCGTTCGTCCGTGTCGCTCCCCAACCTTTTCTCCAGCAAAGTGCGCCTCCCTGGCCCAGTCGCCGCACCTGTGCCTTCCCGGCCCGGCCGCCGCCGCGCGCCTCCACGGCCTCTCCTACTTGCCGAGGTCGCCGCGTGCCTCCACGGCCCGGCCACCACCGCGCTCCTACTCGCTGAGGTCGCCGCACCCGCACGCCTCCCCGGCCCGGCCGCCGCGCGCCTTCTCGGCGAGGCCGCCGCGCCTCCTTTCCGGCCATCGGCGCCGCTCAGCCCACATCCGTCAGAGGTCAACGGCGGCGCCCGACGCATCTGTCTGATTTGCCTGGTCTCGTGCCGGCGCGGGAGGACGTGCAGAGGCGGAAGGAGCATGCGGAGGAGATGGCGGCGCGGAGGGCGGAGGCCGTACCGCTCCCAACACCGGGGTTGCGTCCCCGCGCCTTGCAGAGGCCCGGCCATGGGCGCCGCGCGGGGCAGCAGCAGCGCGAAGGCCGCGACCAGGCGTCTGTGTGCTCTAGGGTGTAAACGGATAGGATAATTTCCGTACCAAATCTGTCGCCGAATCCGTTTTAAAGAATCCATATCCGGTTCCGAAGATTCTGCCGGATGAGGATATCCGATTCCGAACTGAACACCCGGATACGGTATAGGATATGGTATGTGAAATAGCATCCGAATATAGATTATCCGAATATTAATTAGGATTATCCGATGGTTATAATCCGAATAATCCGATTTTCGAAATGTCTAAACTAATAGAGCACAATTTGTAGTTATTGAGTTGTGAAGTTCATTTGTGGAGCACAATTTGTAGTTAGTTCTATTTGTCTAAACTAATAGAGTACAACTTTGTTAGATTATTACGTTGTTGAGCTATTGTTTTGGTTATGTGGATTGATGATGTACATTGCGCATACCGATCCGACTAATTTTCTTTCCGCCCCGAATCCGTCCCGTTTCCGTTCCGAATCCGTGATTATATCTATCCGCCTCCGAATCCGCAACCGTTCATTATCCGATCCGATCCGAATCCGAGAAAAAAGTATGGTGAAGAATATGGTAGAGGCAAAATCCGATCCGATCCGATCCGTTTACACCCTCCTTTGCTGTGAAGTAGCCCGCCGGATGCTGCCGGAGGTGCTTTCCGTTGGTGGGCGCCTATGCTGCCAAGGAAAGGGCGGTATTGCTACCATAGGTGGTGCGCGGTGCTACCATCGAAGGTCGTCAGTGCTACTATCGGTGGTGGGCGGTGCTGCCATCGGAAGACCTGGCCGGATTTTGTTGCTACGATACTGTAATTTTTATTTTTATTTTTTTGCTGCAATAGTTTCGTGGTGTTGCTAAAACAGCACCTTGTTTTTGCTACAAGGTCTTTGCCCATGTCTGATTTTTTGCACCATACGTTTTATGAATTTGCATTACAAGAAGAATTCTTTTGCTACAATTTGTCCTGCTGTTTTGCATCATAAGTCTTATCGGAGAACCTCGTCGGAAGAATTTTGCTACGATGCTGCAATATAACATTTTTTTGCTATTATTGTTTTGTGGTCTTGCTACAATAGAACAAAACATTTGCTACGATGTCTCCGGCGAGGTCTTCGTCGATGTCTCCGGTGATGTCTCCGGCAAGTCGATTTTGTTACAGTAGCACATTTTTTGTTGCTACGAAATCTCCGGTGAGGTCTCCGGCGAAGTCAGTCTTCTTTTTTCTGTTTTCTGGGCGAACCTTTTTTGCTACATAGGTAGCAAAAGCGGCGATTATTTGCTACACGGTAGCAAAAAGCGGGGTTGGTGGAGGTCGCGCGGGATCTGACGGCTCATGTCGATCTGATCGGACGGCTGGCGACCCGGGGATCGGACGGAAAGATCCCGGGACGCCTAGTAGTTCCCATAAAAATCCTCCAAATTAAGTCACCTTACGTGTTTTTCTTCATGCATCTTCCGAATACTATAACTGTACTGCTACTACTGCTAATTTTGCATGTTGCCAAAAACGAACGAATTCCGTGAAAACGAACGAACTCCGTTCGATTTCTCCAACTGGTTTGCTTTTCCTTTTCCACCTTCCCTTTCTTGGTCGAGTCTTTTTGGGCGTACGCTGTCCCTTTTTGAACCTTGGGTCGGTCACCCAAAATCTCATGCATGGCGAACGGCGCTTCCTTCCATCCTTGGACGTCCCTACTCAAATTTCTTTATTAGCAAGTGTGAGAGAGAGGTCCCGCTAATGGCTGCCCTCATCGCATAGATAGCTCCTTTTTATTTCCGACCCGACGCCATCCACGCGTCTCCTTCCGTTTCCCTCTCTTATTCAAACCTCGCCTTCTTTTTCTACTCTACCTCGCTCACACTTCCCACTGCTCCCTCCCTCTTCGTTCACTAGCAAAGCCGACCGCCGCCTCACGCCGGCCCAAGCCGTGACGTCCGGCGATGGGGAAGGCGGCGTGGCTGCGTGGCTTCTTGGGCGGCGGTGGCGGCGGTAAGAAGGAGCAGAGCAAGGACCAGAAGCCGATAGCGCCGGCCAGCAATGCCAAGCGGTGGAGCTTCGGCAAGTCGTCCCGGGACTCGGCGGAGGCCGCCGCGGCGGCTACGGCTACGCCGGCCTCCGGGGGCAACGCGGCGATCGCGCGGGCGGCGGAGGCGGCCTGGCTCAGGTCGGTGTACGACGGGACGGACAGAGAGCAGAGCAAGCACGCCATCGCCGTGGCCTCGGCCACTGCGGCGGCGGCCGACGCGGCCGTCGCTGCGGCCCAGGCCGCCGTCGCCGTCGTGCGGCTCACGAACAAGGGTCGACCCGCGTCTGTCCACGCCGGCCAGCACCACCGTGGCGCTGGCGCTGCGGCCGTCCGGATCCAGACGGCGTTCCGAGGCTTCTTGGTAAGCCAGCACTCGATATATCTCTATCGTCTCCAAATCGAACAGTGTTCTTGCTCTGTTCCTCTTACTCTACCTAATAGAATCTCGTGGCTGGCGTAATCTAATTAGAATCGAATCTCTCGCTGTGTTCCGTTCCGCAGGCAAAGAAGGCGTTGCGAGCGCTCAAGGCGCTGGTGAAGCTACAAGCGCTGGTGCGCGGGTACCTCGTGCGCAAGCAGGCGGCCGCCACGCTACAGAGTATGCAGGCGCTCGTCCGCGCGCAGGCCAGCATGCGCGCCCACCGCGCCGGCGCCAGCGCCGCTCTCCCGCAGCTCCACCACTCCTCTTTCCGGCCGCGCCGTTCCCTGGTACGACATCAATCGAACAGTATCTGTTCGCATCCGTTTGGCATATATACATCTGTAATTAATGGTGACGGTTCTGAAAGAAATCATGTTCCATTGGTGATGGTGCAGCAGGAGCGGTACGCGGATGACACGCGGAGCGAGCACGGGGTGGCAGCGTACAGCCGGAGGCTGTCGGCGAGCATCGAGTCGTCCTCGTACGGGTACGACCGGAGCCCCAAGATCGTGGAAATGGATACCGGTCGGCCCAAGTCGCGGTCGTCGTCGCGCCGGGCGAGCTCCCCTTGCTCGATCCCTGCGAGGAGTGGTGCGCTGCCGCCAACCCCATGTCATCGCCGCTGCTGCCGTGCCACATGCCAGGCGGCGCGCCGCCTCGCATCGCCGTCCCCGCCCCACGCCACTTCCCGGAGTACGACTGGTGCGCGATGGAGAAGGCCCGCCCGGCGACGGCGCAGAGCACGCCACGGTACATGCACGCGCCGGCCACCCCGACCAAGAGCGTGTGCGGCGCTGGCGGCTACTCGTCGTCGTCGCTGCTCAGCTGCCCCAGCTACATGTCCAGCACGCAGTCGTTCGAGGCCAAGGTGCGGTCGCACAGCGCGCCGAAGCAGCGGCCAGAGCCTCCCGCCGCGGCGGTCACGAGCCGGAAGCGGGTGCCGCTGAGCGAGGTGGTGGTGACGGAGTCCCGGGCCAGCCTTAGCGGCGTGGGCATGCAGCGGTCGTGCAACCGGGTGCAGGAGGCGTTCAATTTCAAGACGGCCGTCGTCGGCCGCCTCGACCGCTTGTCGACGGGGGGCACCGAGAACGACCGGCAGGCGTTCCTGCAGAGAAGATGGTGATCTGCTCGTCTCTGCTCTGCTCCACACGGTTAATGGCAGTGAGACGACGTGAGCTTTGCGTAATTAGCAATAAGAATGTGTTTTGATGTGTTCTTTGGAGCTCTCGTCCTTGCTTTTGTTTTGGTATTGCTTCGATTTGGGATGAATCATGTGATTTATCTTTTCTTTTCTTGTGTTTCTCGGTGGCAAACTGGTGTACTAGGAAAATTTGATCCGTGGTGCACTTCAATGTAAATTTTGTTTGTTCTATCCATGTGTTCTCGCATCGCGAGTTCGCGACTCGTCCCGTTATTTTTGCTTCAACCCTGCATTAAGTTACTTCGTTATTCAGATCTCCAGAGCATTCATTATAACTTGCAAATATTCAGTAAACCGTCAGAGCGGTGAGCACATCCTGAATTGCTGATCATGATCAAGAGCAGGATGCAATGCTTCTCTGAATTTAGAACCGTTTTGTCGACGAGAATATTTACAGTCGATTGCTCCCCTAATAGCGTAGAGACGAATTAAGCCGCACCTAGTTGTCGTCCATTTTGCGTTCTCGTTGCATGCACGTACCGGTTCGCTTTCGCATATTTAGATTTTCTGAACTTTGCATAGCCAAAGCTAGGAGTCCCCGAAAAAAAAAACTAGGAGTCCCCGGCTGATACCGGAGATTATCAGACACACCAGCCGTGAGCCGTCCGATCTATAAGCATCGCCACTCGGCGTCTCAGCGGCATCAATAGGACCGCTAACAGTGTTATTGGCCGCGCTGGACTCGCGGCGCCAATAGGGTCGTCAATAGGGACACAGCGTTTTAGGTCACGTGTGGAGATGCACCATTTGTGTAAAACATTTTTTTTTAAATGTCAAAAGTTTACAAAAAAAATATTCGGATATACATCAGGACATTTTATGTTAACATAAAAAGTTTCGCAGAGAAAAACATTTTTATGACATATGCAAAAAAGACAAAAAATGTCTCGTACAAATTTATTTTGGAGTGTCCGGATTTGTCTTTTTTGCACAGGTCACAAAAACTATCTTTTCTTCGTGAAACTTTTCATGCTAACATAAATGTATTAAAATATATCCAAAATTTTATACTGAATTTTTTGATATTTTGAAAATTGTTTTTTGAGCAGTGGGTGCATCTGCACCCATAATCCGATATGGATTTCTGCGTCAATAGTTTTATTGCGTGTGCTGGACGTAATTTCTCACCCACTCGTGGTGCCAATAGTGATGTTATGTCCGGCGCGGCCCAATATCTCGTCCGGCGCGCCCAGGCCACACCATCCTCGTTAGAAGTCGTTTGGGCATGCCATCCCCGAGCTATCATTGACACATGAGCTTAAACCCTACCGCACCTCTCTTTTTCCTTCTCCCACCTCATTGCCCCCCCTCCCAACGGCGCCGTCCTCCTTGCCGCCCCTGCACCTCTCCGTCGTCCGCAGAGCTAGCTTGCCGGGCATAGAAATTTCGCATTGCCCCCCTTCTCCCCTAGGCTCCCCGCGCCGGCTCTCGTCGACTCTCGCCGGCCACAGAGCTCCGACTACCTCGCGTGCCCACCTTGCATGCAAGGTGTTCGGCCGAGGATGAGACACAGGAGTACAACTCCGAGGATGACCCCTTCATCAAGCGCGTCTTGGCGTACTCCATCGAGACTGCCGCGCAGGACGAGGAGGCGCAATGGCAAAAGTGACCGGAGCCGGAGCCGGCGGCCCACATCCTAGCGTATCTTCTTGGGCAGAAGTGGGCGTGGAACAAGGCGTTCCAGGTTATGCCGAGCTGGAGGAGGAGCCAGAGGTGGTGGAACGCCGGCGCCGCCACTGCATGCAGGGCCACCGCCACCGCCACCACCAGTCGCGAACTGGCCATGGCCATAGGTCGAGTTCTACGACCTCACCCAAGACGACGACGAGTAGGGACAGATATCAGCGTTTTTAAAAAAATCATGTAAGCGCCATTAGGCGCAAAAACATGTAAATTATGGCCGCTATGAATGCAATTTTAAGTTCAACTTTGAGTTCATAGCTTATAAATTTTGAATACATTTTAGTGAAATTTCAAAATTAGCGGTGAATTTAATTTTAAATCTGAAATTAAAATGGTGGCGTGCATTTTGAACGCCACGGGTAACTTGCACCTGTGGCATGGCGAATGAACATGGCACAGCTAGTGGTGCGTCTACCGCACGCCACCGGTACCAGTTAGCAGTGACGCATAACTAGTGGTGAATCAAAAACGCGCCACTAAGGCCGAAATCGACAGACCACCGCTAGGATTTTTCCTACTAGTTCTATTGGTAAGGTTGACAATTTGGGCGACTTGAGATAAACACTAGATATGTGATTTATTCATGCCCTGAAAGTTCCCTCTGTCTATTATCCTGATTCTCAACAGAGTGATTTTTGTTGAACACCACATATATAAGAGCACGTCCTAGCCAACAAGATTCGCTTGTTACTCTTGAAGATTTGGCATCTGCCAAACAGTAAGCATCAGCTGGTCAACCATCCAACGTGTGGATTTGCCACGACAAGTATGTAAGGGTTTTTCGGAAAATATCGGGTCAAATATGTGATTTTGGCTAGCGGAAAAGAAGGGCTTAGTCTGAAGACTTAGGGTCTGTTTTTTGGGCTGCAGCTGTTGAAACAGTTGTAGCTGTTGGGCTGTGAGAAAGCAGCTGTAGGAAGCAGCTGCTGGAAGTGGAGATTTGATGTTTGGCAAACCTGCTGTTGGCAGTTGTTGCTGTTGGTTTTATGGTGAAATGTCTGGAATGCCCCTGAGTGTTGAACATGTTATATACGTGCTGATTTGAATCGGAATAGTTAGTTTCGACTCATTTTATTCATAATTACTATGTTTACGAGCTAAATTATCTCAGTTTATCTATTTTCTCTAATAATCTCCTGTCCATGTTCATCAATCACAACAAGTTAAAATCGGAGCAGCACGTCGTTGACTCGTCGAAGAATGAGCTCCAGTCATCGACCACTAATGTAGAGCTGGTGTCAATAGTTCGAATTGGGAAACAAATCGACATCTTTGTCCCCTCTCTTTACAAACATTTTATGTTCCTGCTCATTCGTATGAATTGCTTGCAATTATTTGTCGTTTGTTTTATACCCTTGATCTTATCTCGTTATCTCTTTGTATGCCTCACATGTTTCATAATTTATATGAGCGCTCCATTCTCGGTTTCTGAAAAGTCAGTGTTTCAGTCACTATATTGGCTGTTATGGTCTTTTCCTCTGAATTAAATATTCAGGGGCCACAACAAATATAGCATAAAATTATTAACATTAATTAGGAAACAAATATATTAAAAATTATTATTATTGCGTCTTGGAGTCTTGGACATATCCCCAACAATGTGATATATTCATTCCGTAAACGTTCCTCTCTCTGCATTATGCAGTTTCTCAAAAGAGAGTGATTTTAGTTGAACACCACACAAGAGCACGTTCTAGCTAACAAGACACGCATGTTAATATTAAAAATTTGGCATCTTCTAAACGGTAGGCGTTAGGTGGTCGTGCATTCAGCATATGGATTTGGCGCAGCAAATCTCTAAGGGTTTTGGTTGATTTTTTGTGTGTGAAAATCAACTAGAAAAGATCGGGTCAAACTTGCGAGTTTGTCTAGCGAAAGTTTCACACTTTTGGGAAACAAATCGATATCTTAAAAACTATAAGGATACACAAATCGATATCTTGATTCCCTCTCTTTACAAACACTTTATATCCCTATTCATTCATATGAACTGATTGCAATTATGTGTCGTCTGATGTATACTCTTGCTCTTATCTCGTCATCTCTTTGTATCCTTCACATGCTTCATAATTTGTCTGAGCACTCCCTTATCGGTTTCTGAAGACTCTATGTTTCTGTTATTGTATCTGTTGTTATAGTCTTTGAAGCATCCGTTTCAATATATAATATCTATGAAGACTCTACATTTGTTGCTCCAATTATGCGTTGCTCCAAGCTTCAAATTGTGATATCATCTCTTATACCTATTCTAAGTAGATGACTCAACTTTAATAAGAATAAAATTTATAAACTCGAATTCACCTCCCTATAGTCGAATATCTTGATTCTTTTAAGGAGACAAGAATATTGTGTACTCAAGTACTACCACTGCTCCACCTCTTGGAAGGTAGCCATGATTAAAAATGAAGGCAGTGGAAAACAAAACAACAAACATCATTCGACATTTGAACAACGGATCGACGAGCTGATGAGATCCGATGTAGGCTGCTGTCACCTCATACCGCCCGACAGATAGATAGACATAGACCATAGACGTGGTTCAAGGTATTGGGTTCTAGAGGTGGTGGAATATGGGCGCATGTGGGCTTGCCGGGCCGACCGACCGGACCACCGTTGGCAGCCGGAGAGAGCCCGTGACTGCGCTCGCTGCTGCCCGTGCGCGCGGGCCAGCCCTGTCGGGCCCCCACAACCCAGCCGATCTATCCACTGCATCTCGGGTGGAGTAAAAAAGCAACCGCCGCTTGTTGCTTTGCGAGCACCGCACTACTGTTTGTGATGTCATGTTTCGTCAAGATGCGATGCCCCTCTGATATTATTTTTACTGGGGCCAAGATGAGTGTGCCTGACTGACTGACTCCATGCTAAGACCTGCCAGACTTGTCTGAAAAATCACTAGCCTCTACTCTAGCGTTATGAGAAACTAGATCAGCTCCATGAAGAAACTCCAAGGAAACTTGAAAAGGTTCCTTCATACTTTTATCTGCCAAATTTGAATGCGATCCCAGGCACAATTTCACCTAACCTCCAATTGCTAAGTGGCATGTGATCCCTGAACGCCGTCAGGGTGAAGGCTTGACTGCCCAGTAGTGGTAAGCTGAAGCAGCCTGCATGGCCTGGTGACTGCTGCTTGAAAGAGCCGCAGTGAACTGAAACCACCACCAATCCATCCATCCTTATCTATCCATCAATCTTGCATGCGTTTGTAGGCGGAAATTTCCAGCTTTCTTTCCTCTCGGCAATGATTAGGTTCTGATTTGATAGATGAGCTTAGCTACCTGGTGACTGCTCGTGTACGGACTACGGAGTACTTGTTCATTTCTGGAAATTCTTGTCCTTCGCAGTTGACGCCGTCCCGTCCTCTGCTTCTCTCCGTCTTCACGTTGCACATTGCCGTCTCCTCTCCTCCTCGCTGATCAGCTGAACTGAGGTTTGAGAACTTACCTTGCTTCGTTTGGCACGAAAGCTGGATTATCTTGGGGATGAAACACCCGAATGAAGAAGCAAGTGTGTGAGTGTGACCCTATGGACCAAACGTCATGTTCGCCGAATGTGATCACTGACAGCCAGTCCACTGGCAGGCGGCAATGGCAGCTAAACTCAGTACGCATAAACTCATTCATCGGCTTAACCTATATATCCATCAGCATGATCATAGCTTAGAGTAACCATTTATCATTTTTTATTTATGTTTCCTGCTTCAATCCTAGCTAGGCCATGCAACTTTGACCGGGCTGCAGATGGGGTGGTTGAGCTCAGGTCTCAAACACTCAACTCGAACTTACCGCCAGAACAGAGCTAGCCAGGCAGAGGGAATAATCTTTTTCTCATGCGGTAGGGCGCCCATGCGCAATCTGAAACGTCGGATTCAGCCGTCCGACGGCCAGGATTTAGCGTTAAAAATGTGCTGGGTCAACCTTAAATCCTGGCCGTCGGACAGCTAAATCCGACGGTCCAGATTGCGCATGGGCGCCCTACCACATGAGCAAAATCCACGTTCAGGCAGAGCTACAAGTTTGGTTTTAGGGTTGCGTGGGCATAGCCTCCACATATCTCTATTATATATAATGACCAACGGTTACGTACGGTTTACATACGTACACGTATACATACAAATACTGGACCATCTAACACTCCCTCAATCTGAACTACTATTACATACAAGATTCAGATTGGATTGGAATCGGTCTAGCATCTGCCGAGTGGCTGGTTTAGTGAACACATCAGCCAGTTGGTCATCAATAGAGATAAACCTGACATCAAGACATCCAGAAGCAACGCGCTCTCGTAAAAAATGAAAATCAATCTCAATGTGCTTGGTCCGTGCGTGAAAGACTGGGTTAGCCATCAGGTATGTGGCCCCTAGGTTATCACACCATAGAATGGCGGTACGCTGCTGAGATACTCCAAGCTCCTTGAGCAAAGACTCTACCCATATCGCTTCAGCAGCTCCATTAGCTAATGCTTTATACTCTGCCTCGGTGCTAGATCTCGAGACAGTAGGCTGTTTCTTGGAACTCCACGAGATAAGATTTGGTCCAACGAATACATCATAACCACTGGTAGAACGGCGGTCATCAACACATCCTGCCCAATCAGCATCGGTGAAAATACTAACACCAGTGGATGAGGACTTGCGTATCTGCAGTCCTATATCTAATGTCCCCTTGACATATCGCAAGATACGCTTGACAGCTTCCCAATGCACATCAGTGGGCTGTGAAAGAAACTGGCATACTTTGTTAACCGCAAAAGAAAGATCTGGACGTGTAAGTGTTAAATACTGCAGCCCACCAACAACACTGCGATATCGAACAGAATCCTCTGTACGTAAAGCTATGCCAGTCTCACGAGCAAGACGCTCCGTGGTAGATAATGGTGTCGGAGTGGCTTTACAATTCTCCACAAGGTAGCCACCAAGAGGGGCTGCCAAGTGGGCCCATGGGGCCCACAAGGTAGCCGCACTCCACATGGGGCGGGTGGGCCAAGGTGCCTGGGGGGAAGTTCCCCCCATAGCCGAAACCCTAATGGGCCTTCCGTCCCATGGGGGGAGGCGGCGGCGGAAACCAAGGGCGGCCGACCTAGGTGGGCCCCACCCACTAGGTCGGTGCGGTCTAGGTGGGCCCCACCCAGCGGCGGCGGCGGCGGTTGAGGCGGTGGGGGAGGGAGTTGGAGTCCAACTCCAACTCCTCCTCCCAAACCAAATTGGGGTTGGGGACTTTCCCCTTCCCCAAGTTGACTTGGACTAGGGGAAGTTGAAAGGGTATGGCACCCCATGTGTGGTTTTGGTAATTAATGACAATCCCTATGGACTAATGGTTGCATTGAGTTGTACTTGTAGTGTTTGTCCATAGACCATGCTTGAACTCCATATGTTGGATTCAAGGTTGATGCCATGAATATATTGATATAATGAAGTATTTGGCATCAAGATCATCGAGGTGTACGGATATATACTTGATATGATCAAGAAGAAGAGTATGTGATGACCAAGTTGTTATTCGAGGAGTTATCCGATGAATGGTCATATGTGAGTTGAGCATATCACAAGTATGTCTTGAAGAAAAGGATTATGTGATCATTCATGGTTATCTTCAAGACATCATCTATTGAAAAGAGAAGAAAAGATACAAGGTTGATCAAGATTTTGTTCAACACACAAAGCTACAGGATGTACCAAGTGGGATCATGTATCTCTTGGTATGGTAAGCAATTGTCCATATAGGTTTGTGAACTAACCCATGATATGTGTGTGGCATTTCTATGTGTGGTTAGGTATCTTTCCATGGGCTTGCATCAAATGAAGATTTCATATAGCCCATGAAGGATGACGTCAAGTGGTGATCGTCATCAAGCTTGAGTTGTGCAAGTTCAAGAGAAGTATCTCGAAGATATCATATACTTGAAGCTTGCCACCCATTTGGAGATAATGATCAAGTGAAGATGTGCCGATATGTGGATCTTCACCAAGCGAAGCGCAATCAAGAAAGGTGGTCCACTTGAGTAGATCAAGATCGCCATCATCTAGTAAAGTGGAATGCGCAAGGCATAGGTATGATCTTCATAGGGTTTCTATTTTACCGGTCTCATGTTGTTAGTCGGGAGACCGGGTTATTGGATAGACACCGTACTATCAAGAGGGGCTCTCAATTGAGCTTTAGCGTATCAGTTGGAGAGAGCTCAAACCTGTGCATACTTAGCATCATCACCTTTCTTGGTTCTTATTTGGCTTATCTCTCTATGGGGTTTTGAAGCTTGTTGTGACCTTCATAACAAGCTCAAGTTCACCGAAAACGGATTTCGTATGAAAAACTTGTTGCGTTTTTGGTTTTGGAGTTTCTCCCGGTTCATCTTCTATAGAGAGGTTTCACCTTTCTACATTTGGTTTTATACTCCCTTGTTGGACTATGATGTTTTCCTGCATCATCTTGTCGTGCTCGTTGTGGTGATTCCAACGAGCCCAAGAACATCGAAAACGAGTTCGTATGCGTAAGTCATTGCGTTTCTCGTCCGGGCGTTCCACGAATTCCGTGCCAGTCGGAATTTTCCGGACCAATTCCGAACGGGTCGGAATTTTCCGGACCAATTCCGAACTAGATCCGAACTGGCTTTCAGTACTGTACTCAGTCCAGATTCTAGTTGGTTTTCATCCAGATTATTCCGAGTTAACCGGAATTCCGAACCAAATCCGAACCAATTCCGGATTGCACGAATCTGTACCAAACGGTCGGATTTTTGGGAACTATAAAATGGGGTCTTCTTCCCCAAAGGTTCCCCAACTCATGAGCACGGTTTTGACCTCCATTGTTGACCCTTTGAAGCTTTGCTTTCTCTCTATTCCTCCATGATTCTTGCTTCCAATTAGAGGAAAAAGAGAGAGGAGATCTAGATCTACCATTCCACCAATCACTCTCTCCTCTAAGTGAGGAGAAGCTTTTGGGTCTAGATCTTGGAGGGATTTGGTGTTTTTCCTTGTTCTTCCTCTCTTCTCCCCCCATAAGCATTAGTTGCTTTGGTGGGATTTGAGAGTGAAGGATTTGAGCACTTCTTGTGTTCTTGCCTATTGCATCGGTTTGAGTTCTCCATGGTGATACGTGGAAGTTGAAGTTGAGAAGCTTGTTACTCTTGGGTACTTGGGGTGCCCTAGAGCTTGTCCTCTTGGGTACTTGGAGTGCCCTAGACGGTCCTTGTTGATCTCGGAGTTTTGGTGGCTCGCGGGATAGTTGGGAGCCTCCAATTAAGTTGTGGAGACGCGCCCCAACCTTGTGATTCTTGTGGCTTTGGGAGCCGCGGGAATTCGGTGAGAGCTTCCAATTAAGTTGTGGAGTGTGCCTCATCCTTGTACGGGTTCGGTGACCACCCTCAAGTGTCCCATAGTGGTTCGTGGCACTCCGCATTGGTGGAGACACGAAAGAGATTACGGTGTGCCATTTTACGGCTATTCGGGGATCACTTTGTGACTCCGCACCGCTCCAACGGAGACTAGCTTCCATTGGGAAGTGAACTGAGTTTCTTACTTATGCAATTTACCTTGTGATAGCCATCGAGCTTGAAGTAATATATCTTCCTATCACATAGTTGTATATCTTGTTTAGCATAAGTTGTTGGTGCACATAGGTAAACCTAGCTTGTTTAGGTTTTGTGCTTGATAAATTAAACGCTAGTTTTATTCCGCATTTATTCAAGCCTAAATCGTAAAGAATTTTAAATCGCCTATTCACCCCCTCTAGGCGACATCCGTGTCCTTTCAGAAGTCTTTCCCCTTCCCCAAGTCACTCCACCCCTTGGGCCTCCTATATAAACCCACACCCCCTCTCCTTTGGAGACACAAGTTTAGATCTCTTCTAGTTGGATTAGAGGGTTCCTCTCTCCGATTAGATTAGATCTAGATCTAATATCTCTCTCCGTCCTTCTCATGTGTTGAGATCTCCACCTTCATATACACCAGCGGTGAGTGCTTTGATACGTCCATTTTGCATCACTATTTTGTATCATAATCTACTCTTACTTACTGATATATTATACATTTTATTACAATACTTATGATATTTTATCTTATTTTGCATGTTTTACAATTACACGGAATTTATCTGTCGGAGTCAGGATTCTGCTGAAAAGAGCACCGTTAGGAGGGGATACTCCGGAAGCCCCAAAAATCACCAGAAAAATATAGGAATTATTTCCTCATCAAATCAGGCAGGAGGCCAGAAGACCTCGAGGAGGGGTGCCACGAGGCCACCCGGCGGCCTAGGGGCGCGGCCCACCCCCTGGCCGCGCCGTGGGCCCTCCTGGCCCACCTCCGGTGCTCCCCTTCGGTGATATACTCCCTCTTGACCTAGAAATCATGGGGACGGACTTCGCATAATTTTTCCGCGCCTCTACGGGGCGGAAAACAGAGAGAAAGAAAAGCTCTCCGGCAGGGAGAAATCTGCCGGGGAAACTTCCCTCCGGGAGGGGGAAATCATCGCCATCGCCACCGTCATCGCTCCAAGCTTCATCGGGATCATCATCTTCATCATCTCCACCGCCAGCACCATCATCCCCACCGCTCCACTTCGTTCCGCTGTAACATCTAGGGTTGTACTTGTTTAGTTTATTGGAGATACTCTCCCGGTATTGATTACCCTTCGTGGATTGATGCTATTGAGTTGTTTTGGTGAATTAACTTTATGACCAGATTGTTATTACTCATCATATCACCTCTGATCATGATCCATATGATGTCTTGTGAGTAGTTCGTTTAGTTCTTGAGGACATGGGAGAAGTCTTGTGGTTAGTAGTGGAATTATGTTGATAAGTATTTAATATATGATATTTAAGTTGTGGTGTTATTCTTCTAGTGGTGTCATGTGAACGTCGACTACATGATACTTCACCTTATGGGCTAGGAGAATGCATTGTGTATTTAGTTTACCTATTGTGGGGTTGCCGGAGCGACAGAAACCTAAACCCCCGTTGGTAGATTAATGCATGAGGGAGCGTAGGATCCCAGAGCTTAAAGCTGTGGTTAGAGTTATCTTAATTTTCCTTGCAGTGCGGAAGCCTGTAAGGGGTGTAATCACGAGTGTGTATTTATCCAAGTACGGGTAATGCACTAGCATAGGTTCACCACACAACACTTATCAAAACATTAAATATGAGTTAACGGTATGAAGCGAAAGCACTTGACATCTCTCCCGTGTGTCCTCAGGAACGTTTGGTAATCATAAGTGAAACAACCGGCTTGTCCTTTGTGCTAAAAAGGATTGGGCCACTTGCTGCAACTATTGCTGCTCTCTTTTATTTACATGTACTTTATTTACTCGCATTTACTTTCTCGTACTTTATATCAAAAACCCTAAAAACTTGTCTGCTAGCATTTACAGTGAAACCTTGCTTGAAACCGCTTGTCAGCACCTTCTGCTCCTCGTTGGGATCGACACTCCTATTTATCGAAAGTACTACGATAGATCCCTATACTTGTGGGTCATCAAGACTATTTTCTGGCGCCGTTGCCGGGGAGTGAAGCGCTATTGGTAAGTGGAATTGGTAAGGAGAACTTTTATTGTAAGTGATGTTTTTATTACTATCTGTTGCTCTATATAATTATGGAGCCCTATGATTTCGAAATGCTGTTTGGGACTAGTTTCATCACTTCTCTTGTTACAGCAAAGGATCCCCCACCAGCTAAAAGAATTCCGTTTAAGATACCTATGAGAATTGTTGAACGTGTTATAAATAACCGCTATTCAGGAGATGGAACTGTCCATCCTGCTGATCACTTGCTTTTTATACATGAATTATGCGGGTTATTTAAGATTGCAGGTATCACCACGGAACAATGTAAGAGGAAATTATTCACTATATCGCTGAAAGACGGAGCATTGGATTGGTACAGGTTATTGAAAAATGCGGATTCATTCGACTGGGAAGGAATTGTACCTCTCTTTCACTCTAAGTTTTATCCTCTACATGAAATTCATAGAGATAGAAATTATATCTATAACTTCTGGCCTCATGATGGAGAAAGTATCGCCCAAGCTTGGGGGAGGCTGAAATCACTAATACTCAAATGCCCCATTCATGAGTTCCCCAGAGATATCATTATCAATAATTTCTATGCAAGGCTTACACTCCATGACAAGGATTTACTTGATGCTTCTTCTAATGGGTCTTTCACAAGCAATAAGGAAGAAGTTAAATTGGATCTCCTTGAAAGGATCCAACGCAATACTGAAGATTGGGAAAATGATGAAGGTAGAGAATCAGGTATAAATTACGATTATGATTGCATTAAGCTCTTTGTTGAAACTGAAAGTTTTCGTAAGTTTAGTGCTAAATATGGTCTTGATTCTCAAATTGTTGTTAATTTCTGTAAGATTTTTGCTTCGTACATCAACATTCCTAAGCAGGAATGGGTGAAGTATCATGAACCATTTAAAGAGCCTGTTAAAATAACTACACTGCTAAAGAAGTTCAAGTTCATACTGTTGATCATGTTTTACCTGAGCCTTATATTGAGAAAATGCATTTCCCTAAGGTAAAACAACGTTCTATTGTTGCTAGTGTGGTTCATAAAAGTGAAAAGAAAATCTTTGAACCTGAAGAACAGTTAAAGATAGAACCTGCTGTAGCAATAGTTAAGGATCTTATAACTGAAAATGTAGAAGAAAGCCATATAATTTTTTGTGAAGATGCTTCTAACATTGTTAAGCCATCTAAGAAGAATGTCAAGAAAATTGGAACTCCTGTCATTTCGGTTAAGATTGGTGATCATTGCTACTATGGTTTATGTGACATTGGTGCTAGTTCAAGTGCTATCCCCTATGAACTTTATCAAGAAATCAAGCATGAAATTGGTCCCTGTGAACTGGAAGAAATTGATGTGGTTATTCGACTTGCTAATAGAGAAACTATCTCTCCGGTTGGTATAGTCAGAGACGTGGAAGTTCTATGTGGTAAGACTAAATACCCTGCTGATTTCTTAGTGCTTGGTTCTGCTGCAAGTAAGACTTGTCCTATTATTTTTGGTAGACCTTTCTTAAATACTTGTGGTGCTGTAATAGATTGCAAAAAGGAAAAGATCTATACTAAATTTGCTGGAGAACCTTATGAGTTCAATTTTTCCAAATTTGCTAAAAACCATCACGAAAAAGATTTACCTAATGAGGATTTTCGAGTTGAACAACTTGCTTCTGTTGCTATTGCTCCTAACAATGCTTTGCAGCAATTCATGGAAGATCATGAGAGTGAAGTTTTTATGCAGGAAAGAAATGAAATAGATGACTTTTTCTTCAACAACCTGCTATTCTTAAACATAATTTACCTGTGGAAGAGTTGGGACCTCCTTCGCCTCCCAAAGGAGATCCTGTTTTTGAATTAAAAACTCTACCTGACACGCTTAAATATGCTTATCTTGATGAAAAGAAAATATATCCTGTTATTATTAGTTCTAAACTTTCAGGTCAAGAAGAGGAGAGATTATTGGGAATACTTAGGAAACATCGAGGTGCCATGGTTATACTTTGGATGATCTTAAAGGGATTTCTCCTTCTATTTGTCAGCATATAATTAATCTGGAGCCCGATGCAAAGCCAGTTGTTGAGCATCAACGAAGGCTAATCCCTAAGATGAAAGAAGTGGTAAGAAGTGAGATTCTAAAACTTCTCGAAGCAGGTATAATCTATCCTATCGCTGATAGTAGATGGGTTGTCCTGTTCATTGTGTCCCTAAAAAGGGAGGTATTACTGTTGTTGCAAATGATAACGATGAGCTTATTCCGCAAAGAACAATAGTTGGGTATAGAATGTGTATTGATTTTCGAAAACTTAATAAAGCAACTAAGAAAGATCATTACCCTTTACCTTTTATTGATCAAATGTTGGAAAGGTTAGCTAAAAACTCACATTTCTGCTTTTTAGATGGATATTCTGGTTTTTCGCAAATTGCTGTTAGACATCAAGATCAGGAGAAACCACTTTTACTTGTCCTTATGGAACTTATGCTTATAGACGCATGCCTTTTGGTTTATGTAATGCTCCTGCCACTTTTCAGAGATGCATGTCTGCTATATTCCATGGCTTTTGTGAGCAAATTGTGGAAGTCTTCATGGACGATTTCTCCGTCTATGGAACTTCTTTTGACAACTGTTTGCACAACCTTGATAAAGTTTTGCAGAGATGTGAAGAAACAAACCTTGTTCTTAATTGGGAGAAATGCCATTTTATGGTAAATGAAGGAATCGTTCTTGGACATAAAGTTTCTGAGAGAGGTATTGAAGTCGATAGAGCAAAGGTTGAGGCAATTGAGAAATTACCTTGCCCAAGGGATGTGAAAGGTATTCGTAGTATTCTTGGTCATGCAGGTTTCTACAGGAGATTTATTAAAGATTTTTCTAAAATTTCGAAACCACTTACTAATCTTCTTCAAAAAGATGTTCCATTTATTTTTGATGATGATTGTAAAGAAGCTTTCGAAATTCTGAAAAAGGCTTTAACCACTGCTCCTGTTGTTCAACCACCTGATTGGAATCTACCTTTTGAAATTATGTGTGATGCTAGTGATTATGTTGTAGGAGCTGTTCTTGGACAGCGTGTTGATAATAAACTGAATGTTATTCATTATGCTAGTAAAACTCTTGATAATGCTCAAAAGAATTATGCTACTACTGAAAAAGAATTTTTAGCTGTGGTGTTTTCTTGTGATAAGTTTAGACCTTACATTGTTGATTCAAGGGTGACTATACATACTGATCATGCTGCTATTAAATACCTTATGAATAAGAAAGATGCAAAGCCTAGACTTATTAGATGGGTTCTATTGCTACAAGAGTTTGACTTGCATATTGTTGATAGGAAAGGTGCTGATAATCCCGTTGCTGATAATTTATCTAGAATAGAAAACGTCTCTTATGATCCTATTCCTGTTAATGACAGTTTTCCAGATGAACAATTAGCTTCAATAGAGGTAAATACGCGTGATAGCCCGTGGTATGCTGATTATGCTAATTTTATTGTCTCCAAGTATTTGCCTCCAACTTTCACCTATCAGCAGAGGAAGAAATTCGTCTATGACTTAAGGCATTATTTTTGGGATGACCCACATTTATACAAAGAAGGAGTGGATGGTGTTATGCGACGTTGTGTCCCAGAGTATGAGCAAAAGGAGATATTGCGCAAATGCCAAACAGTGCTTATGGTGGACATCATGCTGGGGACAGGACCGCACATAAGGTGCTTCAGTCAGGTTTTTATTGGCCTACCCTTTTTAAAGATGCTAAGAAATTTATTATGTCTTTGATGAATGTCAAAGAGTAGGAAATATCAGTAGACGTAATGAAATGCCTATGAATTACTCTCTTGTTATTGAGCCATTTGATTGTTGGGGATTTGACTTCATGGGTCCTTTCCCTTCTTCGCATGGTAATACTCATATTCTTGTTGTTGTTGACTATGTTACTAAATGGGTAGAAGCTATTCCAACTCCTAGTGCTGATCATAAAACTTCTTTAAGAATGCTTAAAGATGTCATTTTTCCTAGGTTTGGCGTGCCTAGATATCTTATGACTGATGGAGGGTCTCATTTTATTCATGGTGCTTTTAGAAAAAGACTTGCTAAATATGACGTGAATCATAGAATCTCTTCACCCTATCATCCTCAAACAAGTGGTCAAGTAGAATTGACTAACAGGGAAATTAAGTTAATCTTGCAAAAGACTGTTAATAAGTATAGAAAGAATTGGGCTAAAAAACTTAATGATGCTTTATGGGCTTATAGAACTGCTTATAAGAATCCTATGGGCATGTCTCCTTATAAAATGGTTTATGGAAAAGCTTGTCACTTACCTTTAGAATTAGAACACAAGGCTTATTGGGCAGTTAAGGAATTAAATAGAGATTTTACACTTGCGGGTGAGAAAAGACTGCTTGCCATGAGTTCTTTAGATGAATGGAGAAGTGAAGCTTATGAAAATGCCAAATTGTTTAAAGAAAAAGTTAAGAGATGGCATGATGGAAGAATAATAAATAGAGAATTTAATATTGGTGATAAAGTATTATTGTATAGGTCTCGTCTCAGATTTTTTGCAGGCAAATTACTCTCCAAATGGGAAGGACCGTATATTGTTGAAGAAGTATATCGCTCGGGAGCCATTAAATAAACTCATTTGATGGTGATAAACCACAAGTTGATGGTCAAAGACTCAAGCATTATTTTTTGGTGATCCCATTGGGAAAAATGTTGATATCATACAAGTAGTGACTCCGGAAGATTTCATAAAATTCGAATACCGGAAGACTCCAGAATCAGTTTTGGAATACGTATCAACTTTGGTAAGCAAAAGTTCGCGTTTAATTATATAAAAAATGTATTCATTATTTTTAGGTAAAATGAAAAATTACGGAACGAAAAAGAGACGGAGACCGACTCCAGGTCGAGGAGGAGGCCTAGGGGCGCGGCCCACCCCTGGCCGTGCCGTGGGCCAGCCTGCCTCTCCTGGAACCCATCTCCGACTCTGCTTTGGTCCGTCACCTTCCTTTTTGTCGGGAAATTTTTGCTATATCTTCACCCGGATCTCTTGAGGTCCGTATCTCGTGTTTTCGACGCGTTTTTGTTTCGAGCTGTTTCTGCCAGGACCCTCAGAAATCTAGAGCCAACATGTCATCCCAAGGATCTTGCGGGGAAGATTATGCTGCCAGGCGCCGACGTGATCTCTCATATTGCTTTTATATTTGCATGTATCTTTCAACACTAATGTTTGCTGCAAAGCCTTGCTAAGCCTAAAGCTTGTACTGAGAGGAAATACTTCTCGTGCATCCAAAACCTTGAGCCAAAACCCTCCAAAGTGTCCACCATAAACTTCCTATATGTGGTATTTCTCAGCCACTCCAAGTAAATCAGTCTTGTGCTACCTTTAAACTATTCAAAAAATTTACTACTCCTTTTTGTGTCTCTGTTTACCAGCTCATGAGGAAGTAGTAGATGGTCTTTATTTCACTTGTCAATCAGACTTTATCTTCAGACTAGCAGCTTATATCTGCTTATCTATAATTTTGCAAAAAAACTGGCAGCGGGGTGCCCAGCCCCCTTAATTTACAACTTCAACTGCAAACTTCCTCACATTTTGTTCCTGAGCACTCAGTCAAACATCTGCATGTGTAAACAAAGGAGAAAAGAGGGATGATCTGCTTGCTGCAGAAATAACGTTCCTCAATGGGAGCCGCTCTTAAAAAGTCTGGTTGGCAAGGGTAATACTGTATTGTCTGCTGCCATTCGTTGACCATTAACATGCACCACTCAAAATATATTTTTACCCTCTATGCAATTTCCAAAACCTAAAAAGCTCTAGCACTTGACTTGATCCCTGCTTCGCTCTGCGAAGGGCCTATCTTTTACTTTATGTGAGTCAGTATACCTATCTCTCTCATACCCCAAGGCAAGTGACAAGGGTATACATCTCGGGTACCCTACCGTGAGGGTACCTGGTGCACGTGACGACTAAAAGCCCAATAGAGAAGAGACAACTCGAAGCCCAAGACAGGAGGCCCAACAAGATGGAGTACCCTCCAAGTTTAGACATAGACATAGTCGGTTTGTACTTTCCTTATGTGTAAACTAGGTCGGTTACAAACTCCCGAGACCCAGCCTATTTAAGGCTGGGAGGGGTGCCGATCTAGGACCAAGCCATACTCAAACCACCAAACTCTAGCGAGATCGACATCTCGCCGGAGCCACCTTGTAACCTCATAATCTCACGCGATCAATAACAGACAAGCAGGAAGTAGGGTCTTTACCTCCACCCGAGGGGCCTGAACCTGGGTAAATCTTTGCCTCTGCTTGTCAGCCGACGAAACTACCAGTACTACCACGTTCTCTCCCCATAATCTCAACCCTAGGTCCTTAACCATGGGATTTGATGAGTGTACACCTCGTCAATTGGCGCCGTCTGTGGGAAAGAATAGTGCTGGACTCACGGTTTCTTCGGTTCCATCGGAAAACGGCGACTCGCCGATCGGATCTACAAACGGCAACTCGCCGGCTGCATCAACAAACCAGAACTCGCCGATCCAGGCGGCACACGGCAATTCGCCGATTCACTCGACAAACGGCAGCACGCCAGCTTCACCTGCAAAAAGCGCATCGGATCCTCTGATGGATTTCGAGCACACTCGCCAGAATTCCAGGAGGCCTTCTCCGATCTCGAGTCAGGTTTGGGTTTAACCGTGGTTCGTTCAATTTTTTCGTCAACAAGCTTGGTGTGCAGGACTTGACGGATCCGCGCAAACTCGCGGCTTCCGCACCCGAAGCTCCATCGGCTGCGGACCCTTCGACTGTGGATCCCTCAACTGCGTCCATACCATCGTCGATCCTCCAAGCTTGCTCGTCTGCAACAACCATGTCCACACGAGAGATGCGCGAGCTCATTGAAGAACTCCAGGGCGAGGAGGCCGAATCAGCATACCGCACAAACGATCCGAGCTCGATCTCCCACTCGAGGATAGTTTCGACGCGGGATCTCCTCAGCGACTTCGACGAACCTGAAACTCATATCGACAACCACGTCGACTCCGAGATCTGCACCAACAACAACCTCGACTTCGAGATTCATAACAACTTCGCCACACCGAGATGAGCGGCGACGAAGGCATCGACAGCGAGATCCATCCAGACGGACCACTCGATGGGCATATCGACTCCGACATGAGTCTTGATGACGACATCGAGTCCATGCGGGACTCGAAAACACATACACATACTCTCGGGTGATACCCCAGCAGGTCTACGTCGCCATCGCCGCAGAATCATCAGATGCTGCGGCCAGCCGCAGGCCTACAGAATTCCCGTGCACAGTTACTATGCCGGACGGAGTCACAACTCTCACAATCACTGCTGAGATGGCAGCAAAAGCAGATAAAGTATCAAGGAGTGCACAATGATGCCAGCAGACGCAACACAAGAGGAGATGTTGACCTTCCAGTACTTCAACTGGCAGGAATCACTTCGACTGCGGCAGGTCAGAGCAACACTCGAAGAACGCAAAAAGCAAGCTAGCTTGTCGAGTGCGCGCAGAAGACAGCTCTCCCTGAGCTCCACCGGGCGAGCAGACACAAGACCCAGATCAAGGCTGTCACACCTCTCGCCGGACGAGAGGGCGGCACTCACCGCAACTTAGGCAACTCTTCATGACATACGACGAGGAAGGACTGCCAGTACCCAAAACAGCTGCGGGTGCTCTCTACACCGCTGCAGCATACCTGGAGGCAATCAAGCCCCAGTGATGACCCCAATGCAAAACTACATCGCCAACAGATCAAATCACTCGCCTTAGCTGCGAAGGCCATACGCCAAATTCCAAAACTCAGGTGGGAGTCGAGACCGTGCCCTAGTCGACGCGTCGGGAAGAGCATAATCACAGTGGTCACCGCCACCACTCGAAGGAAAGAAGCGGCTCGCGTAGGCGCAGGTCCAGGAGCAGATCACGCAGATCTTACAGTAGCGACTCATACTCTGATCGAGAGCCTGAGCCACATGGAGCTCTGTGCTTCACTCGACGCGTCCGCGAGACACGGATGCCCAAAGGGTTCAAACTCACATCTGAACAGCCCAAGTACACGGGTCGACAGGAACCTTCGGGTGGCTGGAAGATTACAGGCTGGCTGTCGCGTGCCAGCGAGGCACAAACACCACAGCCATGCAATACATACGACTCATGCTCGAAGGCACAGCCCGCGACTGGCTCAAGGCCCTACCTCCATCAACATACGACTCGTGGGATCACTTCCGCACGGACTTCATCAAAAACTTCGAGCCTCTATGTGAGCGCCCAAAAACATTCGAGGAGCTGCGAGCCTGCGTTCAACGTCAGACGAAACGTTGAGGTCATACATCAGACGATGGACTGAGATACGCAACTCAGTGGAGTAATTTCAGAAGATATGGCCATGGATGCTTTTCATGGGCCTCGCCAGGCGAGACTTCAAAGAAGCACTTGGTCGCAAAAAGCCAATCTGTGGCTAACCTCTTGATGATCGCGACTGAGTGGGCAGACGGAGAAGACATGGCGCGCACCACACGCGGGTCCTCACCCCGTGACAATCATGAAAGCGGCAGTCGAAGCCGCAGAGACTCGTACAGAGACGACCGAAGGCGCAAACGTTCAAAACGTCACTACGACGATGACAGACCCGAATTCATGGCGGCTGGGTTCTCCACACCCCGCAATGACCAAGACAGAAGCGACCGACGGTCAGAAGATCGACGGGACAGTCGAGATGATCGACGGGACAGTCGAGATGATCGTCGGGACAGTCGAGACCGCCCAACGCAGTGATAGCTACAAAGGAAGACTGGCGCAAGTCACGATCCGGGCACAATCCGAGCGATCATTCGAAGAAAAGATGGATGCTGATTGCAGATTCCACCTGTACAAGGGGGACGACGGAAAACTGCGCTCCAATCACTCGATGAGAAACTGCAGGGAGTTCGACCAAATGGCGACTGATTACGTAAATCTCAGAAAGGCAGCAGCCACACCCGCTATGCACCCGTGCCTCAGCCAAACAATGTGCCTGTTCTGATGGCACCACCTCCACCACCACAGCCTGCCGCAGGCGGAAATCTGCGGGTGCCATACATCCCGTACCTCGGGTGGACGAACCACAGTACCCTCCGCCCCAAGGGCAGATGTACATGATACAGAAAGGTCGCCCTTCCAACAGGGAGCAAAAACTTCGCACTCGACAAGTAAACATGGCGGTCATGTCACCTCCTGCTGTAACTGAATTCTTGAAGGGTTCTGAAACCGCAATAAGCTTCAGCAGAGAGGACCACCCTCCATCGGTGTTCGTCCAGGGCACTCTGCTCTGGTACTCGATGCACAAATTGGAGGCTACGCCATGTCCAAGGTATTCATGGATGGTGGCAGCGGCATAAACATCATCTTCGCAGATACGCTCCGCAAAATGAACAGGTCAGTCGAAAACCTGCCAAGATCTTCAAATACCTTTCACGGTATCGTCCCAGGGAAAGCAATAAGCCCAGAAGGCACCATACAACTCGACGTAACGTTCGGGGACAAGAACCACTTCAGGACAGAGTCGATTGAGTTCGAAGTTGTCGACTGGAAGTCACAATACCATGCTATACTTGGACGCCCGACGTTCGCTCGATTCATGGCGGTGCCACACTATGCATACCTCCAGTTAAAATGCCTGGACCAAAAGGAGTAATCACAGTCAAGGGAAACTTCCAAAAGTCTGACTCTTGTGACCGAGAATTAGCAAAATCTCTGAGATGTTCGGCATGGAAGCAACACTCGATGATCTAGCGGTCTCCAACGATCGAACACTTATGCCAGAGCACAAGAAGGTGGTAGTCGACAGAGCATTCAATGCCACCAATGACACAAGGTCGCATCAGGTGCACCCGACTGACTCGACCAAGACAGTCAATGTCTCGTCGAGTCTGCCTATCGCATAGGAAAGCGCGCTCGTCGAATTCCTCCGTGAGAACTGGGATATATTTGCGTGGTGTCCAGCCGACATGCCAGGTATTCCCAGGGAATTCGCCGAGCACTCTCTCCAATTATTTTCAGATGCTAAACCAGTCAAGCAAACAATGCGCCGCATATCCGGCCCAAAAAGAACTACAGTCGAAGCCGAAGTCGACAGGCTACTCACAGCAGGATTCATCAGAGAGATCAAGAAATCACAATGGGTGGCCAACCCCGTACTCGTAGAGAAGAAGAACACATATATCCTTCGGATGTGCGTAGATTTTACAGCACTCAATAAATGCTGTCCAAAGGATCACTTTCCACTACCTCGAATCGACCAGATCGTCGACTCCACCGCCGGGTGCGCTCGCTTGTCCTTCCTAGATGCTTACTCGGGTTACCACCAGATAAGGATGAAGAAAGATGAAGAGAAAACGGCGTTCATAACCCCACTCGGGGTCTACTGCTACACAACAATGCCTTTCGGGCTCAAGAACGCAGGCGCAACATACCAGTGCATGATGCAAGATTGCCTCAAGAAGCAAATTGGGCGAAACGTCCAAGTCTATGTAGATAACATCGTCATCACCACAAGAGAGGAAAACACACTACTCGATGACTTGCGAGAGACGTTCGCAAACCTAAACGCTTCCACATCAAGCTCAACCCGAAGAAGTGCACGATCGGCGTGCCAGCTGGGCAACTCCTCGGGTATCTAGTCTCAGCTCGAGGAATCGAGGCGGACCCGGAGAAAATACAGGCCATCTTGACAATGCAAAGGCCTTCGAAGCTCCATGATGTGCAAAAATTAGCGGGTCGAGTGGCAGCGCTCAGTCGATTCATCAGCAAGCTAGGCGAAAAAGCGCTCCCGTTCTATCGACTGATGAAGAAAGCAGATAAATTCGAGTGGACGCCAGAAGCCGAAGCAGCCTTCACGGACCTCAAGCGAGTCCTCACAAGCCCTCCAATCCTCGTAGCACCAAGGGAACGCGAGCCACTATACCTATATGTTTCCGCAACTAACAGGGTGGTGAGCACTGTGCTGGTAGTCGAACGCAGGGAGGAGGGACACGCCCAAAGCATACAACGTTCAGTCTATTACTTCAGTGAAGTGCTCTCTATATCAAAGCAGCGGTACCCGCACTATCAAAAGCTGGCATACGCCGTATTCATGTCCTCAAGGAAGCTGACGTATTACTTCTCCGAGCACCCGATCACTGTAATCAGCACCTCAGGGATCGGGGACATCCTCACAAACCCCAATGCAACTGGGCGAGTAGCAAAATGGCTCATCCAGCTTGTCGGGGGAATACTTGCTGGATTAACCCGCGGCCCAGTGCGACTTACTTTACTCGCACGGACAAAAGCCCACTTGGGAACAAGCCCATATGGGATCAAGCCCTACATCTAACCGCCACAAGGAGAAGAATCTAGAAGACACGGAGAGTAGCCAGTCTCCGGATAGGTCCCAGATAGTATATTCCTTGTGGAGAAAGTTTCCTTTGTAACCTAACGAGCTCTGTGTATATAAAGAGGACTCGCAGGACTAGAGGGTCAAGCCCTAAAACCCTAGCTCATACGGCGAGTACCAGATCGGATCGCCTCCATTGTAACACCTCGATTATCATATCAATACCAATCTAGGGTAGGCAGGAAGTAGGTCTTTTACCTCACATTGAGGGGGCCGAACCTGGGTAAATCTGTGTTGATCTTTGTTCCTGCGATCCCAAGCTCGGAGATGCTTGACTCGCGTAATCCCACACCTACGAAGTCATCTATGACACCTGACGTGACAAACCCACGACAGTTGGCGCCCACCGTGGGGCCTGCGGTCAAGAGCGTCACGTTCCGCGCAGGATCGAAATCAGGCTTCAAGGACATCGCCATCGGCCAGTTGAAGACATCAATGGAGTCCCCTTCATCGACGACTCAGAGTGGGGACCCGAGGCGGATCACATCGAGTTTGGATACATTGTGCCCATCGGATCAGTGAAAGTTTTCGTCGGATCCGTCAGTCGCATGCCTATAGATGCGACTCAAGGATCGAGTCGGGGAGAACTGCGGCCGGTCAGGGTCCGCGTGTTGGAGGAACTGCAGCAAGCTACAGCAAAACTACCCATCCCCGTTCCGACAAGGCCTGTTTGGGGATCTCTACCAAATCAGGAAGGAGACCCAAGATTGAAGAAATTGAAGCTATCAGGACGGAACTCTATGAAGAGGCGCAAAGACTCGCGGCTGAGCGCGAAAAACTCCAAGAAGAAGGTCGACGACTCCGTCGCTGGCAGCCAAGCATCAGGCGGTCCGAACCAAGACGACATCTGAGCGCAAGAAACTCCAAGAAGAAGATTGGCGACTCCGTCGTTGGCAGCAAAAGCATCAGATCAAGATGGACAGAGGAGAGATGAAACCACAGTTCCACGGCGACCCGGAGAGCAACGTGCATGCCGCGATAGGAATATTGTCGAGGATAGCACCGGTTGGAGACACACGAGCTGATAAGGAAGCTCGCCATGCGATCGATCTACTGCAAACCGCTGCCTTACAACAAGCAAATATGTATGGAGTCACGCCCAATGAGCCGCAACACGAGGTATCATGGGGAGGAGAAAAGTGCAGCGTCGAAGAAGTGGTCAACCAGCTAGCAGGTTTGCAGGTATCATTGGAAAAAGAAAAGAAGATAGAAGGCGAGTCACAGACGTCCGGGCGACTCAGCCAGCCCAGATTGAAACTGACTCAGATGAAGATTCAGCGCCAGTAAACTCCTATTCATTATTGAAAGGACCAGCATGTTTTGGAGAGGAAATACGGCTCACTCGTTTCCCCCCGAACTTCGGTGAGTCGCAGCGAGTCACCACCTATCGCAGCGACCAAGACCCTGCCTTATGGATAGAAGATTATGAGGCAAGCATGACAGGGACTGATGTAACTCAGGAAGTGCGCGCGAAATATTTCCACTTGGCAATACAGGGAGAAGCCAGGGATTGGCTGTTAAAGCTGCCATCAAAATCAATAAGCACATGGGAAGACTTGAAGGACAAGTTCATCAACAGATTCCAAACAGAAGACATGAAAAACCTTAGACAATGCGTTCAAAAGGAGGACGAATCAAGCGGTGACTGGATCAAGAGAGTCGCGGAGATCCTTGGTTCTGCCAAAACTTAACAGTACAGTCTGCAATACAAGCTATGAGGAAGAACTGTAGATTTGAGCCGCTGGTGCACAAGTTAAGTCGCGCTGAGCACAAGATTGATAGTTTCGACCAGCTTTTGGCAACAGCTGACAAGTACGCAAAGACAGATAAGGGGACAGGCGGCTTATCACAGAACCCAACAGAGAAATTGCAAGTCGCGCAAACTGAACATCGTGCACACCAGATGAAGGAGCAAGGAAGTGATAAGGCCTCATTCCCTAATAACTGCAAGGGGATCTTTGACGTTCCCTGCGACTTACATCGCAGGAGAGATGGCAGGCCAGCGAGTCACACAAAGGCGCAATGTCATTATTACCGGAGGTGGAAAGAAGGCGACACGCCAGATGCGGCTCGCAGTGGATCAATGCAGTAAGAATAAATCTAGCTCTCGTCAAGGCCTGACGTTTTACCTAGAAGGAACATAGGACAGTTTCATACAGTGGAAGTACAAACAACGGATGGAAGCCGGAGGCATGTCCAGATTTCAACGCCAGAAAGGTACCAACGTTGGACAGAGCGATCGTTATTTGGAGTCGCGACGATCACCCCCCAGAAGTAAAAGATCCAGGACAGCCAGCTCTTGTGGTCACGCCTGAAGTCGCGGGATACAAGTTAAGTAAGGTCCTAATGGACGGAGGAGGAAGAGTAAACATCCTATATCAAGACACGCTCCGAAGAATGAATATACCCGAGTCGCGGCTGCGACCATCCAGGAAAGAAATTCAAGGCATAATCCCAGGAGCTGTTACGCGACCAATCGGAAAGATAACCCTTGAAGTTAGCTTTGGGACAGAGCGGAACTTCCGCACAGAGCTCCTAGACTTTGAGGTTGTAGCAGTCAAGAGCTCATATCATGCGATCTTTGGAAGAGAAGCCTATGTCAAATTCACCGCCCGCCCCTGCTACGTCTACCTACAGTTAAAGATACCGGGACCAAACGGTGTTATTACAATATATGGAGACAGGCAGAGAGCGTTAGAATGCGAGAACGCAGGCTCAGCACTCGCAGAAGAAGCTTGCATCGCCAACTCCTCACACGGATATCAGTCGCAGATCGGTAATCGCAGCTCAAAACGAGTCGCGTTGGAGGTACCGCGGAGGCGGCCAACAGGATGCAGCCACCGGATGGTAAATTCCCACCGAGAAGTCGCGCATCAGCAAGATAATGCCCCAGAGGTCGCTTTGATACAAAAAGAAGACAAGAAATGGCGCATATGCATAGACCCAGCCTCGATCAACAACCCCAGCCAAAGAGGTTCAGTTATCGTGAGTCCTTACAAAGCAGACTCAACTCAACATAAGTCGCAGCTCAGTGCGGCTAATCTCCTAACAAACTTGCTTTCTGCTTCAACATGAAACACCATCGGAGCTATCATGCTCGACCCGAGTCGCTTTTAGCGACTCAAAATTGAACCAATCAGGTGTTCAACCCACTCCGTTAGGAGTATTAATTCGCAACTAAGTGCGATGAGTATCAAGTATGCATGGCCTGCGGGGAATAGAAAACTCGCATTAAAGGGCCTGCATCATCCTGTAACACCCTGTAAGAAATCGAGTGATTATGAAATAAAGCCGGCACCCTTGACATTCAAGGGCTTGTCGTTTCGCCTCAACTATCATTGAGTCGCTGAGTCTTTTGAATTTCATATATCACTGACCCTTGAGGGCTCCTTACGAGCATCGCGAGTACCAATCGCACCTCAAATTTTGCCAAACGAGTGGCAATCCTTAAGCTAGAAGCGTCTTGCATTATGCGGCCAAAGTACTGGGGTGTGGCGTCAATCGAGCTTGATTGCCTATCATGGCCGCTCTCGACCCTGAACACACATGTTCCTAGGAAATACTGAGCCGCGCGAGCGTCTACTTAATGGAATTATCAAAAAGAACCTGCTTATAGGTCACCAAAATACTGTTTATAATACATGAATGTCTTACAGACTAACGGGCATGTCCCACACTATTTATTTTTCTTCTTCCGAGCTACAGGAGTGGGAATTGGCGCGGCTTGTCTCGCGGTTGCAGTCGCAGGTGCCCTAATGATCAGGGCGCGCCAGACGAGGCAGAAGGGCCACCAGATCCTGTTGATGGAGTAGTAGCCCGGGATGACTCAGCTCCTGTGGACTTTTCCTTTGGCACCTTGCTCCCATCAAGATTGAATTTTTCGAGATAAGTGCCCAAGTCTAAATTATCAACAAATTTTGTGGCATATCCGCGCATCCCTTTCCAGATATCGAAGTATTCGCTTATTGGCAGTTCAGTATCATCCGCGCTCATCGCCCGGCCGTGGCGAGCAATCTTGCCAACATCTATTTCTGGATAATATGCTCGGAGCAATGTCAAGACATGCGCGGCTCCGGTGCGAGCAGAGGATCGTTTCCAATCAGAGACATAATGCGGAGCCTTGAGCAGTTTATTTATCCAATACTCGCAAGATGTTGGGCCATCAGTCGCAGGAGAGATTACCGTCATGACTTCCTTGGTAACCTTTAAGAAGCGCTGACTGAAGTCTGACAGATATACCAGTTGATCCTTCAAGTTGGAGCGGGACACTGGGGCCTCAGGCCCTATGTCAAGAAAGAAAAGACAAGAAACAAGTCAGCGACTCACGTTGGCTACCCAAAATATATGATTAAAGGAATAAAAGACGAACCAGCAAGCTGCAGGATGGCTGATTTGACGATGGAGCCAAAACCCTCAAAGGCTTTGAACAGCGAGTTATATTTTTCATCTCGCGCGGCGAGTTCCTTTGCGTGGTCTCCTTCAGACGATCAATCAATTCAGATTTAAGAGTCAGCCCTTCTCGCAAAGATTAATGACTTCGTCTTTCTCCATGAGTCGCTGCGCATATCTGCTTCAAGTTCTTTAAATTGCTCTTCACAGGAGTCGAGTTGACCTTTGAGAGATTTTATTTCCTGACTGGTCCCTAATGACCTCATTATGCCGCTCCAGGGGAGACTGCATCACTTCAGGTGATCTATGGAAATGCCCTTACCCTTTATTGAGCCAGAAGCATCAAGCAAGGACAGTTCAAGCTGAAAATAAACAGAGCAAAATGCATGGGTAAACTATCCAGGAACTTGGGGGCTCGAGATTTGGAGCCAAGAAAAGAATCAACACCCCGTGCAATGACACAAGGTTTTGATCCTTGGGGGCTACGGTATATGTACCTGGCGACTTGAAGAAAATTGCTCAACTAGGCCGCGCAGCAAGCAGCATGCTTATCTCCAGCAGCAATTATGGCATCCGCAATTGACTTGGAACTATTTCCTGGAGCTGGAATTCTATCTTCAGTAGATACCCTACCAACAGCAGGAGTTGCGGATGGAGCTGCGACTGGAGTCGTGGCAGGAGCCGCATCAGCAATACCTTCCTCCAGGGATGGCCTTGGATGAGTCGCACCATCACTGTTTCCCACGTTTTCATCAGCAGCATCATCCTCGCTCATAGCTGGCTGAGAAGAAGCGGTATGAGAATTAGACTTGGTATCCTCTTCAGCATGGCCCTGCAAAATATTGATGGATTAATAAGCCGACCTAGCAGAGCCGCAACATTGAAAAGAAGGCGAACCATACCCAGAGGCGACACGGATACTCTTCATCAGGCAACCAGAGGAAGGAGAAGATAAACCTTGCAAATCTGAACCTACAGAGTATGAAAAGAAGTGGTGATCAGCAATTCCTTGCCAAAAATACGCAAGCACAAAAGGAAAAGGAGAAAGTCGCAAACAACTACCCGAGCTCATTGAGAAGCAGTCCTTTGCAACAGCCTCGGAAGAAAAGCGGTCTTGTCAGGATCAGCAAGTTTTAAAGATTTGGCAGTTCTTCTTTCTATCAGTAGCGCCAAGGCTTTGCGGCGTTTCTCAGGTTGCGCGGGGTCTTCTGAGCTCTCGCATGAAAAACTTTGAGGACCTGCGAGGCACCTCAGGAAGTTCCAAGAAAGGTGTATTTGGAGTCGAGGACAGAGAGCGTCGGCCATTTGTTGCTCCTCTTCAGAAGCGCTACCCTCAGGCTCGGAGACAATATCGTGCATAATTGTATCCTTGCCAAGGCTGCGGCTTGCTTTGACGACTCAGCCGCGGCTTCTTGGTTCGAGTCGGCGTCCTCTGAGGGAAGAACCCAGAAATAGGGATCGATCTGAAAAGGAGCTCGGGTCAGCAATAATTAATTTTGGAGAAGGAATTTTGGAGGAAACAAGTTACAAGTAAACATTACCACAAAAGGCTTGTGCTCAGCCCAGAAGGGAGCAAGCCCGACGTTATCATACGAGTCGATATCTCCTCGTCACTCGGCGAATGAAATTTATCCATTCCCCCTTGTCCCAATCTTCAGGGCAAGTACGGTCGACGTCGTTTGCGACAAGTGAAATCCATTATAAGTCGCGAGCGGCGACTCACAGGCTGAATTCGCCATTTAGTCCAGCAAGATATGAGATCTAATCCAGTGAGACCATGGAGTGTCAGCGCCCTCACCTTGTCCAAAAGGGATTCGATAAAGGGCAACGAAGAAGGATCAGATTTAGAAGACAGAGCATCGGTAGCCTCGAAGGGAAGAGGAGACCAAAGAGGAAGAGGAATTTCACCCTCAGGAGAAGTGTTTTTGCAATAGAAGAATGTTCTTTGCCAATCCTTAATTTTGTTGGCAAGGGCTAGTTTTGGGAAAATACTACCCCTACGGCGTTGGAAGGAAACGGCGCCGCATTGGAGAAAGGGACCATCTGTGGTTTCCCTTTGGCTATTGCAATTGAAAAGAGCAAGCCAGAAATCTATTGAAGGCGGGATACCCAGATAATCTTCGCAGAGGACGTGGAAGTTGCTCACTTGCAACATCGAATTAGGGCCAATATCATGGAAGCGGAGACCCAACCGCTGCATCAAGGACGGAAGAAGAGAGAACCTGGGGCTTGAACCCGCGCTCAACATGCTCCGCGAATATCACTACTTCTCCTGGTTGAGGGTTGGGAATTACCTCCTCACCGGCCGCCCGCCATTCGCATTGATCGGGGAAGAAGGCCCCGTGCAGTTAAGGATTCCAGAAAATCCTCGTCGATCCACGAACCTTCCCAGTTGCACTTGCGGCGAGACATTTTCTCAGATTGATGGAGATCTTCACCAAAGGATTGTGAGTACGAGAAGCGGGATGGAGGCGGCGGAAAGAGCAGCGGATGCGTGATACAAGTCTTGATGCAGAACGCTGGGAAAAACGATAAGCCAGGGTAAATAGCCCAGACGCGGAAGACGTTTAGATCTGAAAATCAACCGTCAAGGCAGGTTAAGTCGCGCTATTGAGCCGCCAAGAAGAGTTATAAGTCGCAGATTGGAAATATGAAAATTGGAGTTCAGCTGGGATAATTCATGTGCGCGGCTCGGGGGTTAAGACAAAGAAGCCTTCACTCGAAATCCAAGCTAAACTTGGGGGCTAATGTCGGGGGAATACTTTCTGGATTAACCCGCGGCCCAGTGCGACTTACTTTACTCGCACGGACAAAAGCCCACTTGGGAACAAGCCCATATGGGATCAAGCCCTACATCTAACCGCCACAAGGAGAAGAATCTAGAAGACACGGAGAGGAGCCAGTCTCCGGATAGGTCCCAGATAGTATATTCCTTGTGGAGAAAGTTTCCTTTGTAACCTAACGAGCCTCTGTGTATATAAAGAGGACTCGCAGGACTTAGAGGGTCAAGCCCTAAAACCCTAGCTGATACGGCGAGTACCAGATCGGATCGCCTCCATTGTAACACCTCGATTATCATATCAATACCAATCTAGGGTAGGCAGGAAGTAGGTCTTTTACCTCACATTGAGGGGGCCGAACCTGGGTAAATCTGTGTCGATCTTTGTTCCTGCGATCCCAAGCTCGGAGATGCTTGACTCGCGTAATCCCACACCTACGAAGTCATCTATGACACCTGACGTGACAAACCCACGACAGAGCTAGCACCAAGAGACATCAAGTATGATTACCCAAAGGCCATCAAAGCACAAGTGTTACCTGACTTCCACACCGAGTGGATCGAAGCTCAGCTGCCAGGAGCGCCAGATGTGTCCAATTCATGGACTATGTACTTCGACGGCTCAAAGAAGAACAAAGGCGCAGGAGCAGGTGTCATCCTCATATCACCAAAAGGCGACAAGCTCCGCTACATCTTGCAAATGGGGTTCGAGTTCCCATCCAATAACGAAGCCGAGTACGAGGCTCTGATCCATGGCATGAGGATGGCCAAAGCCCTCGGGTGCACTCGACTGATGATTTACGGTGACTCGAATCTTGTGGTATAGAAAACAATGAAGGCCTGCGATGCAATCGCAGATAACATGATTGCTTATCGTGACCTATACAACATCATGGAGGGCAGCTTTGAAGGTTGCGAGTTGCGGCACATAGGACGTGAAAGCAATGAAGAAGCAGATAAGTTAGCCAACATTGGCACGACTAAAGCACCAGTTCCACCTGGTGTCTTCTTCGAGCGCATCGAGCATAGATCCATCAAGACAAAGCGAGCATCTCCTGCATCAGCCGCACCAGCCAAGAGCAAAGCACCTAGCACAGAGGACCCGCCAGTCGAGGTACTCCTCGTCGAACCAACTTGGACTCAACCTTTCCTCGCATACATACTCCGCGGTGAGGTACCCGAAGACATAACAGAGTCAAGACCCGTCACTCGATGATCTAAAGCATACACTGTCATCAACGGTGAACTATACAAACGCAGCATATCAGGTATGTTCCAGCGTTGCATAGCATTTGAAGATGGCCAAGCCATCCTTCGTGATATTCATGCAGGTACCCGCGGGCATCATGCCAGCAGTCGATCACTCGTAGCCAAAGCCTTTCACGCAGGCTTCTACTGGCCCACAACACTCAAAGACGCGGAGGACATAGTCAAAAGGTGCATTGGCTGTCAAAAATTCCCCACAAAGCCGCACGCACCCGCATCGGCGTTGAAGACAATACCATTGGCCTGGCCCTTCGCCCAGTGGGGGCTCAATATGGTTGGGCCACTCAAAAAATCCTCCCATGGAGGGCATACTCACCTTCTGGTGGCAGTCGACAAGTTCACCAAGTGGATTGAAGCAGTCCCTATCACAAGTTTGACTGCCACTACAGCAGTGAATTTCATAAAATCCATCATATACCGCTTTGGTGTGCAAAGTAGCATCATCACTGATAATGGTACAAACTTCACAGCTGAAGAGTTTCGATCCTTCTGCAAAGAGCAGGACATTACGCTCAATTATGCATCTGTAGCGCACCCGCAATCCAATGGCCAAGTCGAAAAGGCCAATGGACTTGTGACGAGCGGAATCAAGAAACGCCTCCCGGTGCCATTCAAAAGGGCCGCGGGTGCTTGGGTCGAAGAACTCCCGTCTGTGCTATGGAGCTTACGCACAACACCCAACGCTTCAACACAATTCACTCCATTCTTTATGGTCTACGGCGCAGAGGCAATCCTGCCATCGGATGTAAGGTTCAACGCACCAAGAGTCGAAGCATACAACGAGGAGGATGCATACGAAGCACTCGAAGATGCAGTCGACTTGCTAGAAGAAGAACGCAACACGGCGCTCGCACACACAGCTGTTTATCAGCAAGATCTCCGCAACTATCACAGCCGTCGACTGCGTACCAGGTCCTTCGAGGTTGGCGACCTGGTACTTCGACTGAAGCAAAAGAAGGTGCACAAACTTGCTTCTCCATGGGAAGTACCCTTCATCATCACCGAGGTCATTGGTGGTGGAGCATACAGACTGAAGCACGCGAAGACAGGCGAACTCTCGCATAATCCTTGGAACGTTGCGCAGCTGCGCCGTTTCTATGCTTAGATTGCTCAGTCGCACAATGTAATAGGCACATATGTCGGATGGCTGCAGGTTTCAGACGCGCTCTTTTCCTTACCAGGGTACCTAAAGGGACTGGAAGGTTTTTAATGAGGCGGCCTGCAGCTTAACATTAAAAAATGGAATATAATCAATGATTCCTCATATTTCTCTCCGTTTACTACTCGCATAACTTATTCGCACAACCCTAGCTTCAACCGAGCACTCGAAGGCTGTGCTACGTTAAAACATGAGCTTTCGCTCCTTCTTCAAACATAATACCCTAGCCGCACTCGAATACTCGGGGGCTGGGTCATAAAAATCATACAAACAAGTTGCTCAATAAACATGTGTCGAAGCTCCAAACATCGCAAAAATTCACAGCCTCACTCGAACACTCAGGGGCTGTAAGAGTCATATTACATATTAAGTGTTTGTCATAAATCCCGTTCGATACACTCGGGGGCTGCACACATACAATTACACAAATGTACATCATGTACAAGTGGCAATATTACACTCGGGGGCTGACCCCTACACATATAACCTTAATCTACAGGTTCTTCCTTCGGCTGGGTCCACTTCTCCTCCTCCTTGAGCACATTATGGATTAGGACCAATGCGTCCACCCGTGTCTCTTGGTAGTGTTCTTCCATTGGCACAGGACCCCCACCTGGTACGGGTGCAGGCCCCATCGCAATCTTTTTTAAATCAAGGTGCGGAAAGTGCGACCGCACAAAGGCAAGAGCAACGTTAGCCCCGCTAATCAGTTGCTCGCGTACAAATTTCTTGATTGCCATGCCCTTTCGAAACTTCTTTAGCAATGCAGCCAGGCCTTTTGGCTGCTCATTCAAAGGAAACAAAACTTCGTGGACTTGAAACAAAGCTAACCTGCAGCTCTCCAGTCGAATGGCAGTTCACCACGCACGATCCAGAAGCCTTACCAAAATGGCGCTCCTCGCCCTGTCTGACCAAAAGGGGTGGGCGGAGTACTCAGGACTACTCGCCCAGTCCTTTATCGGGTTAGAGCAAACACCTGCGCAAAAACGAAGGGCTCATCATCGCCCAGTCCAGTCATCTCGCGAAGAATAGATCTCGATTATCCAAAAATAGCTTACATTCGAGTTGCAGATTCACTCTCTCCAACTCCTCGAGCAAAAAAGTCTCCCGCTCTATAGCAGGAGATGGCTTTGACTGCAGCTCTGCATATGCCTCTCGCACTTCCCTCAGCTCGTCGCTCACCTTTGTAAGCTTTTGCTGAAGGAAGTCCATAATTTTCTGGTCATTCACACTTCGCGACTTCGAAGAACCACCCACAACAGGGCCAGTCGATGCTTTAGCGGCTCGGTTCTACAGTCAGAATAATTAAGGGCATAAGGAAGCATTAAGAGATCAAGCAAAAGGCTCGGGGGCTGCGCCTCCCGATCACTGAAGTTCATATTTCATAAAGGACATATACGATGTCTCATAATTTACATATAGCAAAAGCAAAATGACGAAATCCCTAGACCTAGTCAACAAAGGGATCACTCGCTAAGTCGTCGACTTCTTGGAGGAAGCTTTCTTCGCCTGGACCCGGGCTGCCCTATCTTCAACAGTTGTTACAAGCTGTTGGGCATACTTTTTGGTGGCTTCCATCCAAGTACCGAGCCCGACGGTTTTGCCATCAGAACCCCGTGGGAACTTCTTCGTCGCCTTGTCAAAATCTGCCTCGACTCCGTGCGCGAGCAACACGAGAAAAGTAGTCTGAGCACCACTTACCAATTGCTCGCGACAGAAATCGGCGATGGCAGTCCCTTCAGGCTTGAACAGCTCCACCAGTTCTGCAAAGGAAGATGGAAGCTCTTCACCGGGGAAGAAGCTGCCATGGAGGGCGCCCAAGGCACTCGCCGCCTGTGTCAGCATCTCCCCTGCTCTGCTACTGGTATCCTCTGAGACAGCCACACTTTCATCGAGTGAGGTGCCAAGGCTTTGCTTGCCAGGAGCAGTAGGGCCATCCATCACGCCTAGCATAGCACGTGGACAGCATAATCAGTACCATATCGCAGAAACCTCAAACATCTAAGGAACACAGCAAAAATTCGTACCAGTTAAAGTGGTGCTGGCGGCAAAAAGTCGACCAATTGCCGACTCCTCTCTAACCTCGGCTGCTTTCAGCCTCATCTCCAGATCAGCCACTCGACGGGTGGCGTTGTTCAAATTTTCTGCCGCATCAGCGGCAGCCTCTGCAAAACAAGCATACATGATCAACAGACTGCAAGAAGAATCAGCTTCAACACATGGTACTAGCATAAAGAGACACGCACTCTTCGCAGCTTCGAGTTGCCGCCGCAGGGTGGCGGCTTCCGTCTCCTTGTGCACATACTTGGCACCAGCCTTCAGCAACTCTCGCACAAATGCCTAAGAGCACGGCATGGGCAAATTCATAACTCAATAACTGGGTCTAGGCAAAAAAATTGGCACCAGATGGTGATTTAACTACGGCAAAAAAGCAACAAACTTACGTGCTCCTAAAAGGAGGAAGTCGATGCAGGAGTGCCTGTCGTTGCTGCCTCCTCCTTGTCAGCCGCAACCTCAGGCTCAGATGGGGTAGCCATATCCGCAGCAGCCGGAGTCACAGCGGTGGGCGGCTGCTCTGGAGGCAGCGTCCGTCCAGTGGATGCAGCGCTGCTCTTTTCCGCCGTAGGTGGCGGAGGCATATCCTCATCCGAGGAAACACTGTATCACACATCTATTATATAATTAAAACAACAAACAATTAACGGTGAAGATTTACCGCTCTAATGTTAAGATATCTCAATGGCTTAGATTAACCCTCATCCCACGGCACGTTATGGCTTAGATCCACCGTGATTTCCATGTACGGCTGCTTGAAAAGAGCCAATTTTGGCCTATACATGGACTATTTTTTAGGTTTCCTAATGAAGAAGGGCTGCTATAGCGCCCTAAAAAAATATTTACCTACCGACGTTCTTCGCCACGCCGCGCCGCCACGCCGTAGTCGTCGGATGAATGCCCGTCGCCGGTTTTCCCACGCGCAGCATCGTCGGTCGGTCTTTTTCCTACCAACGTTCTTCACCATCAGACTTCTCTTCGAGCCGTCCTCGACATCTGATCCGTGGATGCTCAGAGTCCGATCTAAAAAATTCTGGTACGTGATTCATCCCAACATCTCCGGCTAAATCTTATCGCATGCTCTCTACAAATATGCTCCTCTTTAATCTACAAATTTGTTCCTCTTCAATCTTACGTTGAATTCCTTCCAATTTCCCAGCATGCAGAACATCATCAATGATTACTCCAGCCACGATGGTTCGTGCATGCAGCAGAGGAATTGGTAAGCCAATGGCGCAGATCGTCCGGCCGGCTGCGCCGGCGAGGCTGCCGATCCAAAGAACAGTGGCGGAATTGCAGAGCAGCCGCTCACCTACCCCCACACGGTTCAGTTTTGTTGCCTGTCAGTCATGAGTGCACGCTGGGCACTGCGGACTGGCGATTAATCTCTTCATCGGCAGGATCACTAACCGCCTATACGATCGCGCGACGGCCGGGCCGCTTAGCGTCTACGCCTCTAAATTACGTTGTATTTGCGCTGCAACCCTAGATAGCAGCCCCACCGCTGCTCCGTTCCCTATCCTCGACCCCGTCTCTCTAGCCATCCATTGGTCGTCGTCTTGCATACACAGCGAGCGGCCTAGCGGGTGGTTCTCCAGGGGGCGGCGTTTTCTCTACATCCATGAAGGGCTCTATCTATCTATGCGCTGTGTTATTTTGCTGGCTGCTCTATGTTACTTTCTTGGCAAGGGATCCTTGGTCAACAGTCTATTATACAATGTAATATTTATCCCTATGCAACCAATATGATAAAGAGGAGCCAGTACTCAACCGGACTGTTGAGTGCATGATGCAAGGATGAATTCGAGCTAAGCTGATATGATCTTTCCATCAATGAAAGGACCAGATGGCTTAACAAAGAAGATTTCTTACCCGGCTATGAAGGCGGTACAATATGTGTCCAAGGTACACCAGTCATATTACAGATATTTGCATTGCTTTTGATATTCGCTGTAACTAATACGATATATCCGTTTCAGTTGAAATTGCTTCACGGTCATGTTATGTTGCCCAGTTCGTCAGAAGAATGGAAAAAATATATAATTTTTTCCTCCGATGACACTTCAAAGAATATATGAATCCTGCCAGCCATCCTGTTTTGCCCTGCTTGCATAAGCATGGTGCTAAGTATTGTAGCAAGGAGGAGAGTATGTCCAGCAGCCGGCGATATTGGCGAGGCTGAAGGCAGCATCACCTAGCGTTGAGCGTCGACTAACGACACATACATGGTCGACATCTCTATTTTCGCTCATTAGGTATTCTTATTTTGAATTTTCAATACTAATCGCCAACACCTCCAGTCCTGATAGTCATAATTTTTTGTTTGTTCCGCATTGAAAACTAGACATGTACTTGCTCGAATTGTCTTAACATAAGACGAGTGCAAATTGCTATCCGAGTACTGCAGTAACAATGAATTTATATATTACTGAAATTTCTATCTATGCTTTGTGTTATTTTGCAGGCTGCTATAATTTACTTTCTTGGTCAACAGTCTATTGCACAGTGTAATATTTATCCTTATGCAACCATGTAATAAATAGGAGCAAATGCCTATTATTTCTTTCTATCGGTTTTCTAGGTTTTTCTGTTCTGCAAGTGTAAATTGAATGGGTTCCGAGTGTAGTTATTACATTTTCATTGATTTACTAAAGTCCTATTTCTTCTTGGTATGCTGCAGAGAAAATTCCTTCCTCGCAGATGGCTGAGTGGCAAAAACTACGAATATCTTTTGTCAAGAGAGAAAAAATTTGCTGCTACTCTGCTTGCCATTCACGTAAAACACGACATCCTTTTTTATATAATTCATTTATTCTTCAGTTTCGCAGTTTGCAGATACTTTTAGATAATTGTTTGTGGAATACATGACAATACAATTTTAGTAAAATCTGTTGGGCAGATGTCAGGTAGCATCTACTTCTTGCCCGTTTTATGTTTCCCCAAAACAACAGATTTTAGTTAAACAATAATTTACAAGCTTACTGGAGCTGGGTTCTACAATAAATACGGGAAAATATATGGGATATTGAAACTTTTATGATAAAATAATCAAGAGAAGTGCTCCGTTTCACGAAATATTTCTGAAATGATTATAATATTTTTTTTAAATATGTGGTGCATAATGGAGCTGGTAAAATATTTCTTAAATATAGTTACTCATTTCCACAAAAGTTCGTATGATTGACCTTTACAGATGCACAAAATTTACATGAGTAAGCAATTCAGATAGAAGCGCTAACCCTTTTCGTAAATTTATTCCATGAAAAATAAACTTCCGACAAAACTTTCGAACTGCTACCCGAGTAAGGTCACATAATTAATAGTGAATATAAAAAGGCTATGATTTATTGTTTGTTTATCATGGTAGAATATGATTGTGTATGGATAATAAATAGATACCTGATACACTCAAAGAGTCACGTGCATGGATATATCATATATGCATACAAACTCAGAGAAAATATCAAAGACATGTTAATAGGAGTTTCGCGGAAGCACAAAAAAAAATTTAATTGATTTGTCAATTCGTGAATTCATATGGAATGTTTTCTCCAAAACCTTCAAAACAATCTACCTTGGTTTTTGTCATGTCTATCATTTATAAGAAATTATATCAAATGCTTCTACTGGAGATATTAAAATTCACATGTTTGATCATTAGGGATCGTCGCTAACGAATCCAATTTTTATGGTACTGATCTTTGCTAATGTTACTAGACATGTAAAAATTACACATGAGTGATGAAACAGTTGATTGCTGTAGTTTGAGGAAGGAATACAAGTTGAATGTTAGAGTCATACGCTGCATAATAGAAACAGGAAGAATAAACAATTAAATTATTTGTGTTTAGTATTTATAACATTGACAAAAGTTTTATCATCGGGGTGCAAACATGTGAGCAATGGTGCAGCTCTACAAACCAAGTACAAAAAAATATTAGATATATTTAAACTTCGTATTACTCTTCAATTTTCCAAAAGATGACGTGAGGAAGAAAAATAATATATTAGATATCACAATTCAAACAAATGTATTCCTAGCCGCGCAATTGCGCGGGCCAACCAGCTAGTTATAAGTATACAAAGTGGCATTGTTCATAAAGTGACAAAGCATATGCACATAATACTTACTCTTCAGTGAGGTCGCACAATCGATCAGGTGCAAGCATACCCATGCTGGGGCGCGATTTCTTCGGGGGTCGTGGAGGAAGCGAGCGAATGGGAGGGATGTCGAGTGGCGCCATTGTCGACTCCGTCTCATTCCCCTCCTTTTCCTCTGAATCAGCGGTGTCTTCCTCCTCGCGTGCCCGCTTCTGCTTGCCCTGCACCTCAGCATCGCCCTCATCGGCTTCTGGCATGTGTGCGGTGGCGAGTGAGGCCATTTCATCATCAGAGCCCGCCTCGAGTGGCTCGTTGTCCGGTACTGGGCCGTCCTCAGGCAGAGGGGCATTGACTCATACATTTTGTGTCCCTGCACACAGAAACAGCAAAGGAATCAATATCGCACATGCATAACATATAAACTGACATATAGTATCAACTGTTACCTCTGGTAGAGGGTTGCTGGTTTCATAAGGAGCCACAGGCGAGTTCATCTCGCAAGGCTCTTCATCAGTAAGCTTGGTAAGGCTCCTTACCAACTTCTCCGCTTCCGCATCAAACAGCTCCACTGCGCGTGAGCGGGTTGAATCAGAAGCCCCACTATATGCCCACAAAGCATGTGCTCGGGCTCAGAGAGGCTGCACTCGCCTCTTGGCCATAATGGCTAGCAAGTGGATGCCCGTAACCTCCCGACCAACAGTGGTTTGGAGCTTAAGCACTTTCTCCATCAGAATGTCAGCCTCTTCGGTTTCGACTCCGGTCGGCTGGGAGATCCAGGATGGCCTCTTCTTCACCAGAGTGTCTGCGTCAAAAGGAGGCAACCCGAACGCCTGGGTGCCTATGGTCACATCCTTGATGTAAAAATACTTCTGGCGCCATCCTTGCACAGACTCGAGGAAGCTAATCTTGAAGTACTCGATGTCAGATCGAGTCTGTACTCCAAAACCACCAGGTCCTTTGGCGCTATGCTGGCACTTGACGTTGAAGATACAGCGAAAAAGAGCAAAGTGGGGCGCAACGCCCAGAAAGCACTCACAAAGAACGAAAAAACACGCAATGTGCAAAAGCCCATTGGGCGTAATATCGTGCAATTGCACCCCATAAACGTGCATCAGTGCACGAAGAAAGTTGTGAACAGGGAAGGAGAATCCCCTGTTCACAAAATCCACAAAACAGACCCGCTCATTGGGGCCTGGGCACGGGATTACCTCGGCGCCAGGGATGCGAACTTGCGAGGCGTTCTCAGGGATCAGCCCGTCGTTCCGTAGGCCGGTGAGCATCCTCTTGCTGCAGGAGGACTTGGTCCAGGCGCCCTTGTCCCTCTTCAAACCGCTGGCGGTGGCTCCAACGGCGCTGTCTGCCAACGCGTTCGCAGCACTCCTGACCTTCCGGGTGGCAGGCTTCGTCATCGCAGTGGTAGGTTGCAAAAGCTGCGCTATGAGGCTATGGCGATGTGTAAGGAGGAAGAAGAAGCAACGGCGGCGGAGAGCAAATGGCAAGTAAAAAGTACTATTTACTCCGCCGCACCCTTTTAACCTCAACCTAAAAGAATCCGCACCGTGGATGCGAGATCGTGGGCGAAGAAGCAAATCCAGCCGTACACGTGGCAGCCATGGAGAGCAACCGTTGCTGGCCACTCCGCCCACTACGCACGGGAATCTAGGAACTGCCATCATAGCCCCGGAAAAATCGTGCTTGAACGGTCAAATCCAGTCCAAACGGCTGCACATTGCGCCCACATACGTGTCACGTCCCATCCATCGCAGCATAGCGCATGCCACCGTGTGTCAGGTGGCGCAGTCGCCATAAAACGTCATCCCTGACGTCATTACAACAGATTTGTTCAGAAAAGATTTCGGGTTTGCCCAATGCATATCAATCACTCGATTGTTTTCGGGTGAATGGTCACTCGACCGCTCCTTCGACTGAGGCATATCACTCCCGTCGGGAGCATATCAAAAAACATTCCTCGACTGGAGATGCTCAAGATAAAATGATTTTGAGATTATACTCCATTTCAAGCAATACAGCATAATCTCGGGGGCTACTCCCATCGGGAGCACTGTCGTGCACCCGATAGAAATACGGCAAAATTTTCTTCGACTAAGCGTATATAGGATAAAAATGATTTGAGATTATCCTCCATTGCAAGCAATAAAGCACAATCTCGGGGGCTACTCCCATCGGGAGCGCTGTCGCGCACCCGATAGAATAACGTCAAAAGGTCAGTCGACAAAAGAATCGACTCAGTTCATATACAAAGTCATACTCGAAACATTCCCGAGTTGCGTCCGTCGCAAATACCTCGGATGCTGTACGCATAGTGCAAAGTTAAGACCCGCCGAACTTTCGAGCTGGGCTAAGGACCGTTCCAGCAACGTCAATCCTTATACTTTCCGTGTCAGCAGACATGATGAAAAATCCTGACGGACGCGTTAGGTAAAATTCAAATCTATACGGCAGATTGACTCAGTAAGACCTCCGCGGCCTAGTCGAATCTGACCAGTTTGTTCCAGATTTGAGTCCGGGGACTCGAGTTTGATTGAAAGCTAGTAAGGTTTTACCTGAATGTGTAGTTAACTAGTCCCGATCCGTCGAGTGTACTGGGCCTGCTAAGCCATTATCCCTTGATCATCATAAGCAAAAACCACAGTCGATGAAATACTCGACATAGCCAACATGTGCTATTCATACAGGAATTCCAATTATAATATACAGAATACAAAGCATATGACGTGCACTTACGAATGAATCCATGCCCGATTCTTCGAGTCAGACAAGTACTCGGGGGCTACTGACGTGCACTTAATAAGTACAGAAAGAATTGGGCTAAAAAACTTAATGATGCTTTATGGGCTTATAGAACTGCTTATAAGAATCCTATCGGCATGTCTCCTTATAAAATGGTTTATGGAAAAGTTTGTCACTTACCTTTAGAATTAGAACACAAGGCTTATTGGGCAGTTAAGGAATTAAATACAGATTTTACACTTGCGGGTGAGAAAAGACTGCTTGCCGTGAGTTCTTTAGATGAATGGAGAAGTGAAGCTTATGAAAATTCCAAATTGTTTAAAGAAAAAGTTAAGAGATGGCATGATGGAAGAATAATAAATAGAGAATTTAATATTGGTGATAAAGTATTATTGTATAGGTCTCGTCTCAGATTTTTTGCAGGCAAATTACTCTCCAAATGGAAGGACCGTATATTGTTGAAGAAGTATATCACTCGGGAGCCATTACGATAAACTCATTTGATGGTGATAAACCACAAGTTGATGGTCAAAGACTCAAGCATTATATTTTTGGTGATCCCATTGGAAAAAATGTTGATATCATACAAGTAGTGACTCCGGAAGATTTCATAAAATTCGAATATCGGAAGACTCCAGAATCAGTTTTGGAATACGTATCAACTTTGGTAAGCAAAAGTTCGCGTTTAATTATATAAAAAATGTATTCATTATTTTTAGGTAAAATGAAAAATTACGGAACGAAAAAGAGACGGAGACCGACTCCAGGTCGAGGAGGAGGCCTAGGGGCGCGGCCCACCCCTGGCCGTGCCGTGGGCCAGCCAGCCTCTCCTGGAACCCATCTCCGACTCTGCTTTGGTCCGTCACCTTCCTTTTTGTCGGGAAATTTTTGCTATATATTCACCCGGATCTCTTGAGGTTCGTATCTCGTGTTTTTGACGTGTTTTTGTTTCGAGCTGTTTCTGCCAGGACCCTCAGAAATCTAGAGCCAACATGTCATCCCAAGGATCTTGCGGGGAAGATTATGCTGCTAGGCGCCGACGTGAGCTGCAACGAGATATAAATCGCGGTATCGTGGGCAACTGGCCAACAGAAGAAGGGAATGCTATAAGAAGAGCAGACATGGACCGGAGCGTTCGTAAAGAAGTGAGGAGGATGACATCGAACCAGCAAGAAGTACCAAGGCCAAGCAACCCCACTTTCGTGGGATCGATTAACCCTGGACATGCTTTTTCTCATAATATGTAGGGTGCAATACCTCCGAGGCCGAACATCCATCTATTTCCTTCGGTGGCCGAAGCACATCGGGTGGCTGATGAGTTTTGTGAGCAATACCGAGTTTTGAGGTTGGAAGTGGATATACTTCAGGAAGAGAATGAAAGGCTACGATTTATGCTCCATCTTTTCCTAACCCCTATTGCTATGGTTCCTCCTTCACCACCCAAGGATCAAGCTTGAACGTCAAGGGGTAATGGCACTCCCTTGGCTTGTTCCAAGCTTGGGGGAGTGCCCCAGTATCATTATCTTTTATCTTTATAATTTCGTGGTTATATCATTGGTAGAGAGGTTATCATATAAGTTAGTATGCAATGTGTGGTATCATTTTCCCTTTAGTGAGTTATCTTTGTATCCTTTGGTGTGAGTTTGTCTTTGATGGAATATTAATGAGAAGCTTCATCTTTACTTTCTTGCACCTTTATTTTTAGCATTGCAACCTCTACTATTTGGTGAACTTGTTGGAGTTTTGACCTCACATTGTGTATAACCAGTAGATCTTCTTAGTCATGGAAAACTTAACATTGGTTATTAGCAACAGTTCTTAAGACACTTAAGTAAAGAAGAGAGAATTACATGCAAATATATTATCATTGTTAACTTTGATACTTGTTAACTAGCAAAAGTTTTATTCTTTGGTTTAAAGAGTATGTGTTGACAAGAAAAGATGTATGATCTCTCATATTGCTTTTATATTTGCATGTATCTTTCAACACTAATGTTTGCTGCAAAGCCTTGCTAAGCCTAAAGCCTTGTACTGAGAGGAAATACTTCTCGTGCATCCAAAACCTTGAGCCAAAACCCTCCAAAGTGTCCACCATAAACTTCCTATATGTGGTATTTCTCAGCCACTCCAAGTAAATCAGTCTTGTGCTACCTTTAAACTATTCAAAAAATTTACTACTCCTTTTTGTGTCTCTGTTTACCAGCTCATGAGGAAGTAGTAGATGGTCTTTATTTAACTTGTCAATCAGACTTTATCTTCAGACTAGCAGCTTATATCTGCTTATCTATAATTTTGCAAAAAAAACTGGCAGCGGGGTGCCCAGCCCCCTTAATTTACAACTTTAACTGCAAACTCTCCTCACATTTTGTTCCTGAGCACTCAGTCAAACATCTGCATGTGTAAACAAAGGAGAAAAGAGGGATGATCTGCTTGCTGCAGAAATAACGTTCCTCAATGGGAGCCGCTCTTAAAAAGTCTGGTTGGCAAGGGTAATACTGTATTGTCTGCTGCCATTCGTTGACCATTAACATGCACCACTCAAAATATATTTTTACCCTCTATGCAATTTCCAAAACCTAAAAAGCTCTAGGACTTGACTTGATCCCTGCTTCCCTCTGCGAAGGGCCTATCTTTTATTTTATGTGAGTCAGTATACCTATCTCTCTCATACCCCAAGGCAAGTGACAAGGGTATACATCTCGGGTACCCTACCGTGAGGGTACCTGGTGCACGTGACGACTAAAAGCCCAATAGCGAAGAGAGAACTCGAAGCCCAAGACAGGAGGCCCAACAAGATGGAGTACCCTCCAAGTTTAGACATAGACATAGTCGGTTTGTACTTTTCTTATGTGTAAACTAGGTCGGTTACAAACTCCCGAGACCCAGCCTATTTAAGGGCTGGGAGGGGTGCCGATCTAGGACCAAGCCATACGCAACCACCAAAGCTCCAGCGAGATCGACATCTCGCCGGAGCCACCTTGTAACCTCATAATCTCACGCGATCAATAACAGACAAGCAGGAAGTAGGGTCTTTACCTCCACCCGAGGGGCTTGAACCTGGGTAAATCTTTGCCTCTGCTTGTCAACCGATGAAACTACCAGTACTACCACGTTCTCTCCTCATAATCTCAACCCTAGGTCCTTAACCATGGGATTTGATGAGTGTACACCTCGTCAGCAAGCATTAGTGTTGTTGAGATTCATTCACTTATTTGTTGCTAATTTGATTGATTACACCTACCTTTTCTTTTGTTATCACTGAACCTTTACCTGCAAGGATATACGATTGAAAGTTTTCAATAAATGCAAAGAACCTGTGATAGTTGAACATGTGACATCTGCAGTACACAGCTCTTTTATATATAAATACTCCGCTTGAAAGATAAGTTTATTATGCTATTTGTTCTGTGACCAAGAGCAAGGTTTGCCATTACTTATTTAAAGATCTTCTTGATATACTCTTACTTGTGATTGATCATTACTTGACTCAAGTTAGATTTTATAAGAAAGGTTGCTGTTCAAAAAGAATGTGTGTATTGTTAAGGAAATACTGATGCTTCATGTTCGTATTCTTTTTACCGGCACTTCACTCCATAAACCTGTGGTCACGTTTATTAAAGCTCAGTTTTCGCTTGGGGACAAGCGAGGTCTAAGCTTGGGGGAGTTGATACATCCATTTTGCATCATTATTTTGTATCATAATCTACTCTTACTTACTGATATATTTCACATTTTATTACAATACTTATGACATTTTATCTTATTTTGCATGTTTTACAATTACACGGAATTTATCTGTCGGAGTCAAGATTCTGCTGAAAAGAGCACCGTCAGGAGGGGATACCCCGGAAGCCCCAAAATCACCAGAAAAAGATAGGAATTATTTCCTCATCAAATCAGGCAGGAGGCCAGAAGACCTCGAGGAGGGGTGCCACGAGGCCACCCGGCGGCCTAGGGCGCGGCCCACCCCCTGGCCGCGTCGTGGGCCCGCCTGGCCCCTCTGGCCCACCTTCGGTGCTCCCCTTCGGTGATATATGATACGTCTCAAACGTATCTATAATTTCTGATGTTCCATGTTGATATTATACCAATTGTTACATGTTTTATATACACTTCATAGCATTTTTATGCATTTTCTGGGACTAACCTATTAACAAGATGCCACAGTGCCAGTTCCTGTTTTCTGCTGTTTTGTATTCCAGAAAAGCTAGTCTAGAAATATTCTCGGAATTGGACGAAACTTGGACAGAACCTCCTATTTTTCCAACACGAAGACGGAGTCCAGAGGAGAGACGGAGGAGGGCCACATGGCACCCACACCATGGGGCCCGCGGGCCCCCCCTTCCGCGCCGTGGGGTGGTGTGGGGCCCTCGTGGCTCCGCAGCCGCCGCCCTTTCGCCTATTTATTCTTCCCGACGCGAAAACCCTAAATACCCGAGCCATTATCCACGAAAAGTTCCAGAGACGCCGCCGCCGTCAACCCTAGCTCGGGAGGGTTCAGAAGCTCTTCCCGGCACCCTGCCGGAGAGGGGAATCATCACCGGAGGGCTCTACATCACCATGCCTGCCTCCGGAGTGATGCGTGAGTAGTTCATCCTTGGACTACGGGTCCATGGCAGTAGCTAGATGGTTGTCTCTCCACTTTATGCTATCATGTTTAGATCTTGTGAGCTGCCTATCATGATCAAGATCATCTTATTGTAATGCTACATGTTGTGTTTGCTGGGATCCGATGAATATTGAATACTATGTCAAGTTGATTATCTATCTTTCTTATATGTTATTTATGATCTTGCATGCTTTCCGTTACTAGTAGATGCTTTGGCCAAGTAGATGCTTGTAACTCCAAGAGTGAGTATTTATGCTAGATAGTGGGTTCATGCCTCCGGTAATCTGGGAGAGTGACAATAACTTCTAAGATTGTGGATGTGTTGTTGCCACTAGGGATAAAATAACCGATGCTTAGCTTAAGGGTGCGCCGTTAGGTCTAATGCATTTGTTTACATTACGCACATTACTTAATGCAATTATCCGTTGCTTGCAACTTAATACCAACGGGGAACTCGGTATGACAACCTGGCGGTGGATTATTAGTCATAGACGCTGTTGGATAACGGTCTATGTATTTTGTCGTAATGCCCACATGAATATCATAGTAATCATCATGTCATATATATGCATTGTCATGCGCTCAATATTTTGTCAATTGCCCAGCTGTAATTTGTTCACCCAGCATGTTAGTTATCTTTTATGGAGAGACACCACTAGTGAACTGTGGACCCCGGTCCATTCTTTTACACTGATAATACAACCAACTGCAAACACTGTTCCTTTTCATTCTCTGCAATTTACTACTGTTTTCCACACCATACGTTTAATCCTTTGTTTTCAGCAAGCCGGTGAGATTGACAACCTCACTGTTTCGTTGGGGCAAAGTAGTTTGATTGTGTTGTGTGCAGGTTCCACGTCAGCGCGCCACTGACAACCTTCAGAAGTGATTTCTTGCTCCTACTGGTTCGATTAAACCTTGGTTTCATACTGAGGGAAACTGCTGCTACACTGCATCATACCTTCCTCTTGGGGTCTCCCAACGAACGTGTGATCCACGCAATCAAGCATATTTTCTGGCGCCGTTGCCGGGGAGCAAGAGGATTTCTGCAAGGGAGTTTCACGCTTCCAATCTCTTTACTTTGTTATTGTCTTGCTTAGTTTATTTTTATTTAGTCTTGTTTGCTTTATTTATCAAAAACACAAAAAAATTAGTTACTTGCATCTAGTTTATTTTCTGTTTAGTTTCTTTATTTCATCATGCTTCTCCCTAAGTATACTTTAAAAGACATATCTGTGGGTAGTGGGTCTATCATTGGAAGAGATAACATTGAGAATTCTTGTCACATTAGTAGGCTTAAAGATTTTGAAGATAGATCCTTGGTAGAACTTGCTCCAAATTATGAAATTGCTACAGCTTCTCTAGTTCACATGTTGGAAGCTAGGTTTGTCAATCTGAATCCTATAATGCAGCATATGTTCCTTAAACTTCATGATATGGAAGATGGTGAAAAGAAAGATTTTGTTCTAGAAACCTTGCTTAAAGAATTTGGTGATGTTGCTAGAGAAGCTAGAAAAGTTTTTATTCGATATAAGATGCTTGGCTATTATATTGATGTTGTAATACACTTGAGAAACTGGAAAAAGAAAGGCTTAAGTACACTAAAGAAACTAATTATGAGGGGAAGTTAAGATACCAATACCTTTTAAGTTTGTAGGAATGCATGAGGCACTAGAAAAGAATTTTGATTGGATTGTTCCTGAAAATTTATTTGATGAGGATAGTGTGCCTAAAAGTAATGAAAGAGGAGTTTCTGAAACTTATATAGATAAGATACAATGCATTGTTGAGAAAACTTCCAACCTTTCTGTTGATGCTTCATCACTTGGAAACACTTGATTCTTACTTTCTGCGCCTAGCTGAAAGGCGTTAAAGAAAAGCGCTTATGGGAGACAACCCATTATTTTATTTCTGCAATTTTTCTTTTTTTTGAGTCAAGGAGTTGTTTACTTCTGTAACAATTCCTTTGTATCTTTATTTTATCGCATTGTTGTGCCAAGTATTGCCTCTAATAGGAAGATGATGCTAGATTTGGATTTCTGCGCAGGAACAGATTTCTGCTGTTCACCGTTTTACTTCTGTAAAATCACAGAAAAATTATTTAAATCTGAAATTTTTGTGCGTGATCCTCAGATATGTACGCATCTTTCGTTAGTTTAAAGTTTTTCGATCTGAGCAACGTAAGTGCCTCGAAAAAATTCGTCTTTGCGGACTGTTCTGTTTAGACAGATTCTGTCTTTTATTTTTCGCATTCTCTCTTTTACTAGTGTTGAGTGGAATTCTTTTTTAGGGGAAGAGCTTCACATAACATCAGTGGCAGTAGCTAATGTTAAAAGTAACGGTCATGTTTGTGTCCTTATAGAACATGTGAGTTTTTGATTGTGCACTAACCCTCTAATGAGAATTACTTTGAGTTTGGTGTGGCGGAAGTTTTCAAGGGTCAAGAGAGAAGGATGATATAATGTGATCAAGAAGAGTGAAGAGCTTAAGCTTGGGGATGCTCCCATGGATCACCCCAGCATATTTCAAGAAGACTCAAGCGTCTAAGCTTGGGGATGCCCAAGGCATCCCCTTCTTCATCAGCAACTTATCAGGTCATCTCTAGTGAAACTATATTTTAATTCTTTCACATCATATGTGCTTTACTTGGAGCGTCTGTGTGCTTTTATTTTCAGTATTTTATTTTTCTTATGGTCAACTTGATTGGACCCCAGCATTCTTGATTGGGAGAGAGACACGCTCCGCTTTTTCATATGAATACTCCTATTCTTCACTTATACTTGTTGAGTATTCTTATCTAGCTATTGCTATGCTTTTAGCTCCTGTTTTGCATGCATCTCTTATTCAGAGCTGTTAGTTCTTTTAAAGAAAGTACTCTCTTGCTTCACTTATAATTGTTTGGAGAGTTTATGTTGAAATAAATTGATTGGTGTTTGGTTGGAACAGAAAATGTTGCATGTGGTAGATGGTATAATGGAAAAAGCTTACATATTCTTGTAGATCATTGTATTGGATAATTTGATACTTGTCAATTGTTTTGAGTTATCAAGTAGTTCATGTTTAAGCTTTTGTATCATGTAGTTAAAACCTATTAATGAGAACTACCGTAAAGCTCGTTGAAATTTGGTTTGCATGATTGGTATCTCTAAGGTCTAGATATTTTCTAGTAAAAGGGTTTGGTTAACAAGGAAGACAGTGTAGAGTCTTATAATGCTTGCAATATGTTTTCATATAAGCCTTGCTGTGTCGGTTGATATCCTGTGTTTGCTTCAAATAACCTTGCTAGCCTAAACTCTGTACTGAGAGGGAATGCTTCTCGTGCATCCAAAACCTTGAGCCAAAATCCATGCCATCTGTGTCCACCATAACTACCTATATGTGGTATTTCCTTGCCATTCCAAGTAAATTTTTCATGTGCTACCTTTAAACTATTCAAAAATTATTACTCCTATTTTGTGTCAATGTTTACCAAGCTCATGAGGACGGGGTGGATGTCTTTATGTCAACTGTCAAACAGACTTTACCACCGGACTAGCGGCATATATATCCGCTTATCCATTAATTTTGCAAAAAGAGCTGGCAAATGGGGTGCCCAGTCCCAATTAATTACAACTTTAACCGCTTAATTCTCTTCACATTTTTGCCCTGATTTATCAGTCAAGCAATGACAAACAGTGAAATATCTGCATGTGTAAACAAAAGAGAAAGAGGGATGATCTGCCTTGCTGGTAGAAATAATGTCTTTCATGGGAGCCGCTCTTAAAAGTCTGGTTGGCCGGGGTCATATTGTACTTTCCATTTTCTGATTCGTTGACAATTAACAAACACATCTCAAAACTTATTTTTACTCTCTATATGATTTCAAAAACTTTAAAAGCTCTAGCACATGATTTAATCCCTGCTTCCCTCTGCGAAGGGCCTTTCTTTTACTTTTATGTTGAGTCAGTTTTCCTACTTCTTTCTATCTTAGAAGCAAACACTAGTGTCAACTTTGGTGCAACAATTTTTATATGCTCGTATATTGCACTTATTATATGCTTTGTGTTGACAAATATCCATGAGATATATATGTTGAAAGTTGAAAGCAATTGCTGAAACTTAAATCTTCCTTTGTGTTGGTTAAATACCTTTTACTTAGAATCTATTGCTTTATGAGTTAACTCTTATGCAAAACTCTTTGATGCTTGTCTCGAAAGTACTATTCATAAAAAGTTTTTGCTTATATGATTCAGTTGTTTGCTCATTATCTACTTGCTAGCAAACTATAGACCACTAGTCGTCAACCCGTGCACTTGCATGGGCTAGTTTGTTTACTTGTATTTGAAAAAAAATCATTGTTAAAAGTTTGGTTAACCAAACTATATAGTAAATGTTTGTAAGAACAAATATTGTATAGTTGTTCTTAGTAAGTTTAAAAATAGATGTAGTTGCTTGCGAAAAACAAAATATTTAAAATACACTTTTATCAAATCGGAAACTCGCATCTGTTCAAACCTGGTATCATTACCTTATGGCCTGGATTATTCAACAACAATGGCGAGTTACTAAGATACATTGACATATGTGGTCAATAAATGATCCAGATTTACCAATATCTATATTATATCCCGACACTAATAGATTCTTGTGTAAAGAAAGCATGGCCTGATCTCTCATAGTCCTGGGGAGTGGCAAGTGGCAGAGAGGGTGCACCCAACACAATTCTCGGTCCAGAAGACATCATGGCCTGAAAAGGATAAATCTTCCGATATCTTCAAATAGATCCGACCAAAAGCATATGAGTCATATTGCCAAAAACTCTTGCTGAGATTGTTAATTTTTGAACATGATAGAAAACATTTGTAAAATATATGCAGTTGTTCACTGCACTCAAATTTGTATATTGGTAAAAATGTCACTGAAATAATCTTTTGGTTGGTATATATGCTGAGATGCTTTTTATCTAAATTGCAAATTCATGCAAATAGATAAGATAACGTACCTCAAACAAAATGATATAACTTAATGGAGCTTCTAAGGAAAGCAAATATAAGTGGAAATTTTCTGTTTCAGTCAGGCTATCATGACTACGTACACAGAACTTCGCAGTAAAACTAAATATGCACCTAGTAAAATATCATTTCGATGTAAGCTTGTGTTAATGTTGTGCTCCCAAATAGGAGAGCTAAGAATCGCAAATTAACCTTTAATGTGAAGACTAAGGACATGGAAATATGTGGGAGAACATCTCTGAAACCTTCCAATAATAATGATACATTGGTCATGTATAAGGTTGCATGTTGTTCTGGTCATTATCCCTCATGACAGGATAGCAGAAGCATACAGTGACAATTCCGTTTTTCAAGTATCGAGACCTCAAAATATTAAAATTACGTACTCCATTTGAGTTTTACAAAAAAAATGGAAGCCTTCAAAATATAATGTTTTAAGATCATAGAGTGGCGGAAGCACCTGTGACCATTATCCCTCAAACAGGAGAGGACTCCTCTTCAAGGTAGTGAGAAGCGATCAAAAGATTATTGTATACTGATTGAAAGGGAAGTGCTACAGGAGCATTTATGCATAGTTGACGATTCCATATTGGATGGGCATATGTTTTCCTTACTTTTTGTATTGAATTAATGTGCATACTTGAGAGCAGACTCCAATAAGGGGATATAAGATTCAAAATAAACATGAATGTGTTCTTTAATACATGCTTACGTTTCCTAGCAGTTTTTCTGGAAAGTCGGCCAACTAAATGCATTAAATTACATTCAAATGTATATAGTAGAAAGAAATTTTAAGAAATGTCCAGTTCATAAGTAATAAGTATTTAAAAAATGGATTAATGACAGAGAAGAAACAAAGATGGTTGCATTTTAATTAGGCACCACTCTTGAGTGTAAAGTGAGATTCTAGTTGCGACTAATATTAAGCAAAGACAAAATATGAAGTAACAGTCGATTCAATCTATTCACTGCTGCTTGAGTCATTAGTTGGCTTGTACTTGACCGATATGCTCACAAACTTACTTGTGATCATCTAGAAAGACACAATGATTTTACCATTTAATCCAAAGCTTTGACACGGCCTTATTGAAATGATTTTTTTTATAAGCAAGTAAGTAGTGAATGAATTAATGTCATCCCACATTCGGTTAATCAAAGATCTTCTCGCAAAAATGTAACAATCAAGATGAAGATGCTAGTTCCAACTTTGCTATAGACATACCAAAATCAAAATGAAATGGAACTGAATGGCATGGTAAATGAGTTCTAAGTGAAACGAAGGAGAACGTGCTTTACTGAACATCATTCAAATATGTCAACACATGCATGATATTTTCCCAAACGAATTTTATTTGCATGTTGGAATAACCAAGTGCGTAGAGTTAGCAGGGTTTAATTAATTCATCAGGCTGTAATCAATAAAGAACTAACAGGCGCAAAACCTTCTTCTAGAACTACACATATGTGCTAACAAAGATATATGTAGTGAGCAATACAGAAAGAGTTTAACCAAGTGCGTAGAGTTAGTAGGGTTTAATTAATTCATCAGGCTGTAATCAATAAAGAACTAACAGGCGCAAAACCTTCTTCTAGAACTACAGATATGTGGTAACAAAGATATATGCAGTGAGCAATACAGAAAGAGTTTAACACAAATATATTGGCTAACCTGAAGGGTGTCTTGTTTGCCGCTGTCTGCGGTAAAAAATTGCCTCTCTAAAGCAATAGCTGCTTGCCTGCATGCACACATGTAGTAGAAAGAACAGACCTAGAGAACATCCAGATTATTAGGTATATTTCCTGTGCATTACGTGATTTCCTGCAAGTTGATCGAGACGTTAACTTGAGAATCATTCTGATTACGCTCAATGCATCCTTTCACTGCTGTTGAAAATTTAGGAAGTTCACAATTAGTCAAATCACCTAGAGTGCATCACCCGACACCAGGAAATTTGGCAGAGATAGTGGCCCGCGAATGATTTGAACTGGATTAAGAGAGTGCCTAGTTCTTGAAATCAAATATCTGTTTTGATCACGTCCGCAACCAAGTCATTAATGGTGAGATCAGATTCTGCTGTTTCCGGGGCATGCATGCAGATGTTGGACAGCTAACCTTAATCTTCACGTTAGTCTACCTCTCATGGCTCAGATTTGGCACCTTCCTGTATGTGGAAAGAAAGACAAAGATCTGATGAATATCTTCTACCATTTTCTTCATAAAACCTGCATCTAATACATTGATCTCGAATTTGATATAGATATAAATTTGTGCATCTATACTGAGAAGGAGCGATTACTAATGTTGTGTGCAAATCAAGCACCAAAAATCAAACCAATAACTGTACAGAAATAATCACTTTTGTCGATCAATTTCTAAGGCTTAAGGTTTGGAACGCATCAACTTGCAGTATGAAAAATCTGATAGCAGGTTACTACGCCGGATAGACTAATATTGATGAGCACAGAAAGGTACTCCCTCCGTTCCAAATTAGTTCACTTGAGTTTGTCCAAATACGGATGCATCTAGACACTAAACAAGTATAGATGCATCCATATTTGGACAAACCCAAGTCAAGTAATTTGGAACGGAGGGAGTAGTAGGTAGAAGCAATGCATCATTTTTACCTCAAATCAAAACCTGAAGGGAGCGGTGTAAAAATAATAACAATCCCGAGTTGCAATTTGGTCGTCCGACATTGCAGACGTGGTGAAGGCCGGTGGCAACGCAATCAATCGATGTCAACATCTGCATCACAATTTCTCTTTTAACTAGATCAAAGAGGACACATATTTTTTATCTGAAAAAAATAGCAAGACACATACAGGAGAGGCCAGCAGCCATTGGGGGCGTAGGAGAGACTCCTCTATCTTAAGCCAGTGCAATCAGAGGAGTTGGATTCACGATGGTTGGTATTCCAAAGAATTGGAAAAGACTTGAGAAAAAATAGGTTGTACTCTACGTCTGTACATGCTTCTCTTTCGGCTAGATAGACATACTGATTGGCTCGCAGGGATATTTGTTGGTCAAGCTCACCATTCCGATCGAGTCTGTTACTAATCTGTAATCTCCATCTGCCGGACGTACCATCGATCCAGTTTGGTAGGCATATCGGACATGCATCAATGCATGACGCTGAAGTTGGTACGTCCAGCCTTGTTTGCTGGCCGTCGGCGACAGCAGACATGTGCGTTGGAGAGACCTCAACGCCATCGATTTGGCTTCATAGGCATCGGTCATGTATGGTAGTGAAGATGCAGCTTAGTACGTCCTGCCTTCCCGGACGCCGCCGGCAGCTGCGCAGACGCATGCGGTGGCGAGACCATCTCACGGATGTCGATGTGGCGCAGCCGCGCAGGAGAATAGCGGTAGGACTCCATGGCATCGGAAGCCCTAAAACCTGGCTGCTAGACAACGGGTGGAGGACGTTGCAAGGCATGGGCATGTGAGGGCTAGCAGCCGTGATCGACTTTAACATCTTGAATCGGGAGGAGACCAAAGACACGACGACTCGCATTCGTGGGACAACAGGTCGACTCTCATGATTCATCCGATGGCTGGAGATGCATTATACATTAACTAGCGGGGCGGCCCGCGCAATTGCGCGGCTAGAAATCTATTTGTTGTTATATCTTGCTATCACATTTTTTAATTAGGGAAGTATTATCCGATAGCTACAAATTTAATACTTTAAGAACATTTTAGTATTTTCAAACATTACATTAATTTCAGGTATCAATATGATTTTTGATTCTTTTCTTCTCAAGCTCACGTAAATTGTCCATGGCTTAGAGTTTTACTTACTTTTATTTTTATCAGGTCATTGTGTCCTACGATATATTTTGCTGATTCGTATTTCATTTTTTTCATTCTTTACTCCACTTTGCTATACAATTGTCAATTTAGAGTTGAATTTTATTTTATCTAAGTCCCATGTAGCCCATTTGTTGAGTTGACGTATTTTTTTTCAAATGCATCTCTTTACCCAGATTATTTAGCCCAGCATTGTTTTTTTTTCATTTTCATACAATTAGTTGTATTTAATCTATCCATTATTTTTCTCACTACACACATATTTCAGGGAATGTACATCACCGTCCACAGTCAGGATGTAATAAATACGCAGCATTTTTTGTTTGTTGACATGATATACGTAGCATTTCCTGTCAAAAATAAAAATAAAAAGTAAAGTATGAAAGCAAAATCCCCTTTTTCTTCTCTACCAGGACTGTACCCTATCCAATGACCGAACCGAAGAAAAACCCCCCTTCTGCAATGTATTCCAGGCCATGCTCTTGGGGGCGTTTCTTGACCAAGTTGTGATTGTGTGCTGGAGTCGTGGATATGGCGTTGCCCGCCGGCGAGGCTGCATCTCACCGTCTCTGATTTCGAATGGTAGAGTGCGGTGGCCGGCATGTCAGTGCGGACTGAACTGTGAGCGACCTGGCGTGAACCTGGACGTGTTCGACGACGGCGAATGCAGCAGCTGCGGCCGCATTCAGCAGTCAAGGTGCGTGCCTCACTGCTCCTGTCCCCCGTGCACGGCCGATTCCCCATTTCTATTTTCTCCCCAAATTCTTAATAAGCTCTTGTGTTCTTAAGCTTGTAGCAGAAGCAGCCATAGGTAATCCATCATCCTATCTCAATCCCAAATCTGAATTTTATCCCGGATGATAATTAATATATATTTCAATCCAGGCAACTTCTATGATCGACAGATTTGAAAGGAGAGATAAATAGCTTGAGAGAGATTAGAGGAGAAGCCCTTTGGGGATTAGACTGTTTGATGTGAATTTCTCATGTACATTGGGAAACAGAACAGTAGCAATATAGCCAGATCAATAGCGCTTGTGCCCTTTAGCTTGTAGCAGGAGCAACCACTGGTAAATCCATCTTTTGTACTGCATATCTTCGCACCTTGCCTCCTCCCACGTTGAATCCCACAACATCTTTGGGCTTGTTACTTCACAATGGGACAATGTGGTCGTGAATAGCTGATGCAGTTGTGTTCCAGATGCCCAACTTGATGCTTCATTGATACAATAAATCCATTCACTGTCGTTGTCAAGAAATCCGAGCGCTTGGCATACTGATTTGTATGTTGGGTGAATGACTCCAACGGTCCTAATGTTCTCAAATGATGTGCATCCTTTCACTGTGTTTAGAATCATCCTTAGATCGTATCGCTCACCACTTGCTGGATATGCGTGTAGATTCTTCCAATCACATGGTCCCTTCTCTTTTGCTTCTCCCAGCCTTTTGTTTTGTTTTTAGTCCAAAATTTTGAAGGGAATTCTGCGTAGGTTAATTATTTTCCTAGATCGTGTATTTTATTTGCCTCCAGCCAATGAATGAATTTTTTTTTTAATTTTTGACCATTCCCTTCTTACTATCCTCTAAAGATCAGTCAGAGTCAGGAAAAATGACTTGCTGCTCGTTTTCAAGATGGAACGGAACCCTCTCGACGATAGTGTAGATCAAATTGGAATAGGCTCCAACATGCTTCTGTTGTTGATATGTACATCATCTCTCTTTTTATATGATGGAAAACCATGCTCGTCAATTGTAGTATTGAAATTATACCTTTTTGGGAAGTGCTTGGTGCATTTGTGGTCCATGATGCATGGTGACTTTTGATTTGCTTCCCTGCACAGCCCATGCGTCATGAAGTTCTTGACAGCTGCAAATGCGCCCACATCCTCATCCTTGTTTTGGATCTCCGCGGTTATTATTTTGTCAAATTTGAGATGGTTCAGGGTACTTTGTACATAATAAATATTAGTATGTGGGCATCAGAGAGTCCCCTCTTCAGGAACTTTTTTGTTTATATAACTGCAATGGATTAATAGTAGGTGAGATTTGATAAAATTGGGATGCATGCATGTTACTGTGCCACTGTGTATTTGTCTGACTATAAGTAAGAATTTTGGATGCATGAAATTTAAGATCAATAGTTGATGGCACTTACTTGCTAGTTTTTCTGCAAAGTGTTTCTTCTTTTATGTCTCAGTACTTCTTTTAGTTTTATCATAAAAACTTTATCCACAAAATCTAGTCAATTGGCTGGCTTCTAGCCACCTCCTGCTTCATCTAGCATGTATTGGATCTCAGACCAGTTTGCATTGCATGTGAAAGTATAAACAGATTTGGGTATCCAGCCCATCGGCATATTCCAATGCATCTTGTAAGTTTTATGCCTTGTTTCTTCTACCACCCATAAAAGATGAAGGAACAATTATCCTCTTTCCAACATGCTCTGATCTCTTATCTCCTTGCTCAAGCGCACCCTGCAGCCCACTGTAAAGTTCTTTTCTTAGCTTTCCTTGATTGTGCCGTATCCAGTTTAGTCTATTCTTCTTTACACATGTCCACACATCAACCCAAAATTGAAGTGACATGTTGTGGCGCTTGTTGACCTTAGGGACATACCTGTTTAATCAACAATAAATATGTTACATTTCTTGTGTGGAATAACATAATGCACTGTAACATTATTTGACTTACCATAGAATTTTTGCACCATTGTTGAGGTAACAATAATGACGATTTGATTGCCAATTACATCCTCACATAAATGATGAGCTAATTTGCCGCATAATTTTACTCTGATTTTATCACACCTACATATTTCATTGCAAAGTACTAAATGGAAATTATATCGTTCTGGAAGAAAACAATCATTACAGTTGAACACAAAGTTGTGGCATGGATCTACACTTACGCTGATATCATAATTTCAATGTTGCATATCTCGGTTGCCGTGTTCTTCTTCGTTATCTCTGATTCTATCCGCTTAATATGGGTAAGTTATCCAATGACATCCACAAATTAAAGATTAATGGCTTAAAAAAATACTAGAATGATTAACCATTTGTAATAAAAAATAATATCAACATATGTCTAAAATTCAAGGATTAACCACTTAGAAGTCAGAAGTGTGACTATAAACATACCCGAGCATTGTTTGTCTTTTTCTTTCTGTTCTTGTAAGGTATACTTGGTAGCAAACTCAAATTATAGTAATCTGGAAAATTGTCCGATGCTTCCTTCACCTCTTTTACCTTTGTATTTTATGTAAAAGTAATTTTAATTTCATTGCTGACTGGGCGATATTTTGTAGATTCTACAACTTTAGAGTTGCTAATAACATATACAGTGCTCCCATTGGTCTTTGATCGATATGTGTCTGCCACATTCTTCCATATATTAGCTTGCATCTTATCACCCTTCAAAAAGAAGGAAAAGAAAATCCTAGTGGTTGTTTAGACAGTGGAAAAACTCCATTGTTAAATATGTAAAAAAAATACATGTCCGTGCTTCAAGATCATGTCAAAGCTTATAAGTTATTCAGTTGAAGGGTTGATCAAATCCCACATTCTTATTACTTTTACCTAATCGTAGATCCTTGTTCACTTGTGGTAAGCACAGTTAAGTTCTTGTACGCCATAGAGTGTAGTTGCCTTCATAACTATTTTAGAAATAGTTATTTTATTCACAGGTACATATGAGATTTCTATACTTCGATCTGAAAAAAAATCTGACTAAACATTAATCCTGCACGGTGGAAATTGGATGCCCATAGGGAAGCAAATAATATATGATTATGACTTTTCTTTTGAAATAAGTGATCTATGTAATCAATAATTCACAAATTCACATGAAAGTAGGTTGTTTGGTCTATCTAATCAATATTTCATATGAAAGCAGGTTGTTCATAAGAAAACAGCAACTTCAAAGGGGAAGATCTAAACACACACGGAGATTGCACCTGTTACCTGAAGATTGCCAATTATTTCCTGAAGTTGATGGAGCGCCTTTGATCTACTGGGTCCTGCTGCCCTACCTTTGATCTACTGGCGTCCTGCTGCCCTGCCGTGATGTTGATTTGCTGATGCAAGCGAGTTGATGACAGACTCAAGCGTAGCCAGCTTTTTCATATCAGCAGAAGTAACGGTAAGCACAGTTAAGTTCTTGTACGCCATAGAGTGTAGTTGCCTTCATAACTATTTTAGAAATAGTTATTTTATTCACAGGTACATATGAGATTTCTATACTTCGATCTGAAAAAAAATCTGACTAAACATTAATCCTGCACGGTGGAAATTGGATGCCCATAGGGAAGCAAATAATATATGATTATGACTTTTCTTTTGAAATAAGTGATCTATCTAATCAATAATTCACAAATTCACATGAAAGTAGGTTGTTTGGTCTATCTAATCAATATTTCATATGAAAGCAGGTTGTTCATAAGAAAACAGCATCTTCAAAGGGGAAGATCTAAACACACACGGAGATTGCACCTGTTACCTGAAGATTGCCAATTATTTCCTGAAGTTGATGGAGCGCCTTTGATCTACTGGGTCCTGCTGCCCTACCTTTGATCTACTGGCGTCCTGCTGCCCTGCCGTGATGTTGATTTGCTGATGCAAGCGAGTTGATGACAGACTCAAGCGTAGCCAGCTTTTTCATATCAGCAGAAGTAACATATGGATTCCATCTCCTCTTAAAGTTCATGCCTGATTTAGGAACACGTGATTCCATTCAAATAGACACCTACCACGTGAATCTGCATATGCTGCAGCCTGCAGGCCCAACGCTTGACGGCAAGATCGTTGCAAGGATGCTGGCCGATCGAGCGGCTTCTTCAAGCAAACTCATTGCCCTCCGTGCATCTGCATATGTGTATAATCTACACGGAACTCGCTGCTCCTTTGCTTGTCATCGTTGCCGGCGTCAAGCGATGAACACCCTGCGATACACGACCGCATCTCTATTCGGAAACGTCGTGAACACCAGGAACATATATCGATCTGATCGTCAGCATGGCCGGCAGCCGGCATGATAATTAAGAAATCCCGATGCTTGTTGGACACGACTCGGCATGTGCCGTTGGGCTAATGGACTCCAGGACCAACTCTTGTTCTAAGACACGGTGCGTGAGATATACCTTGATTAATCTACACCCTCGAACCGTTTTAACATTATGGTGGTAAATCTAGACCGTTAATTGTTTGTTGTTTTAATAATATATTAGATCGTACGGATGAAAACTGTTAAATTCTAGGATTAATGTGGTGCTTTCTACGGTGCCTCCAATTAGTAAATATAAGATTGACCAGTATCAATTCATTCATAACATGTGCTTTACAGTATTATTTGATCAAGATTATGATTGTAGCATGTCACCTCAGAAATTATTTTGTTTTTATCGTTTTACTTACTCGAAGACGAGTAGAACTAAGCTTGGGGATGCTTGATACGTCTCAAACGTATCTATAATTTCTGATGTTCCATGTTGATATTATACCAATTGTTACATGTTTTATATACACTTCATAGCATTTTTATGCATTTTCTGAGACTAACCTATTAACAAGATGCCACAGTGTCAGTTCCTGTTTTCTGCTGTTTTTGTATTCCAGAAAAGCTAGTCTGGAAATATTCTCGGAATTGGACGAAAGTTGGACAGAACCTCCTATTTTTCCAACACGAAGACGGAGTCCAGAGGAGGACGGAGGAGGGCCACGTGGCACCCACACCATGGGGCCGCACGGGCCCCCCTGCCGCGCCGTGGGGTGGTGTGGGGCCCTCGTGGCTCCGCAGCCGTCGCCCTTTCGCCTATTTATTCTTCCCGACGCGAAAACCCTAAATACCCGAGCCATTATCCACGAAAAGTTTAAGAGACGCCGCCGCTGTCAACCCTAGCTCGGGAGGGTTCAAAAGCTCTTCCCGGCACCCTGCCGGAGAGGGGAATCATCACCGGAGGGCTCTACATCACCATGCCTGCCTCCGGAGTGATGCGTGAGTAGTTCATCCTTGGACTACGGGTCCATGGCAGTAGCTAGATGGTTGTCTCTCCACTTTATGCTATCATATTTAGATCTTGTGAGCTGCCTATCATGATCAAGATCATCTTATTGTAATGCTACATGTTGTGTTTGCTGGGATCCGATGAATATTGAATACTATGTCAAGTTGATTATCAATCTATCTTATATGTTATTTATGATCTTGCATGCTTTCCGTTACTAGTAGATGCTTTGGCCAAGTAGATGCTTGTAACTCCAAGAGTGAGTATTTAAGCTAGATAGTGGGTGCATGCCTCCGGTAATCTGGGAGAGTGACAATAACTTCTAAGATTGTGGATGTGCTGTTGCCACTAGGGATAAAATAACCGATGCTTAGCTTAAGGGTGCGCCGTTAGGTCTAATGCATTTGTTTACATTACGCACATTATTTAATGCAATTATCCGTTGCTTGCAACTTAATACCAACGGGGAACTCGGTATGACAACCTGGCAGTGGATTATTAGTCATAGACGGTGTTGGATAACGGTCTATGTATTTTGTCGTAATGCCCACATGAATATCATAGTAATCATCATGTCATATATATGCATTGTCATGCGCTCAATATTTTGTCAATTGCCCAGCTGTAATTTGTTCACCCAGCATGTTAGTTATCTTTTATGGAGAGACACCACTAGTGAACTGTGGACCCCGGTCCATTCTTTTACACTGATAATACAACCAACTGCAAACACTGTTTCTTTTCATTCTCTACAATTTACTACTATTTTCCACACCATACGTTTAATCCTTTGTTTTCAGCAAGCCGGTGAGATTGACAACCTCACTGTTTCGTTGGGGCAAAGTAGTTCGATTGTGTTGTGTGCAGGTTCCACGTCAGTGCGCCACTGACAACCTTCAGAAGTGATTTCTTGCTCCTACTGGTTCGATTAAACCTTGGTTTCATACTGAGGGAAAACTGCTGCTACACTGCATCATACCTTCCTCTTGGGGTCTCCCAACGAACGTGTGATCCACGCAATCAATATACTCCCTCTTGACCTAAAAATCACGGGGACGGACTTCGCATAATTTTTCCGCTGCCTCTACGGGGCGAAAAACAGAGAGAAAGAAAAGCTATCTGGCAGGGAGAAATCTGCCGTGGAAACTTCCCTCCGGGAGGGGGAAATCATCGCCATCGCCACCGTCATCACTCCAAGCTTCATCGGGATCATCATCTTCATCATCTCCACCGCCAGCACCATCATCCCCACCACTCCACTTCGTTCCGCTGTAACATCTAGGGTTGTACTTGTTTAGTTTATTGGAGATACTCTCCCGGTATTGATTAACCTTTGTGGATTGATGCTATTGAGTTGTTTCGGTGAATTAACTTTATGACCATATTGTTATTACTCATCATATCACCTCTTATCATGATCCATATGATGTCTTGTGAGTAGTTCGTTTAGTTCTTGAGGACATGGGAGAAGTCTTGTGGTTAGTAGTGGAATTATGTTGATGACTATTTAATATTTGATATTTAAGTTGTGGTGTTATTCTTCTAGTGGTGTCATGTGAACGTCGACTACATGATACTTCACCTTAATGGGCCTAGGGGAATGCATTGTGTATTTAGTTTACCTATTGTGGGGTTGCCGGAGCGACAGAAACCTAAACCCCCGTTGGTAGATTAATGCATGAGGGAGCGTAGAATCCCAGAGCTTAAAGCTGTGGTTAGAGTTATATTAATTACTTCCTTGCAGTGCGGAAGCATGTAAGGGGTGTAATCACGAGTGTGTATTTATCCAAGTACGGGTAATGAACTAGGATAGGTTCACCCACACAACACTTATCAAAACATTAAATATGAGTTAACGGTATGAAGCGAAAGCACTTGACATCTCTCCCGTGTGTCCTCAGGAACATTTGGTAATCATAAGTGAAACAACCGGCTTGTCCTTTGTGCTAAAAAGGATTGGACCACTTGCTGCAACTATTTATGCACTCTTTTATTTACCTGTACTTTATTTACTCGCATTTACTTTCTCATACTTTATATCAAAACGCCCTAAAAACTTGTCTGCTAGCATTTACAGTGAAACCTTGCTTGAAACCGCTTGTCAGCACCTTCTGCTCCTCGTTGGGATCGACACTCCTATTTATCGAAAGTACTACGATAGATCCCCTATACTTGTGGGTCCTCATGCTTCAAGCATGGACGGCGAAGCCCTGCTGGACTAGATCCGATGTATTGGTGCGAAACTCAGAGGGATGATCCATTGAGAAACTGTTGACTCTATCTCACTCTGTTGGATCAAGGCGAGACGCGAGGAGTCTACGATATTCTCTCGTCTAGGCTTAGCCGAGGGAGTTCTTTAACAAGCGTCATCAACGTCGTCATCGACATCTCTTCTGCTTCACGGTGTCGGTAACGAATTTACAGTTGGATCAAATATGCATGTCTTGGAGGTTGTTGCGTAAGTTGTGGCGATTTTTTTTGTTTTCCATGCACGCAACCCAATATTGGTATCAGAGCGATCTATGCGTAGATACAACATTTGATCTAGAGCACATGGTGTGCGGGCAGCACATAAGTGTGTGCGGGTATGTTATTGAAGTCTATATCTTGTAACATTCAGTTTATTTATGGTTGCTTCCCAATATGTGGTCTTGTCTTGTTTTCAACGGCATAGTAAGATCTTAAACTTTTGGCAATCCGCGGACCTTCCGGCTGCTCCTAGTATGCCCGTCGGCGCCAACGAAGTGCTTCAGTAGCTTCGAATCTTATTATAGTAGGCCTCGTCGACTTGATAGCGGATGGGGCATGTGGACTAGGTCCACACGGGGGTCATGTGCTTTGGCAATCGTATAGATTGGGATCCACAACGTTTTCGTAATGTTGGGATCGACAATCACCCCGCAAGGTCAATCTAGCCACATGAATAATCATGCTTTGACATGCCCGTAGGTTTTTCCGGGGTTTTGGGAATCCTACAGCCGCGATAAAAGATGCAAACAAACGTTAGAAGCATCGAACTTTGTTTTGCAAGAACAGTGATGTGGTATAGTCTCGAAATTTTATTTTGAGTTATTGCCTAACATTGTTTTGGCCGGCGTGCCGTTCTTCCTTGTTCGTCGAGCTATGGTAATAGTGGAGGTTAGGAGAAGGCATGCACTTGTCGTGAACCTTGACATGGCCACACCGGTGGAGGCGCCACCGGTAGATGAAGGAGGAAGACTATACTACATCACAAAGTGTTATTTACTTGTGCATGTTTTATACCTGTTTTCTTGCTTTTGCCTTGGTTGCGCAGTAGTGTGATTATTAGGGAGATTCCTGAGTTGCTGCAGAGTTTAAGTACTTGAGCTGAAATTAAAAATATCAAGGAGATCGTGCGCTCATCCAACCGTGGCACCGTCAAACCAGATGCTTGTCACCGTGCGCCGAGTATCCACGAGTAATGTGTGCCAAGGGTTTGGGAGGCGGGCACGAACCGTTCTAGCAGCATGATCGGTTGGTTGTCTTGACGTTCGAGCATAACTAGTTATGAGCTCGGAGCACATCCATCAAAAGATGAAGCGAAAGTCACGGCAGGAAGTGATTGGTCTGTTGACCTACCCGTTATAAGCTACGACATGCTATGTATCCATACTTGATCGTATGTTGGACGTGGATTTTGTATACACTAATTTGATCTTGAGGAATATCAATTTTAGTGGGAGCACGTTATTAGTTTATCTTTAACTAGTGCTAGAAAAATAATTATGAACATGTCTTGGTGAACTTTAGATTGTTGTAGATTGACACATGTAACACCCGCTATTTACCTTGGTCCACTAATTGAAATAGAAACCACTTTCTACCATTAGGAGTAAATATGTTGTTTGGGTATGTTTCCTAAGTTTTGTACTTAGGGGTGCCAAGAATAAGTATGTCCTCGACGCTCCTCCTTCGGGGGTTGTTGTCGAAACTACTTATGATGAAAGGGAAGCTCACACCTTGAAGAGTGTTGAGGCTGTCTCTATCCAATGTCTTATGTTGACATGGGCCATGAGTTGTAGAAGCGGTTGGATCACAAATTTGCTTAGCGACATGATCATTGTACTCACGGTCGTGTACCAGACTCAGGCAATGACTGAGAGTAATGAGATAACAAAGGTTTTCTGGTCATGTCACATGGCGGAAGAAAGCTCAGCAAGCGAGCATATAATCAAGATAATTGATTACGGTATTAGGCTGCAGACTCTGGGGTTTTCTAATCCCAGCTGAGCAATACAGGTTTGAAGTTGTCTTCACTTCCCCGTTTAACAACGGATACATCATGATTCAAAACATGAGTGGGAGGAAGAAAACATTAAGTGGCTTCTTGCTATGCTGGAATCTGCAGAAGCTAATGTGATGAGGGATAACAATCAAGTTTGATTGTTGCCCAAAGAGCATACTTCAAGAAGAAGAGGAAGTCTGATTCAGGAGAATCCCGAATATCTCTTCCGAGGAAAGAAAAGATATTGGAAATGGAACTGTAAAATGTTTTGGGCACTAATGAGAAGAAACCTGCTAAAGGAACAGAAGGTATAAGAGTTGTACTTAAATGATATTCGTTATTCTTGCTAGTAACTGGAGTATTGGTTGTGAAGAATTTTTCCTTGCATTCAATATAAGGGCTGCAGAAAGTAAGAATGATGAAGAATAAAAGGTGGTAGTGTGTGCCAAGTTTGGCGCATGGACCTTCGTCCTTGGGATGAAGATGTCTTCACTTTTATTTTTCAAAGTTAAAAGATTTGTGAGCTTCGGCTCAAGTTATTAGGTCACATGTTTGGCGATATATATTCTTGTGAATTTATAGGACAAGTTGGTCCTGTTTATTATGATAAAGAATATTGGAGATCACTCCCTTCAGGGATGATCAAGTAGCAAATCTTTTGAAATTAAGGGAATATCATTTTTTCTAAAATATTTTGTGATTGTGTTGATATCACATTTGGGTGACACTATCATCTTGGATGCATCATATGCATGATGGAAGGAAATCCAAGATATTGTTATGTGAAACGAGTGAAAGACTTGGTGAATTACACACTTCTTTAAAGTTTGAATTCATTAAGTATTCCGGCACATAGTGATAAATCAACAAAAGATAAGGTTTTGGACTGTTAATGATTTTATCATTAATGTCTAAAGTTTCACAAAATGTTTTAGATATAAATTCTTGGTGATTATGTAATTATGTCTTGAAAGTTTTCAAGTCATGATCTGACTAAGTGTAACGAAGTCAGCACTACGAATCTTCTTGTTATTGCATTACATTTGGCAAATACACAATCTAGAATATGTTTGCTCGCTAGGTAATTTTAGCATAGTTAATTGTCGTCTTTCGTGTCATTGTTTTGAAAGATAAACTATGGATGGACACGTTGGTCTTAGATACAAAAAAATTCTGAAATATTGGAACTTGGTCCTAAGATAAAAGACAAAGCAAATTTCATTGTCTCTTGCCTCATGTCATTGTTTTGAAAGATAAACTTTAATGGAGATGATGGATTTAGGTTCTGAGATTTTCTGAAAGATGAAACTCGATCCTAATAGTAAAAGACAATGAGTTACTTTGTAGGTTGTTCCAATAAGTTAATTGGAAGTCCACTTATAACACCATAAAGTGACAATGTTTTTCTACTAAGATAGATGTGATTCTTATGGAATTTATTCCTTGTTGAATTCAGTGGGAGGATGGTGATTCTTGAAGAGATTATTGAATCTTCGGAAATAGTTATCAGAAGTTGTGCAGGCAGAAGCAATTCCAATTGACAATTCTTTTAGACTAATACCGAGAGTCATTGCAATATGAGCATGACTTCTTGTCAAGAAATAATCACTTAACCAGATAAAAAAGCATATGAGTTTCTAGGAAACTTGAGTTAATATGCTAAGGCAAAGTAATAAGATAAGGTGCTATAGTATCCAAACCTTCATGACTTAGAGTCAGATTACTTAGTAATATCATCAAGTTCGAGTTGAGAGACTTGAATGAATTCCTATTGGAATATTTGATCATAAAGCTTGTTTTGTCATAAATGGTTTTATGATAAATTCAAGAGTTGACTACTCAGGATCATATGATCTGTAGCACAGCTTTGTTGATCTAAATGGGACTAGTAGATTTGTATGAGATGTTAACAAAGTAAATTCCTCTAAGGAAAAGTAATCGAGTATGTGTACAATGTACAACTCGAGGGCTTTGTTAAATGAATACATTACTAGTTATTTAATGAGTATGCTTGTATAAGATATTAACAAAACAAATTTCCTTGAAGGAAAATTTTATTGAGGATGTGTACTAGGTACAACTCGAGGGTTTTGTTAAATGAATACACAACTTGTCATTAAAAGTATGTCTGTGGTGGCAGACAAATGATGATATGAAGGTTGGATTAGCTTTGTAATTATGTTAAGTAAAACAAGCAATGTTTAACTTCATAGGAAATTGCAAAGTTCTTAAAAGTTAGTGGGAGCTTGTTTATGGTATTCAATTAATTTTGGAAACCATTAACAATACTTCATTTGATAGAATACATGTATCATTGAAAAGTTGTTCAATGAAACGAATGGAGCAAGGAATTAGTATCATGACAAGATTTGTCCTGATAATGATTTAATATCTTGCTACAAGATTGCACAAAGTGTTTTGGATGAAAATTCGAAACATAAGAGAACTAGGTTCTCATAAAGAATAAGGAAATTCATATGCGAGATCCATGGCAGTTGAACGGTGGTGAGCATGATAAAATGATTCTTTCATTTTGATCATTATGGGAATTTCCTGAATAATGCATTCTTGGATTCGTATATCAAGTGATAGAGAAAATTGTTGGCAAGTTGATTTTGTAACAAAAGTTCAATTGACTCCAATTTTATAGAGTATTCTCTAAATGGTGTTTTGAAGAATTATCTTCAAAAGAGAATATCTCTAAATGTAAGAGTTACATGGACAAAGACTAATGAGATAAGCATAAAAGATAATCCAGGGATAAAACATGATCTTATAATTTTGTGAAATAGCAAGGGTTAGGATGCTTAATTAATTTTTAGCATGGAGTTACGTAACACTACAACAAGTCGCAGTAACAGTGGGAGCTTAAATGATTCCAAAAGGGTTATCGGTTCATGGAATGAACTAGGTGTGGTTCTTTAAAAAAGAGACAGCCATGTTGTGAAAACAGCAGAACTGTTTTCTTAGTTAGAGTACCAAGGTTTTACCTTGAATAGCCCAGACTACATGTGATCGTATGATCAAAGAGATTATGATAGAAAAAGGATTTTTCTACATAATGTATAAAGTTTACACAGCCCTGGAAGGGTTTATGACAAAAGTCTATCCACAAAGGAAGCATGAGGAACCGGCTGTTTCACCCAGATGTTGAGTCTTGTGCAAATATGCAATTGCCTATTGTGCAAGTGGGAGACTGTTGGATGTATGCCCAAAAGGCAATACAAGTTTAACATCTGATTCATAATTATGCTTCATGATTCTATGCTATAACTGCGGTGACTCCTGAATATGTGATTCAGAGGAAAACTCACACGCACGTGTAGAGATATGAACAGAATAAATTATACCCTAGTCTTACCTTTTAGACTAATTCATTGATTGCTGGAGACCACGTTGTCCTGGCCTGGGACATTGTTTATGTCAGCATAATTGAGTGGCATATTGTTGGTGGAAACAATATGGCTGGGTAGACCCAAATCGTTGATATGCTAAGAAGATTCCAAAGTGTCTCTTTGTCCTTAATGCAATATCACATATGGTTATTATATGACATGTCCTTAGACCATGAGGTTATTAGGGTTGTGTATATTGGAAGAGTTACTTTGGTACTGTCAACGCCATGGCCGTAACTGGGTGTCAAAACGGCAGTCACTGGGTGATTCCGAAGATGTGCTTATATCCTAATGTTCCAAGATGGGAAATTACTCCTCTGTCAAAAGAGAGATACTTCCAGGTCCCACTCGGTATGTATGATATCCAATATGTTCTGCAGAAAATGCATGATGAAGTTACATCATGTGGGATATCGGATTACGGGAACGAGAAAAGGAAATTTACCGGTAACGAGATAGACAGAGATATAGTGAATCAGGGATTGATTCATGGAAATATCGGGAATACTTTATATCGGGTAATTTCAGTATCGTGAGTAATGGGAATGACGAATTAATAATCAACAGGTTCAACAGAGTGTTATTCGCATAACGGTAGCCGTTATTCAGGTAGCCCATGTATCTGACCCTGGCTGGTGTTAGATGGAAACATCTAATTATAGCTACACGTTATCGAACCTGTAGGGTAACACGCTTAAGTCAGTTCTAGTTTGTTGTGTATATGGTTGGTCTGGATACCGAGAGAGTATCACCGGAATGGTTTCTGTGTGGTAGATAATATCTTTATCAGAGAGATTGGATTATGCAGACACTAGGTGTCTCGGAGTAATAGAAATAGTTTCTATCACTAGTCGGATTTATTCCGAGGGTTTATATAAGAGAAATATTTATCTGGAGTATTTCGTCTGCGGACACTGGGTGTCCCGGATCATGTAAAAGTGTTTTATATGATAAGTAATTAATTCATGGAATATTCTATAAAAGGAAATATTCAAATAAGAATTAATTAGGCAAAATATTATTTAATTAAATATTAATTTATTTAATTAATAAATAATTATTGGAAAAATAATAAATAACTTGGAGCCACCAAGAGCGGCTGCCAAGTGCCCATGGGGCCCACAAGGCAGCCACACCCCACATGGGGCGGGTGGGCCAAGGCACCTGGGGGGAAGTGCCCCCCATAGCCGAAACCCTAATGGGCCTTGCGGCCCATGGGGGGAGGCGGCGACAGCCAAGGGCGGCCGGCCTAGGTGGGCCCCACCCGGCGGCAGCGGCGGTTGAGGCGATGTGGGAGGGAGTTGGAGTCCAACTCCAACTCCTCCTCCCAAACCGAATTGGGGTTGGGGACTTTCCCCTTCCCCAAGTTGACTTGGACTAGGGGAAGTCTTTCCTCTTCCCAAGTCCCTCTACCCCTTGGGCCTCCTATATAAACCCCCACACCCTCTCCTTTGGAGACACAAGTTTAGATCTCTTCTAGTTCAATTAGAGGGTTCCTCTCTCCGATCTAGATCTAATCTCTCTCTCCCTCCTTCTCATGTGTTGAGATCTCCACCTTCATATATACCAGCGGTGAGTGCTTCAAGCATGGACGGCAAAGCCCTGCTGGACTAGATCCGATGTATGTGTGCGAAACTCAGAGGAGTGATCCGTTGAGAAACGGTTGACTCAATCTAACTCTGTTGGATCAAGGTGAGACGTGAGGAGTCTACGATATTCTCTCGTCTAGGCTTAGCCGAGGGAGTTCTTCCACAAGCTTCAGACGCCGAACGACAACGAGGCTAGCCCGAGCGCATCTGCTGCTCCCAGGATTTTGATTAGGTTTGGTTTTAGTTTAAATTTATTGTAACGTGTCTAATTTGAATGAAATCAGCTCTTCTGTTAAATAATTATAAATGATCATATGATAAAAAATTACCTTTATGTCGGTCATGTGTCCGGTGCCCTAAAAACAGATACTTTTTAGGGGTGGTGGACAGATTTTTGGGGCTGACGGTGGAGATGATGTTACCATATGAATTAGAGGTAATTGCACCAGAGGTCCTAGAACTTGTCCTGGAGGTGCATCCTAGTCCTAGAACTTGTGAAGCGTGTGACCGCCGTCCAAAAACTTGCATTGCGGGTTGGAAAGAGGTACACGACGAATCAGAGTGTGACAAATCGGACGTCTACGTGTCAAGTGGCATGCGCCAGGTCTGTGCTCTGATTCTGCCCGATAAAGAAATCCGTAACCCTAACTCCCAAATTGGACGGCGGCGACGGTGAGGGCGAGCGTGGCGGCTAGCCCGGCGGCGAGGGTGAGCGGCGGGTGGATCTAGGCAAGGTTGGGGCTGACGAGGAGTACTAGCGGCGAGACCATGGCTTCGAGCCAGAGGCAGAGCGACCTAGGAAAGGTTGGGCGTGCAGGCAGTAGCAATGGAGAGGTCAACGTTGATGGATGGGCGAAGGTGACGGGGGTCGTTTACTGGGACGAAAAGCCGCTAAAGAGGTACGAATTGAAGCTTCCTTCTTGTTGAATTGCCCGCTACTCTGCTCTGCTCTTCTCTGCTCCTCTTGTGCTTCTGCTCTGATTCAGAGATGCAGTATGGATGAGCTTAATTCTGTGTGTTTGTAGGTAAATGTTGAGCTCAATTCTATTGATCTTGGCAAGGAACGGAGGAAATTTGGGGAGTAGTCAATGCATTCTGTTGAAAGAGAGCAGTACACAAGCGGTTTGCTGAAGGTGATCGATGAACAAGATGTTGTCATTAGGAAACTGAAGCTCGAGAAGAAATATTTGCTGCAATCACACATGGAGCAGATTAGGGGTAGAGACAAGAAGGAATTTGCAGCTGTGATTTTAGTTTGTGGTCTTGTAATGTTGTATGCTTACTTAGCTTTGCTGACAAGAGGTTTTGTGTGAGATTTAGTGTTGTAGAGATGCAATGTAATGGAGGTGTAGTGTAACAACAATGTACTGGTTGGATATTGAATGGAATAAAATCTTGCAAGTTTAAACACTTGAAAATCATCAGCATTACAGTGACCAATAAATTCATCCAGTTTGCCATGTTTTGCACTTGATTATTACATAGTAACTACTACTAGATTGTTGACATGCCAACGAAACTTAAACATCATCAGGGTTTTTTGTGTCAGCATTTAATTCAGGAATTGGCTCCTGTTCTTCATGAATTGGCTGCTGCTGTTGATCATTTCCAAACAAGAGATGGTAAGCACTTCCTGGGGCTGTATTGTATGATACTCTTCTTCTTGGTCCTGTAGCTTGAGGCTGTGAGTTTTCTTGATCTTCTCGAGAATGTGCATCTGTTGTAGGTTGTGAAGAAGTTGCAGCTTCGGATGTTCTTGTCCCTCTTTTGTTGGCTCTGCCTGCAGCTTGTGGAGCAATTGGCTGTTGCTGTGTGTTGTTAGTATTTTTTTTCCTTCCTCTTCCTCTACCTCTCATATTGCCTCTGCCTCTTGTAGTAGCAGTTGTTAACCTCACATTGGGATGTGGAATGCTCTCCCTAGCATCAGCTATAAATGCACTTTCTGGCAATGCACTGAATTGTGTTTGAACTGGGATTTGAGCTATGTCCTGCAAAATTCATCAATAGACAAGAAACATAGGTAAATGCATTGTCTAGATTTAAAAAATGTTGTATAATGTATGGTTAATTTATTTGACCTCTTGCCCCATCCTATAAACCATGCTATCCATTTGATGTGTGGGATCCAAACTTGGTGTCCGATGTTGTGGGAACACATGCTGCACACCGAAGCACAGAAAGTGTGAAAACAGGAATATGTTATCTGTAAGAAAGGAGGAACATGTATGTGTGCAAAAAATACCTGCAGTATGGATGGATCATCGAATTCCTCATCTTCTCCAATAATATTGCCTTGTTCATGTTGTTCCTGTTGTGTCCTCTGCTGTTCCATATATTTTTCATGCCCTTTTTTGTTGTGGCCAGGCTTCTTACAAACTGAGCAGTGCATAGTTACACCATGCTTGCTGAATATTTTAACTCCTTTCTTCATTTTCTCCTCTGGTGCCTTTCTCCTGTTTTTCTTAGGCCTTCCCATTACCTTTGTGTATAGAGGAGGATGAACAATGCTTCCATTGGTTTTTTCCCCAGTGTGGCATGCTTCTCAGTGGCATCAAAGTGTGACTGTAGGCTTGCTTGTAGGTCTGAATGTTGTAGCAGCTATGAACTATTGTCTCAGGGTCTATGTCATCTGTTCTATAGCAGGCAATGACATGATGGCATGGCATGCCAGTCAGTTGCCACCGTTTGCAGTCACACGATTTTGTGTTGAAATCAACAACATAGGTTGTTTCCATGTCTCCATTTCCTACCCTGAACAATCTATTCCAAGCAGGATGAACAGAGTAGCTTGCACTCCACTTAGTAAACTTGTCCAACTTCTTCTTGATTTTTGGACAGATTAGTCCATCCCATTTTTCCGCCTCTCTTTGTTTACCTTCTATCCTTTGCACAAGTTTATAGAAAACGGTTTCCAACATAGAGAGAATGGGCATCTCTCTAGCTTCAAGTATGTAGCTGCGAAATTCATGAAAAACAAGTTGTCAGGCTTCATAGACAGGTTCGAAACAAGTTATCAGTGACAAAAAAATGCATTACCTATTGAAAACTTCTGAATGATTATTGAGAAACAGGTCACACTTGGGAAATTCACTAAAAAGGCTTTGATCCATGTGTTTGGGTTTAGTTCATCAATCCACTGCCATGCTTCCGCACTGTCTGCTTGCAATTTATCCATAGTTTGCTACCACTCAGGAAGATGAGTTGATCTTGCCACTGCCCATACATCATTTTTTAGTGTCTCTCCTCTATGCCCTGCCTTTTGGAAATTCTGAAGCATGTGTCGAACACAAAACCTGTGTTCAGCATCAGGGAAGATTTTTTGAACAACACTGATAAGACCCTTTTGCTTGTCACTCATAATAGTCCATGGAGAGGTGTTGGTGATGTTCAAGTCATCTCGAAGTGTTGTAAGGAACCATTCCCAAGAGCTTGTACACTCTACTTCAACTAAACCCTAGCAGTCAACAGGTTCCCCTTAAACCTAGTCTTTATGTGGCAGCCATCTAGACATATGAGGGGCCTGCAACCTTTCAAGAAGCCTCTCTTGCATGCATCATATGACCAATACAATGTTGCCAAATGCTCTTGTGGCACATCACTGCCTGCTGGTTTAGACTCATTTGTGGCACATAGCAGTTTTTTTTTTAATAAATGCAAGTGTTAAGTCCCAGCTTGTCATACATAGACAACCCGGGCCTTGGGGGCTATGGATTTGAAATTTCTGCCTAAGTTTTTTTCTGTTAAAGCACCAAGCTCATCAACAAGTGATATTCTTGGTGCTTGGGGGCTAGTAAGAGTATGGTTACACAAGAAATAAGAAGGTAAGTAAAGTTGAGAGATTACCTGGTATCGTTTTTGAAGCAGAGAGACTAGTTCAGTTTCCAGGGTTTTGTGGTGAGCAAGGCGAGAAAAATATTCTCCGCACAAAGCCGGCGTAGACATGGAGTTCAGAGCCGCCAAATCCAAAGAAGGAACCGGGTCTTTGCCTTTTGCACTGGGATCCACCTTGATTTCTGGAGCGGTGACCTTGGCGATGGCAGTAGATATGCCAGGAGCTGGGCCTTGCTTGGACCCGGTGATCTGGACTTCCGGATCATCATCTTTGGTCCCAGATCCATGCCCGGGTGATTGTGCATCTGGACTTGTTTCTGGAGCAGCAGGTGGAGGACTTGGTGGTGTGGCTATCACGTTCTCTGCGCCAGATTCTTCCTTCTGGGCTTGCTCTTCAACATGTACTTCCATTTGGGAAGGTTCAGCTGTAGCAGGTGGAGGAGAGGCAGCTGGAGAAGATTCCGGGTCTTCCTCCACGATAGCTTTGGCACTGAAACAAAAGAAAGGTGGTTAGATACAGAAAAGACTGCAAAGTAGTGAAAACTGAAAAGACAGGAGAATAGTTCTAACCCGGTATTTATGTGGAAATCCTCGGGCGTGCTAACAGCGTCCGAGGAAGAATCTGATACACGAGAACGTTTAGGGACCCGGATTTTGCCAGCCAAAGGATACTTTTTGCTGGGCGTCTTCTGGATCGATTTGGCCCAGCTTGATAAAGAACATGGAGGGATACCTGTGCTCAGAGTGACATGGCTTGCAGAGGACCGGGTCCGCGGTTTCTTGTTGGCTTCAGCTTCCTTCTCAAGTTCCTTTTCCTGTGTTGGTATTTGAGTTTGAGATGAGTTCATCATGCAAGTTGAGAAACGAGAAAATGGCACCTTTGCAATTGTAGCTCGGGTCCTCTTTTGAGGAGTTGGTGCAACAGCTTGTGGACCCGGCGGTACATCAGGAGCCGGGTCGTTGAGGCCTGGAATAAAGTGAGCCGGGTTGTCAGCAGAAGAGTCCTTTTTGGGGACTTCGTTGTTAATCAGCTCGAGGAAGAGCCGGCCTACGGAGTCTGGCTCACCTTCTTCTTCTTCATCTTGATCATCACTTTCTGTATCCTCCTCAGCAGAGGACGTAGGGGTGTAATCTGCACTCCACCACTTGGGGTCCTGACAAAAAGAAGGTATCAGTAAGATAGTTTGCAAGAAATACCGGGTTACAGTTAAAGAAGTGAGTAGATGACAAGTTGTACCGTAGGAGGTTTGTTCTTGGAGCTGAAAGGGGCGAGCCCGTTCATAGCAATATCAGTTTTCTTTTCGCCAAGGAGCCTCTTGGCGTTCTTCACGATCTGATCCTCTAACAGTGTGATTTCTGAGTAACGCATGTCATCAGTGGTCTCTTCTGTGTATTCATGGAAGAGCCGGGTCCTGATGCTGAGAGGTTGGATGAACCAACCAACCCAGCATTTCACCAGATCAGTTCCACGAAGGCCGTGGGCTAGTAGGGCTCTGGCCCGGCAGTGGATGCCTTCAAGTGCTTCCCGCTTCTCCGGGCTAGCATAGCTGTTCATCTTTGAATTGTACACAAGAGGGGAATTTCTGAAGGCCGGGAATTTGGCCTCATCAGCTTCAGGAGAGGTATCCTTGCAGTAGAAGTAAGTGTTCTGCCACCCCTTAGGGTGGCTGGCCAAAGCAAGAGCCGGGAAAGTGCATTCTTTGCGGCGTTGAATAGACACGCCCCCGTACGGACCAAGAGGTTGATTTTTTCGAGATGGGTTGCAATAGAAGATTTCAAGGAAAAAGTCGAGAGACGGAGGTATTTGGAGATAATCCTCACAGAAAACGACGAAGTTGCTAATGTTCAAAATGGAATTGGGCGCCACATCCATGGGAGTGAGCCCGTAGTATTGAAAGACTTGGCGGGAAAAGAGGGAACCCGGGGGGCGGAGACCCCGGGTCACATGATCTAAGAGCACAACGACCTCTCCTTTTTCCGGTGTGGGCCGGGTCTCCTCCCCAGGTGCGCGCCACAGGATCTCGTTCTGAGCCGGGAGTTCGCCCCGGTTCACGAAGGATTGGAGGGTCGTTTTTGTAGCGCTGGACCTCGTCCAGTTCACTGGAGCGGCTGCGGGAGCCGCGGATCCAGATGCACCAGCAGAAGTACCAGAGGGTTTCTTTGCGAGCTTTTTGGCCGCACGGGGCCCTCCAGATTTTATCTTCTCTTTCGTCATGGATTTCAGCTCTGGAGGACAGAGCGCAACAATGGCGTTATGAACCCTAGCTTTAGATGCGGATGTGAATAATGAAATACGGAGCCAATCTAGAAGAAATAAAGGTTGGAATCGGATGCGCGGAATGGATAAAAGTAAGAATCGAGGTTACCTTGGAGATTGAACGAGATCGAAGGGCGCGATTGAAGATCGGAGTTCCGGCGGCTGCGGTGGCAGTGACGCGAGCGTGAGGTAGGGGATGAACGTGAGAATGGGGAAACTTACTCTGGGGGTCGTGGCCAGATATTTATAGCCACGGTGAAAACCCTAGGGGTATTGCGGTAAAAGTGAGCGGATAAGATAAGCATCTTCTCCGGGAAGCCAGCGCCAAACAGACAGGACAAAAGGAATATTCTTTGACTCCAGTTATGACTAGCAAGTGGCCCAGTTGAGTTGAGATTTTCGCTAAGTGTTGGGTGAGAGACCCGGAGACATCTGACCTAGTATGAGAAAGCCGGGTTACGGTATGACCCGCCAAGAAGAGCTGGCCCAGTTAAGCAGAAAGATAAAATAGTGCATTATATGTATTTGTTGTTTTTGTATTTCAGGTGGTTAACCCGGCAAGCCAGGGTACCAGCATTGATCAAGGAAGCGACACAAAGTTGGAAGCAAAGCATGGCAACCTGGTTACCTGGTTAACCTGGGGGCTACTGATGGAGGGATAATAACCCGGTAGGCCCCATGAAGAGGGAAACGTGATCCGCCAGGAAGGAGGCCCGGTCAGGCCAGTTAGCCCTCAGCACGGGCCGGGTTATCTTTCTGGGCCGGCATCTTGGCGGTGACCCGGCTAAGGAAGGTGATATTCTGGAAGGTACAAGAGGCGGTTCGAGAGGCGGTTCAAGACTTGGAATGCACGAAGAATAAAGGAGCTAGGATAGGACTTGGAGTTCGGGTAGAACCCGGCTCTATTGTGTACGCGGTCAGAGGGCCCGGTATCTATATAAACCGGCCCCTGAGCCATAGCTAGCAAGACTTTCATAATCCCCAAGCTTTAGGCGAGAGAACCATCGAGAGAGACACACAAGCTTTGTAACCTAGATCGAGATCCGGCTCTGTTGTCGTAGCCGGGTTATCGAGATCGAGACCAAGATTAATAATAAGATAGCAGGAAGTAGGTCTTTATCTCCAATGGAGAGGCCGAACCTGGGTAAACCTGTGTCCCCTGCAATGCTAAACAATCTCCCAGACGCCAGTGTCGCCTTGCCCAAAAAATCAAGCTACCCCAAAGTAGCATCTGCCGTGTTATCTACCCCACGACAGAACCAGGATTAGACCTTCTTAACTCTTGACCATAGTCCCAAAGCTGGTTGAATTGAGCTGACTCATCACCATGTATCTGCAATAAAGCAGCTTTCCTTGCCCTTCCAAGCTTAAACCAATTTGGACACATGTTAGATTGCCTTTGAACCTTTGCAGCAAATGTTTTTAGGTCCATTTTTTGGTTGTCTCTAAATTCATCAATGAATCTGTCTTTCAAGAATTTTGCTGTCAGTACCTTGAGTTCCCACACCTTCCGACATGTGTGCTTGCCTTGGTACATTTTTACTACGAATCCCCCACTTCTGCTGTCCTTGTAAGCTTTAATCTTCCATGGACACCCTGCCCTACAAACTGCTTCAAGCCTTGTCAGATCATTCTTTATTTTTCGAATCTTCCTCTTATTCTTGATACTATAAGCTGTCAGTGCACTTCTCAGCTCAGCTACATCGCTGAATACCAAACCAAGCCTGAATATAGGATTTTCCATGTCAATGGCAGGATTAAAAGCTTTGAACTTGTGCTTCAGTTGAAATAGTTCTTCATCTGCAAGCTGAAGATCATCATCCTCTAATGCTGCTTCATCTTCGAAATCCTCAACTATTTCTTGCTCATTGTGATCATTCACTTCAGTATCAACATTGTCTGGAAACAAGTCATCATCGCCGGATTCAGCATTGAAGTCATTGTCCTTGAAATCACTGTCACTGTCGGACTCCTCTGTTGGAACTGCCACGACTGCTGAAGATGAACCTTCACCTTGACAGGCCATTGAATTTGGCATTTTTCTAGGACTTATCACCAGAGGAAAACTAGGACCAGATATGATCATATCCTCCCTCAATACTCTCACGAAATTGGTATGATCTATGATAATCACCAGTATCTTCACAGTTCTTGAGGCTTCAATCATCTGGACAATATGGTAGTCACTTTCAATTGGCACTAAACCATCAGCTGGTGACTTGAACGGCAAATTCCAGTAAACACACAATCTGCCATCCCTCTCATAGCCCAGCAGTTTAAGAAACTCATCTATCCACAATATGGACCAAGTTTCAGCACTGCAGTTGTCCAAAACAGCAACAGATGGACTTGCATATGTGAAACCATCACCAATTCCACAGAAGTATCCATTGTGCTCAACCTCCACAGAGAACAAATCGCTATCCTCTCTATCGCAGCAGTGGAACACGGGGTTCCCCTAGTACTGCCAAACTGGGTCCACCCCATGTGGGCCCAAGATGAAGATGGACAAGACCAAGACTCAAGTCAAGCTGGCGGGTTCACCATCCGCCCCGCGAAGGCCAAGCAAGGCCTATGTCGACAAAGGGCTTCGGTCCTGGGGGCCTGCCAGGTCCCCGAACCAAGCAAGAAGGCAAGGAAGGACCCGAGAGCCTGAGTTCCCGGCAGGAGGCCGGGCTCCCTCTCGGGTACTTCCCCACATCACTGTGGATAAGCTCTCCACCTCATGCTAGAAGACCTCAGAAGACTTGGGAAGGAAGGGCAAAGATAGCGCAGGCAGGAAGCACAGCCCGTGGTGGTGTCAGCCCCTGTCCACCCCAAGGCGGACGCTCCCACCTAACCCAAAGGAGACGCTAGGCTGAGAAGAGGCCATGTCTCCCCCTAAACTAGATAAGGAGGGTCCTTCACGCCGAAGGTCCCTCGTGCCCCTCACGTGACCCTGTGGCAACCCCTTAGCCTATAAAAGGAGGACCAAGACACGGAGGAGGGGAAGGGCGAAACCAAGGCACAAGTCCAACCAGAGCAAGACTAGACTAGGGCTGCGAAGGTAGAAGGGAAGGTGATCTCCTCCTGGTCAGGATTTGTCCTTCTTCTACCTCCATCCAAAACCCTTCCGGGTACCCCATCCGGGAGGCTCCATTGTAAGCCACACTATGAAGAACTCATCAATCCAGACATGCAGGAGTAGGGCATTTAGCCTCCGGGCGGCCTGAACCTGGGTAGCTCCTTGTGTCCCTTTGGTTGCATGATTTGATCGTGGAGAGCAGAGCTTGATCTAGACTCCGCCCGAGAAGACGATTCTCAACCTCCTTCGCGCCCCGTGCCGAACCTAAAAGGGGGTATCCTCTACTCCCGGTGTCCGTGCATCGAGACACGACATCTGGCACGCCAGGTAGGGGGCGCAAGCGCTGGTTTCATCTTCAAGTTCATCGGCAAGTTCTTCGTCAAGCATGCCGCCGAAGAAGGGAGACCCTGCGGCGTCCAAGCCGGTTTCTCCCTCACGCACTCAAGCTTCAGCTGATCGCCGTGCTGCTGGTGCGCGGCAAAGCGTCTCTCCGTCCCCGCCTCCCATGGAGAGGGTGGCGCCGGACGAAGTGGACAGTCGCGACAAGAACAACGGCCCTGGCGGAGCGGCGGCTCCAAAAGGCACCACCATGCCTCCTCCTCGCTCGGGGGAGAAGAGCGTCTGCAATGGCGCTAGCAAGGAGCCCACCGCTGGAGGAGGGAACCACGGCGTTCGCCCCAGCGGGGATCCACGAGCATCCAAGAGCAAGACCTCCGCGCACTCGCCTTCGGACGCGCAAGCTCGCCATGATGCTCTAGTCGCTGCCAAGGCCCTGATGCAGTTCCCTCCAAGTAGCGGCGATCCCAAGGTCTACCAAGAATGGAGGACTCACGTCGAGAGGCTCCTCGACTTCGCCGATGGTGGTCCATGGGTCGAACCCACTCAAGCTCCCACCATCGACGATCTCGGAGCAGCACAAGACAAGACACGTGATCCGCGAGGCCAGCCTCGTGGTGAACGTCAAGCTAAGATGGCGCCTCCTCGCACCGCACCACCGATGGCTGATCGGCTAAACCGCGATCGCGGCGAGGCCATCTCCATCGGGTCGTCTACCTCGCGCAACCCAGATCTTCGTGACGAGCTCAACAGCCGTCAGAACGAGGATATGCGCACCCGCATCGAGCGTCGCCGAGAATGTCACCGCCAGGAAGATTGGGGCATCGACCTCGCCGAAGGCTGCCTAGCTCTCGCCCCCGAGTTCCGCCACTTCAACTGGCCCAAGAAGTTCAAGATCGACGTTCTCCGCTACGACGGCACCACGAACCCCCGGGACTTTCTGCAGATCTACTCTCTTGCTGCAATGGTTGCCGGGGCTGACGAGGTCATGATGGCCAACTGGTTCCCGTTGGCCCTGAAGGGAGATGCCCAGACTTGGCTTCTCAACCTTCCCAAGTGTCGTGGGTTTGTCACGTCAGGTGTCATGGATGACTTCGTAGGTGTGGGATTACGCGAGTCAAGCGTCTCCGAGCTTGGGATTGCAGGAACAAAGATCAACACAGATTTACCCAGGTTCAGCCCCCTCAATGTGAGGTAAAAGATCTACTTTCTGCCTACCCTAGATTGGTATTGATATGATAATCGAGGTGTTACAAGGGAGGCGATCCGATCTGGTACTCGCCATATGAGCTAGGGTTTTAGGGCTTGACCCTCTAAGTCCTGCGAGTCTTCTTTATATACAGAGGCTCGTCAGGTTACAAAGGAAACCTTCTCCGCAAGGAATATATTAACCAGGACCTACCCGGAGTCTAACTCGCCTCCGTGCCTTCTAGACTCTTCTCCTTGTGGCGGTACGATGTTGGGCTTGTTCCCACGTAGGCCTTGGCCTGTGCAAAATAAGGTAAGTCGCACTGTCATGGGCCGCGGGTTAACCCAAAGAGTATTCCCCCGACATTAGCCCCCAAGTTTAGCTTGGATTTCGAGTGAAGGCCTCTCCGTCTTAACGAACCACTGAACCGCGCACATGAATTATCCCAGCTGAACTCCAATTTTCATATTGCCAATCTGCGGCTCATAACTCTTCTTGGCGGCTCAATAGCGCGACTTAACCTGCCTTGATAGTTGATTTCCATATCTGAACGTCTTCCACGCCTGAGCTATTTATCCCGGCTCATCGTTTTTTCCAGTGTTCTGCATCAAGACCTGCATTACGCATCCGCTGCTCCTTTCCGCCGCCTCCAATCCCGCTTCTCGCACTCACGATCCTTTGGTGGAGATCTCCATCAATCTGAGAGAATGTCTCGCCGCAAGTGCAACTGGGAAGGCTCGTGGATCGACGAGGATTTTTGGAATCCCTAACTGCCCGCGGCCTTCTTCCACCAAAAGATCAATGCGAATGGCGAGCGGCTGGTGAGGAAGTAATCCCCAACCCTCAACTAGGAGAAGTAGTGATATTCGCGGAGCATGTTGAGCGCGGGTTCAAGCCCCCAGGCTCTCTCTTCTTCCGCTCCTTGATGCAGCGGTTGGGTCTCCGCTTCCATGATATTGGCCCTAATTCGATGTTGCAAGTGAGCAACTTCCACGTCCTCTGCGAAGATTATCTGGGTATCCCGCCTTCAATAGATTTCCGGCTTGCTCTTTTCAATTGCAATAGCCAAAGGGAAACCACAGATGGTCCCTTTCTCCAATGCGGCGCCGTTTCCTTCCAACGCCGTAGGGGTAGTATTTTCCCAAAACTAGCCCTTGCCAACAAAATAAAGAATTAACCGCAAAAAAAAAAAATTAAGGATTGGCAAAGAACATTCTTCTATTGCAAAAACACTTCTCCTGAGGGTGAAATTTCTCTTCCTCTTTGGTCTCCTCTTCCCTTCGAGGCTACCGATGCTCTGTCTTCTAAATCTGATCCTTCTTCGTTGCCCTTTATCGAATCCCTTTTGGACAAGGTGAGGGCGCTGACACTCCATGGTCTCACTGGATTAGATCTCATATCTTGCTGGACTAAATGGCGAATTCAGCCTGTGAGTCGCCGCTCGCGACTTATGATAGATTTCACTTGTCACGCAAACGATGTCGACCGTACTTGCCCTGAGATTGGGACAAGGGGGAATGGATAAATTTCATTCGCCGAGTGAGGCGAGGATATCGACTCATACGATAACGTCGGGCTTGCTCCCTTCTGGGCTGAGCACAAGCCTTTTGTGGTAATGTTTACTTGTAACTTGTTTCCTCCAAGATTCCTTCTCAAAATTAATTATTTCTGACCCGAGCTCCTTTTCAGATCGACCCCTATTTCTGGGTTCTTCCCTCAGAGGACGCGACTCGAACCAAGAAGCCGCGGCTGAGTCGTCAAAGCAAGCCGCAGCCTTGGCAAGATACAATTATGCACGATATTGTCTCCGAGCCTGAGGGTAGCGTTTCTGAAGAGGAGCAACAAATGGCCGACGCTCTTCTGTCCTCGACTCCAAATACACCTTTCTTGGAACTTCCTGAGGTACCTCGCAGGTCCTCAAAGCGTTTTTATGCGAGAGCTCAGAAGACCCCGCGCAGCCTGAGAAACGCCGCAAAGCCTTGGCGCTACTGTAGAAACAAGAACTGCCAAATCTTTAAAACTTGCTGATCCTGACAAGGCTGCTTTCTCTTCCGAGGCTGTTGCAAAGAACTGCTTCTCAATGAGCTCGGGTATTGTTTGCGACTTTCTCCTTTTCCTTTTGTGCTTGCGTATTTTTGGCAAGGAATTGCTGATCACCACTTCTTTTCATACTCTGTAGGTTCAGATTTGCAAGGTTTATCTTCTCCTTCCTCTGGTTGCCTGATGAAGAGTATCCGTATCGCCTCTGGGTATGGTTCGCCTTCTTTTCAATGTTACGGCTCTGCTGGTCGGCTTATTAATCCATCAATATTTTGCAGGGCCATGCTTGAAGAGGATACCAAGTCTAATTCTCATACCGCTTCTTCTCAGCCAGCTATGAGCGAGGATGATGCTGCTGATGAAAACGTGGGAAACAGTGATGGTGCGACTCATCCAAGGCCATCCCTGGAGGAAGGTATTGCTGATGCGGCTCCTGCCACGACTCCAGTCGCAGCTCCATCCGCAACTCCTGCTGTTGGTAGGGTATCTACTGAAATAGAATTCCAGCTCCAGGAAATAGTTCCAAGTCAATTGCGGATGCCATAATTGCTGCTGGAGATAAGCATGCTGCTCTGCTGCGCGGCCTAGTTGAGCAATTTTCTTCAAGTCGCCAGGTACATATACCGTAGCCCCCAAGGATCAAAACCTTGTGTCATTGCACGGGGTGTTGATTCTTTTCTGGCTCCAAATCTCGAGCCCCCAAGTTCCTGGATAGTTTACCCATGCATTTTGCTCTGTTTATTTTCAGCTTGAACTGTCCTTGCTTGATGCTTCTGGCTCAATAAAGGGTAAAGGCATTTCCATAGATCAGCCTGAAGTGATGCAGTCTCCCTGGAGCAGCATAATGAGGTCATTAGGGACCAAGCTCAGGAAATAAAATCTCTCAAAGGTCAACTCGACTCCTGTGAAGAGCAATTTAAAGAACTTGAAGCAGATATGCAGCAGCGACTCATGGAGAAAGACGAAGTCATTAATCTTTGCGAGAAGGGCTGACTCTTAAATCTGAATTGATTGATCGTCTGAAGGGAGACCACGCAAAGGAACTCGCCGCGCGAGATGAAAAATATAACTCGCTGTTCAAAGCCTTTGAGGGTTTTGGCTCCATGGTCAAATCAGCCATCCTGCAGCTTGCTGGTTCGTCTTTTATTCCTTTAATCATATATTTTGGGTAGCCAACGTGAGTCGCTGACTTGTTTCTTGTCTTTTCTTTCTTGACATAGGCCTGAGGCCCCAGTGTCCCGCTCCAACTTGAAGGATCAACTGGTATATCTGTCTGACTTCAGCCAGCGCTTCTTAAAGGTTACCAAGGAAGTTATGACGGTAATCTCTCCTGCGACTGATGGCCCAACATCTTGCGAGTATTGGATAAATAAACTGCTCAAGGCTCCGCATTATGTCTCTGATTGGAAACGATCCTCTGCTCGCACCGGAGCCGCGCATGTCTTGACATTGCTCCGAGCATATTATCCAGAAATAGATGTTGGCAAGATTGCTCGCCACGGCCTGGCGATGAGCGCGGATGATACTGAACTGCCAATAAGCGAGTACTTCGACATCTGGAAAGGGATGCGGGTATGCCACAAAATTTGTTGATAATTTAGACTTGGGCACTTATCTCGAAAAATTCAATCTTGATGGGAGCAAGGTGCCAAAGGAAAAGTCCACAGGAGCTGAGTCATCCCGGGCCTACTCCATCAACAGGATCTGGTGGCCCTTCTGCCTCGTCTGGCGCGCCCTGATTATTAGGGCACCTGCGACTGCAACCGCGAGACAAGCCGCGCCAATTCCCACTCCTGTAGCTCGGAAGAAAAATAAATAATGTGGGACATGCCCGTTAGTCTGTAAGACATTCATGTATTATAAACAGTATTTTGGTGACCTATAAGCAGGTTCTTTTCATGATAATTCCATTAAGTAGACGCTCGCGCGGCTCAGTATTTCCTAGGAACATGTGTGTTCAGGGTCGAGAGCGGCCATGATAGGCAATCAAGCTCGATTGACGCCACACCCCAGTACTTTGGCCGCATAATGCAAGACGCTTCTAGCTTAAGGATTGCCACTCGTTTGGCAAAATTTGAGGTGCGATTGGTACTCGCGATGCTCGTAAGGAGCCCTCAAGGGTCAGTGATATATGAAATTCAAAAGACTCAGCGACTCAATGATAGTTGAGGCGAAACGACAAGCCCTTGAATGTCAAGGGTGCCGGCTTTATTTCATAATCACTCGATTTTTACAGGGTGTTACAGGATGATGCAGGCCCTTTAATGCGGGTTTTCTATTCCCCGCAGGCCATGCATACTTGATACTCATCGCACTTAGTTGCGAATTAATACTCCTAACGGAGTGGGTTGAACACCTGATTGGTTCAATTTTGAGTCGCTAAAAGCGACTCGGGTCGAGCATGATAGCTCCGATGTGTGTTTCATGTTGAAGCAGAGAGCAAGTTTGTTAGGCGATTAGCCGCACTGAGCTGCGACTTATGTTGAGTTGAGTCTGCTTTGTAAGGACTCACGATAACTGAACCTCTTTGGCTGGGGTTGTTGATCGAGGCTGGGTCTATGCACATGCGCCATTTCTTGTCTTCTTTTTGTATCAAAGCGACCTCTGGGGCATTATCTTGCTGATGCGCGACTTCTCGGTGGGTATTTACCATCCGGTGGCTGCATCCTGTTGGCCGCCTCCGCGGTACCTCCAACGCGACTCGTTTTGAGCTGCGATTACCGATCTGCGACTGATATCCATGTGAGGAGTTGGCGATGCAAGCTTCTTCTGCGAGTACTGAGCCTGCGTTCTCGCATTCTAACGCTCTCTGCCTGTCTCCATATATTGTAATAACACCGTTTGGTCCTGGTATCTTTAACTGTAGGTAGACGTAGCAGGGGGGCGGTAAATTTGACATAGGCTTCTCTTCCAAAGATCGCATGATATGAGCTCTTGACTGCTACAACCTCAAAGTCTAGGAGCTCTGTGCGGAAGTTCCGCTCTGTTCCAAAGCTAACTTCAAGGTTATCTTTCCGATTGGTCGCGTAACAGCTCCTGGGATTATGCCTTGAATTTCTTTCCTGGATGGTCGCAGCCGCGACTCGGGTATATTCATTCTTCGGAGCGTGTCTTGATATAGGATGTTTACTCTTCCTCCTCCGTCCATTAGGACCTTACTTAACTTGTATCCCGCGACTTCAGGCGTGACCACAAGAGCTGGCTGTCCTGGATCTTTACTTCTGGGGGGTGATCGCGACTCCAAATAACCGATCGCTCTGTCCAACGACGGTACCTTTCGGCGTTGAAATCTGGCCACTCCTCCGGCTTCCATCCGTTGTTTGTACTTCCACTGTATGAAACTGTCCTATGTTCCTTCTAGGTAAAACGTCAGGCCCTTGATGAGAGCTAGATTTATTCTTTGCTGCATTGATCCTGCGGGCGCATCTGGCGTGTCGCCTTCTTTCCACCTCCGGTAATAATGACATTGCGCCTTTGTGTGACTCGCTGGCCTGCCATCTCTCCTGCGATGTAAGTCGCAGGGAACGTCAAAGATCCCCTTGCAGTTATTAGGGAATGAGGCCTTATCACTTCCTTGCTCCTTCATCTGGTGTGCACGATGTTCAGTTTGCGCGACTTGCAATTTCTCTGTTGGGTTCTGTGATAAGCCGCCTGTCCCCTTATCTGTCTTTGCGTACTTGTCAGCTGTTGCCAAAAGCTGGTCGAAACTATCAATCTTGTGCTCAGCGCGACTTAACTTGTGCACCAGCGGCTCAAATCTACAGTTCTTCCTCATAGCTTGTATTGCAGACTGTACTGTTAAGTTCTTGGCGGAGCCAAGGATCTCCGCGACTCTTTTGATCCAGTCACCGCTTGATTCGTCCTCCTTTTGAACGCATTGTCTAAGGTTTTTCATGTCTTCTGTTTGGAATCTGTTGATGAACTTGTCCTTCAAGTCTTCCCATGTGCTTATTGATTTTGATGGCAGCTTAACAGCCAATCCCTGGCTTCTCCCTGTATTGCCAAGTGGAAATATTTCGCACGCACTTCCTGAGTTACATCAGTCCCTGTCATGCTTGCCTCATAATCTTCTATCCATAAGGCAGGGTCTTGGTCACTGATAGGTGGTGACTCGCTGCGACTCACCGAAGTTCGGGGGGAAACGAGTGAGCCGTATTTCCTCTCCAAAACATGCTGGTCCTTTTAATAATGAATAGGAGTTTACTGGCGCTGAATCTTCATCTGAGTCAGTTTCAATCTGGGCTGGCTGAGTCGCTCCGGACGTCTGTGACTCGCCTTCTATCTTCTTTTCTTTTTCCAATGATACCTGCAAACCTGCTAGCTGGTTGACCACTTCTTCGACGCTGCACTTTTCTCCTCCCCATGATACCTCGTGTTGCGGCTCATTGGGCGTGACTCCATACATATTTGCTTGTTGTAAGGCAGCGGTTTGCAGTAGATCGATCGCATGGCGAGCTTCCTTATCAGCTCGTGTGTCTCCAACCGGTGCTATCCTCGACAATATTCCTATCGCGGCATGCACGTTGCTCTCCGGGTCGCCGTGGAACTGTGGTTTCATCTCTCCTCTGTCCATCTTGATCTGATGCTTTTGCTGCCAACGACGGAGTCGCCAATCTTCTTCTTGGAGTTTTTGCGCTCAGATGTCGTCTTGGTTCGGACCGCCTGATGCTTTTGCTGCCAGCGACGGAGTCGTCGATCTTCTTCTTGGAGTTTTTCGCGCTCAGCCGCGAGTCTTTGCGCCTCTTCATAGAGTTCCGTCCTGATAGCTTCAATTTCTTCAATCTTGAGGTCTCCTTCCTGATTTGGTAGAGATCCCCAAACAGGTCTTGTCAGAACGGGGATGGGTAGTTTTGCTGTAGCTTGCTGCAGTTCCTCCAACACGCGGACCCTGACCGGCCGCAGTTTCTCCCCGACTCGCTTCCTTGAGTCGCATCTATAGGTATGCGACTGACGGATCCGACGAAAACTTTCACTGATCCGATGGGAACAATGTATCCAAACTCGATGTGATCCGCCTCGGGTCCCCACTCTGAGTCGTCGATGAAGGGGACTCCATTGATGTCTTCAACTGGCCGATGGCGATGTCCTTGAAGCCTGATTTCGATCCTGCGCGGAACGTGACGCTTTTGACCGCAGGCCCCACGGTGGGCGCCAACTGTCGTGGGTTTGTCACGTCAGGTGTCATGGATGACTTCGTAGGTGTGGGATTACGCGAGTCAAGCATCTCCGAGCTTGGGATCGCAGGAACAAAGATCAACACAGATTTACCCAGGTTCGGCCCCCTCAATGTGAGGTAAAAGACCTACTTCCTGCCTACCCAAGATTGGTATTGATATGATAATCGAGGTGTTACAAGGGAGGCGATCTGATCTGGTACTCGCCATATGAGCTAGGGTTTTAGGGCTTGACCCTCTAAGTCCTGCGAGTCTTCTTTATATACAGAGGCTCGTCAGGTTACAAAGGAAACCTTCTCCGCAAGGAATATATTAACCAGGACCTACCCGGAGTCTAACTCGCCTCCGTGCCTTCTAGACTCTTCTCCTTGTGGCGGTATGATGTTGGGCTTGTTCCCACGTAGGCCTTGGCCTGTGCAAAATAAGGTAAGTCGCACTGTCATGGGCCGCGGGTTAACCCAAAGAGTATTCCCCCGACACCAAGTGCTCCATCCGTTCCTGGCGGGCACTGAAGGAGCAGTTTCTGGTGGCTTTCCAAGGCGGGTACGAGCGCCCGGGGGCTCCCAGTGATCTCCACGACTTCAAGCAACTGCCGGGTGAAACTCTTCGCAAGTTCATCCAGCGCTTCACCCAGAAGATGAATACCATACCATGCATCAAGGAGGAGTTGGTGATCCAGTCCTTCCACGCCAACGTCCGCAACCCCAAGATGCGCGAGAAGCTGAGCATCCATCGCGTCGAGTCTGCACGTAAGCTCTGGGAGCTTGCAGATCGGTGCGCTCGAGCTAAAGAAGGAGTCAAGTTCCCCGGGGATGATGAACCGAGGACAAGGTCACTCCAGCCAAGAACAAGAAGCGGGACCCTGGACCCGACAAGCGGATCTTCGTCACCGAGCCTCTTCCGAAAAAGGCCAAGCCCGCGCCGACCTCCGAGGAAGAAGGCGAAGGTGATCCCTGGTGCCACATCCATCCAGAAGGCAACCACCTGCTCATGGACTGCCGCATGCTCAAGAACCTCGCCATCCGGAAGCAACGCCGAGCTGACGGGGTCAGTCAAGACGGTTGCTACAACTGCGGCACTACCGGGCACATCGCTCGTGACTGTCCCACGGGTCGCCAAGGCGGAGGCGGCCGTGGGTGGAACCGAGGCGGTGGCCGCGGGGGCCGTGGAGGATGCGGCGGTCAAGGTGGTCGCGGGTACAACACTCCAGAGGCTGCCCACAATGGCAACGGGGAAGCTCCAGCTCCCCAAGGAGGCAACGGCGGGAAGTATCAAGAAGCCACTAGAGTTGTCGGGTGCATCCACGGAGGGTCTTCTCTGCCTCCCTCCAACGGCGCCTGCAAGAGACTTGTCCGGGAGCTGAACGCGGTTGCTTCGGCTCCGTCCAAGCCCCTGGACTGGTCCAGTCAAGTCATCACCTTCGACCCAGAAGGTCACCCTGCTAACACTGCCGGGGTTGGGACGCTGCCGCTGATCGTATCGCCCGTCATCCACAACTACAAGGTCACCAAGATGCTGGTCGACGGAGGCTCCAGCCTCAACTTGCTGACGGCGAAGGTCCTGGCTATCCTTCAAATTCCTCTATCTCGCCTGCAAGACACTGGAGTGTTCCAAGGCGTGAACGGAAGTGTTACTCGACTCCTCGGGAAGATCACCCTTCCGGTCACCTTCGGCGACTCCAAGAACTTCCGCACCGAGGAAATCGTCTTCGACATCGCCGACACCCCGCTCCCGTACAACGGCATACTTGGCAGACCTGCTCTGGCCAAGTTCATGGCCGTCTCCCACTTCGCCTACAACATGCTGAAGATTCGGCGCCGTGGGGCGTGATCAAAGTCAAGGCCGACATCGACGATGCTATCCACTGCGTTCACCAGCTGAACCAGACGGTGGCAATCATGGCGGACGTCCCTCGAGGTGTACAGGAGGATGATGCTGGGGCTCTCCCCGGGGGCGAAGGGCACCCTGGGGGCTCCACATCTACTCCCCCCAAGAAGGTGCCATTCCATGGCGATCCGCAGCTGACCAAGAAGGTGGCGCTAACCAGTGACAGAGTTCGCTCCATCACCATTGGCGCCCGCCTCACCGACAAATAGGAAAGCGCGCTCGTCGTCTTCCTTCGGGAAAACTCTGATGTCTTCGCGGGAGCGTCAGGTTTACCCGGTGTTCCAAGGGAGGTGATCGAGCACAAACTGGCGGTCAATCCGGGGGCTCGCCCCGTGAAGCAGGTTCTCCGGAACCAAAGCAAGGAAAAGCTGGAATTCATCATCGCCGAGGTGGACAAGTTGATAGAAGCTGGTGTCATCCGGTCGGTTCCCCATCCAACCTGGGTGGCCAACCCCGTGGTGGTACTGATGGCTACGTGTTGGTGAACCCAAGAGGAAGGTTATGATGTAGACAGCAGAAGTTTTCCCTTGAATAATCTACCCAAGGTTATCAATCCAGTAGTACTTGACGATCTATCGGAAGGTTGTTGATGTTGACTCCCCCTGGCGCTAGGGAGCTTGCACCAACGTGGAATCTGCACAGACACAAACCAGAACTTTGCCCAACACGAAACAGAGAGGTTGTCAATCTCTCCGGTCTTGCAGAAACAAAGAGTTAAACGTATGGTGTGGAAAACAGCAGGAAAAACAGCAAGTAACAGGAAACAGATGATTGCAGCAGGTTGTGTAAATAGTATGAGGAAATTGGACCAGGGTCCACAGTTCACTAGTGGTGTCTCTCTCAGAACAGATAACTAGCATGTTGGGTAAACAAATTACAGCTGGGCAATTGACAAATAGAGGGCATAACAATGCAATACATGCCAAGATGTCTACTATGAAATCTAGTTGGGCATTACAACAAAGTACATAGACCGTTATTCCAACCGCATCTATGCCTAAATAATCCACCTTCAAGGCAACATCCGCATCCTATTCAGTATTAAGTTGCTAACAACAGATTATTGCATGAAGTAAAGTGTGTAATGTAGTCAATACAAGTGCCCTTGGACACTGCACCAATGTTTTATCCCTAGTAGCAACAGCACATCTACCATCTTAGACCTTTCTGTCACTGATCCAGATATCTAGAGACTGAACCCACTATCGAGCATAAATACCCCCTCTTGGAGTCACAAGCATCTACTTGGCCAAAGCATCTACTAGCAATGGAGAGCATGCAAGATCAAGAGCACATAGATAAACAACTTGAATAAACATGGTATCAATATTCATCGGATCCCAGCAAACACAACATCTAGCATTACAATAAGATGATCTTGATCATGTTAGGCAGCTCACAAGATCTAAACATGGAAGCACAAGGTAGAGAGACAACCATCTAGCTACTGCTATGGACCCGTAGTCCAGGGGTGGACTACTCACGCATCACTCCGGAGGCAGGCATGGTGATGTAGAGCCCTCCGGTGATGATCTCCCCTCCGGCAGGGTGCCGGGAAGAGCTTCAGAACTCCTCCGATCTGAGATTGACGATGACGGCCGCGACGGAACTTTTCGTGGTATATGATCGACCGTAATAGGTTTTCGCGTCGCGGAGAATATATAGGCGAAGAGGCGGCGTCGGTGGCCGAGGATGGCCACCACGCCATAGGGGGGCGCGGGCCCACCCTGGGCCGCGCCCTAGTGTGGCGTGGCCCCTGGTGGGTCTGCTCCGACTCCCCTTTGGACTCCGTGATCTCCTCGTGATATTATTGACGATGTCTTTTGTTTCGTCCAATTCCGAGAATATTTCCTTAATAGATTTTCTGAAACCAAAAACAGCAGAAAACAGGGAACTGGCACTGTGGCATCTTGTTAATAGGTTAGTCCCAGAAAATGCATAAAAATGATATAAAGTGTAGCCAAAACATGTAGCAATTGATATAATAACAGCATGGAACATCAAAAATTATAGATACGTTTGAGACGTATCAGGTGCCGAAGCCCATGACCTTCAAGTGGAGACTCTGCATCGACTTCACAGACCTGAATAAGGCCTGTCCCAAGGACCCATTCCCCCTGCCGCGGATCGACATGATCGTTGACTCCACGGCCGGGTGCTAGCTGCTGTGTTTCTTGGACGCCTTCTCCGGGTACCACCAGATCATGATGGCGCTCAAGGACCAAGAGAAGACGGCCTTCATCACTCCCAAGCGCTGCTACTGCTACACCCGGATGCCTTTTGGCCTCCGGAACGCCGGCGCTACCTTCCAGCGCGCAATGCAAGCATGCCTTGGGCCGCAGCTAGGCCGCAACGTTGAAGCGTACATCGACGACATCGTGGTCAAGACCCGGTACAAGGACTCCCTCATCCAAGACCTGCATGAGACATTCGAGAACCTCCGCCAGGTCAACTTCAAGCTCAACCCCGACAAGTGCGTGTTCGGGGTCCCCTCCGGCAAGCTGCTGGGTTTCCTGGTCTCTCACCGAGTGATCGAGGCGAATCCGGACAAAATCAAGGCAATCGAGCGCATGGAGGCACCCCGGCGGGTCAAGGACGTACAACGCCTCAACGGGTGCATCACTGCACTCGGGCGCTTCATCTCAAGGCTTGGGGAGCGGGTCTTACCGTTCTTCAGGCTGCTCAAGAAGTCAGGCCCCGTGGAGTGGACCTCCGAGGCCGAGGAAGCCCTGCAGTCCCTCAAGCGCTACCTCGCCTCGCCACCAATCCTCGTGGCACCAGAAGAAAGGAGCCCCTACTACTGTACATTGCTGCCACCAACCAGGTGATCAGCGCTGTGCTTGTGGTAGAGCGTGACGCTCCTCCGAAGAAGTCAAGCAAGATCAAGGGCAAGCGACCCGGGAACTCTCTCCCGGGACAACCATGCAAGAAGATCCTGACGTCACTGCAACCTTACCAGACGGTGCGGAGCCCGTCAGCAATGGAGAATCTCCCTCCGACGAGACTTCGCCGGGGGCTACCTCGTCCCCACCCCAAGATGTCGACATGGAGGAAGCCGAGCCCTTTCAGGACTCAGCGACCCGCAAGGTGCAGCACCCGGTCTACTTCGTCAGCGCAGTGCTGCGCGACGCCCGGGAGCGGTACCCCATGATGCAGAAGCTGCTGCTGGCAATCCTCATTGCCTCCCGCAAGATGAGGCCGTACTTCCAAAGCCATCCCATCACGGTGGTATCCAAGTACAACCTAAGAAGCCCCTGGAGAACCCACTTGCCACTGGTCGCATATCATGGTGGGCCATGGAGCTTCAAGGTTTCGGCCTCAAGTTCGAGCACACGGACAACATCAAGAGTCAGGCGCTGGCGGACTTCACGGCTGAGTGGACCGAGACGGCGTTCGACGACCCGGAAGAGGAAACCTGCCTCCCCGGGAAAGAAGATCCTAGCGCCTGGACCATGCACTTCGACGGCTCCTACACCAAGGGGAAAGGAGGTGCTGGGGTTGTCCTAACCTCACCAACCGGAGACCGGCTGAAGTACGTCGTCCAGATGCACTACCAAGGGAACATCTCCAACAACACGGCGGAGTACGAGGGCCTGCTCGCAGGACTTCGTGCTGCCATCGGCCTCGGCATCAACAAGATCGTCGTCAAGGGTGACTCTCAGTTAGTCATCAAACAAGTGAACAAGGAGTACGCGTGCCCTCAGATGGCACCATACGTCGAGGAGGTCTGGAAGCTGCAGCGGCGCTTCGACAACTTCCGGGCTGTGTACGTCCCACGGGGAGAAAACACGGCCGCGGATGAGCTATCGCAGGTGGCGTCCAAGCAAGAACCAGTGCCTCCCGGGATCTACATCGAGGTCCTCAGGCGACCTTCGATTCCACCCGAGAGGCTCGCGGCAAGATCTGCGCCGGGGGCTGGCGACCCTTCTACCTCGACAACACGGGTAGCCAGCCCAGAAGCTCAAGACCCGGCAGCCCCTCTGGCGGAGGAAGCTATGCTTTCTTTCCGTCGGATGGTGCTACCGGTGGAAGGAACCCACCCACCCTGGGCCCGGGACATCGTCAAGTACATCATGGAGCACGCCCTCCCGGAGGATGACCACGACGCCGAGCGGGTGGCTCGTCAAGCCAAGCTCTACGTCATGATCGACGGCGAGCTCTACCGGCGACGGGACAACGGAGTCAAGCTCCGCTGCATTCCTCAAGAACAAGGCCAAGTACTGCTAAGGGACATCCACGAGGGCACATGTTCAAGTCATGTGGCATCAAGATCACTGGCGGGTAAAGTTTTCGTCACGGGTTCTACTGGCCAACAGTCCTCAGTGATGCCGAGCAGCTAGTCAAGACCTGTGAAGCCTGCCAGTACTATGCGAAGAACATACATCAGCCGGCGCAAGCTCTGCAGCCAATTCCAATCTCCTGGCCGTTCGCGGTCTGGGGGCTGGACATCGTGGGAAAGATACCGAAGTCTGTCGGGGGCCATGAATACCTTTTCGTGGCCATCGACAAGTTCACAAAGTGGGTGGAAGTGATGCCAGTACCACGGCAGACAGCTCAAGCAGCCATCAAGTTCATTGAAGGGATCGTGTACCGCTTTGGAGTACCCAACAGAATCATAACGGACAATGGCTCTCAGTTCACAAGCCGATCCTTCCTCAACTTCTGTGAAGAGCTGGGAATCAAGGTGTGTTTTGCCTCGGTGTCCTACCCAAGGTGCAATGGGCAAGTGGAGCGAGCCAATGCGGAGGTCCTAAAGGGTTTGAAGACCAAGGCCTTTGACAAGTTAGAAGACAAGGGGGAACTGGATTGAGCATCTACCAAGTGTCTTGTGGTCCCTCAGAACCACACCAAGCAGAGCACTCAAGAAACACCATTCTTCCTTGTCTATGGAGCGAAGCCGTCTTGCCAACAGAGCTCAGGCATGGATCCCCCGGGTACTTGCCTATGATGAAGACGCACAAGCTGAGAGGAGGATTGATGACATCAACTTCCTGGAAGAGGTGCGGTGTCGAGCTTCTTTACGATCTGCTCGATACCAGCAAGGGCTCCGTCGCTATCATGATCGCCATATCCGTTCACGGGTACTGGAACCCGGAGACCTGGTTCTCCGCAAGAAGCAGAAACTTGATAACATGAACAAGTTGTCGTCCAAGTGGGAAGGACCTTATCGGGTGACGCATACCCTGAGACCCGGAGCTGTTTATCTGGAGGACGAGAAAGGCAGGCCGGAGGGCAACGCCTGGAACATCGAGAATCTCCGGAAATTCTACCCCTGAATACGAACATGAATCGCAGATAGTTCGAATCAACTAAGCACGCCCAAGGGGCTAGTGTTCTGTATAAGGGTGTAAGAATCGTCGCCAAGGAATAAAAGATAAGTTTTTCAATTCCGTGAGCCTCTCTTGTTGTCGTGAAGTGTGTTATCCGTAACAACCCCCAAGCAGGGGGCTGACATGGTGCCGGTGGCTGACAGGTCGAGCGCGAGTAGCCTATCAGTAGGCGCTGCCACCTGATCGTGCCGTATTGCCGCGGTAAGAAGTGGAACGGGCAGTGCTGTGTTTTAAAGAACATAAACACAGAAATGCACATTCAACTTTGCTTGCGGGTTGCTTCGGATGAAACACTTTCACGACATGTAAGGGAGGGTCCATTCTTTTCCTACTGAAAGTTGTTATGTGTAGCGCCTCTCCCGGGACAGGAATGGATGCTGAAGAGCGGCTCAGGAGCTGGATACCCGGGAAGGACAGAGCAGATCAAGAGCACGGCAAAAATCAGCTAAGTCTTTGCATGTGCATCTTGCATTCTAGGCATAATATCTCGCTCGGAGTCAATATACCACCAACCTGCGCATGCTTGACAGTTGATGAGAACCTTTGCGGGGGTAATGCGTCCTCCTCGGCGAACGGTCCGATTTCCCTTCTGGCCTAGTACCCATGGCTGTGGAGTGGACTCCCGGAAGGCATAGTGCTCTTAGGGGTACTGCTACCGGTGCAGGCGGTTAGAGTACTTGTCACCTAAGAGATCTCCTCTGAAAACTTGACGGCGCGTTAGTGCAAAGGGAGGTTTGGGAAATGACCCCGGGAGTTGAGCCCTAGGGTTGCATTCATCTGAACTTACATTCTGAATTTACAATTCTGAATTACATTCAGTTGAGCTTTCCCTGGATACATATCTAGCCTATGCTACTAAGGCCAGCTCAGAGCTCCTGGCTGCGCACTCCTTTCTTCCGGGGACGCCTGGATGAAAGGATGACACGCGTGCAGGATCTTATCAGGCGCGTCGAAGAGCTCGACCCCCTTTTGCCGACCAGGGCGCTCCAGGGCCAAAGAGACAGAAGATTCTGTCCGCCAGTTCGCCTACGGACTGACTCTCGGCCTACGAAAGGCAGTCCAGGTCAAGATCGAAGTCATCCAAGGAAAAAAGACGGAAAAGCAAAGAAGAGCAAACAGTGAACCTGTTCGACGGCCTCGAGCTCAGCCACAACCAAGGACAGCTCCGGAATACCGGCAGTCCTTTCCTTCAGAATGGACCACAGGTGCGCCCTCCTCACTGCCCTAATCCTTGCCTCTTCTTGGGCAATAGGACCGGAGACAGTCGCCAGGCGAGCGACATTCTGGGCAGCAGAAGAACGGGACGCAACCTCGCCATCAGCGGCTCGGGCTCCAGCTTCGCTGGGTGCCTCCGCCGCGCCTCGGAAGACGGACTCCGCCGTCGACACGTCGGACAAGGCCATCTCTGCTTCGCCAGACATTGCTCTGTGGGGCGTGGAGAGGCGAAGGAAGAAGAGGAGTGGAGCAAGGCGAGAAGATGTGGCGGATAGGCTGGGGTCTGAGGGCTTTTTATAGGCCTCTCATCCCCACCTACCCCGGGTGGTACGGCTGCCGCAGTAATGGGAGCGCGTTTTGCAAAAAACCCATTCTCATTCACTCAAGCGCGACACGAAGACAAGGAGGAAACAAGATCTTCTTCATCTACAAGGACTACAAGGGGACGATCTTTTTTACAACAAAAAGGTTGGCTCCCATCGAGCAAGGAGCACCGCCGTACAATGGAAGGCGCTACTTCCAGAAGTACGTCGTCAAGGCCGCCGGGGAGAAGGTCAACGAGATCTCCATGGCGCCCGCCCGAAGCTCCTCGCCTTCAAGAAGACGAGCTCTCCTCGACCTTGATGTCTGATGAGTTTTCCTCATCATCATCCTCATCATAGGAGCTCGAGCTGCCGCTGCTGCTCTCCACGCAGCACTCCACGCGTCCGCCATCGACACCGAAGATCTTCACGGAGAGCGTCGCATCTCCGTCGTACCGGAACGCCAAGCATTGCCCCCGGGACAGGCGGCGGGCGCGGGAGAACGACTTCCACCCCTGACCCAGGAGCATGGCGCCTTCAGCGGTGCGTTCCGCCAGGGCCCAGGAGGGGCCATTGGGGCAGCCTTCCACTTGCAGCCAGAAGCCGGAGGGTCTGATGTCCTCCGGCGCCGTCGCGAAGGAATCCTGCAGGAGAAGCCGGCTGCGAGGCCTGTGGTTCAGATCCACGATGAACTCGAACGGCGCGAAGCTAGTATGAACCATGCTCCTGGGAGGGGAGCAGTGGTGCCGCGGCCTCCACGGCCGCCGCGACCGCGCATCCCATGACCTCGCGGAACAGCTCGACCACGAGTGGAGGGGCCACTCTCCGCCGCAGCTGAAGAAGAACAAGGGCGCCCAACTCCTCTCCTCGCTCTCGCCATTGGTGCTGGCAGGTTGTGGGGAGGCCTGGAGTTAGACTGAGGAAGAAGATGGACAAAAATGCAAGGGGCGCGCCCTGCTTTTATAGCCTCGGCGGCGCCTCTGTCAGGCGTCTCCTCGGTTCTTCCGTTACTGGGAATCGAGGGGGTCATCGCAGTTACTCCCCCAAGCGGAGTAGTTCCAAGACCTTCAAGGCCATTGATGAAGCAAAAGAAGGAAGACCAGATGCCCGGGGACCCACTTTGACCTATCTTTAGGCCATAGCCCCGGCAGCTGGAGCAAGAGCCGCCGGGACCATGCCCGGGGGCTACTGTCGCAGCAGTGGAACACGGGGTTCCCCTAGTACTGCCAAAGTGGGTCCACCCTATGTGTGCCCAAGATGAAGATGGACAAGACCAAGACTCAAGTCAAGCTGGCGGGTTCACCATCCGCCCCGCGAAGGCCTAGCAAGGCCTACGTCGACAAAGGGCTCCGGTCCTGGGGGCCTGCCGGGTCCCCGAACCAAGCAAGAAGGCAAGGAAGGACCCGAGAGCCCGAGTTCCCGGCAGGAGGCCGGGCTCCCTCTCAGGTACTTCCCCACATCACTGTGGATAAGCTCTCCACCTCATGCTAGAAGACCTCAGAAGATTTGGGAAGCAAGGCGAAGATAGCGCGGGCAGGAAGCACAGCCCGTGGTGGTGTCAGCCCTGTCCACCCCAAGGCGGACGCTCCCACCTAACCCAAAGGAGACGCTAGGCTGAGAAGAGGCCACGTCTCCCCCTAAACTAGATAAGGAGGGTCCTTCACGCCGAAGGTCCCTCGTGCCCCTCACGTGACCCTGTGGCAAACCCTTAGCCTATAAAAGGAGGACCAAGGCACGGAGGAGGGGAAGGGCGAAACCAAGGCACAAGTCCAACCAGAGCAAGACTAGACTAGGACTGCGAAGGTAGAGGGAAGGTGATCTCCTCCGGGTCAGGATCTGTCCTTCTTCTACCTCCAGCCAAAACCCTTCCGGGTACCCCATCCGGGAGGCTCCATTGTAAGCCACACTATGAAGAACTCATCAATCCAGACATGCAGGAGTAGGGCTTTTAGCCTCCGGGCGGCCTGAACCTGGGTAGCTCCTTGTGTCCCTTTGGTTGCATGCTTTGATCGTGGAGAGGAGAGCTTGATCTAGACTCCGCCCGAGAAGACGATTCTCAGCCTCCTTCGCGCCCCGTGCCGAACCTAAAAGGGGGTATCCTCTACTCCCGGTGTCCGTGCATCGAGACACGACACTCTCCTACATTAGAAAATACATAAACATTATTTACCACTGCATAAAAAATATGTCACAGTTTCAGTGCAAAAATATCAATTTTCAGCAACTTTGACTGTCAGATTCAGAGAACACAACATCTAACCAATCTGTTCGGTGCAAAAATCCCAACTTTATGTCGACTATGACACTAAATCGCCAAGAAAGCATGATCTAACTGCCCAAAAACAATTCCGTAATGGCATGGCATCAATCTACTGAACATGTTGCTCCTCGTCTCCTTCAGTTTTGCCCATCACGCAAACTACAGAAACGAGGAAACAACGATCCAAAATTGACCTCATACTGACCAACGAAACCAACTAACAGCAACCGCCCATCCAAAAAATCAACCGATCATAAACCCTACCAAAATCCGGTGACAAACAGAGGGGAGAACGATGAATGAGAGGTGAAGTTTCCGCGCGTACCATACACCGGCGGGTCTGCATTCCACTCGCGAAGGTACGCTTCCAGCGGCATCGTCACGAAATTCGCCGCCGGCGGCTGCGGAGGTGTTGAGGTGGCGGAGACGTCGATCGCCTCTGCAGCCCTGCGTCCGTATGTTACGCGGCGAGCTCGAGGTAGTGCCTCTCCTGGACATAAATATAAAGAAAACGAGGTCCTCTCCAACAAATGTACGAGCGCTATCAGCGGGAGGACGAATCCATGCGGTATCTCCTAATCAGAGGGACTTTATTACAAAACAACTCGTCCAGTCAGATTCCAGCGTGGCCAATTCGGACTAATTCGCTGTCTAAACACATCGAGGACAAGTTTTTGGACGGCGGTCACACGCTTTACAAGTTCTAGGACTAGGATGCACCTCCAGGACAAGTTCTAGGACCTCGGGTGCAATTACCTTAAAACTTTTTGGCTACGAGGAATCGCATACTCGCACGGACATTGTCTATGCCACTGTTTTCGCGGAGAAAACAGGAGGGAATTTTTGTAGCTACCTGTCATTTATTTCCTCGTAGAAAGACAGGATCACCTTATCCGCTGCGTGCGTGTCCCGCACATAGTACGGAGCTACCTGCGTGTTCCAATGCAGGATCCATCTTATCACAAACACAAGCACGATGCATTACAGATGCATTCATCATTTCATACGCATAGGAATTCAAATTTCAAATGGAGACAGATGGAATCATGCGTGCGTGCCTTGAGTTGAGGTGCACGAACACTTCGGGTGTCGCAAGAACGCAATTATGAAGAAAAAATGAAAGCAAATGTAATTACTCCTCCTTCAATAAAAAAAAGTAATTACTCCCATATGTGTATCACCGAAATGGTTCAGTTCATGAAGTGTCTAGAGGAAACTCCCTCATTCCAGAAAGTAGGTACGTGCATCGTGCGGCAAATTAGTTGTCTTCATTGGGCTTTAGCTAGTTACTAAGTACTACTCGTAGTTAAGTTTTTATTCTCTTGGAAATGAATTTTTAAATATGTGAAAGAGAAGGACCGACATGGGTTAGTTGTGCACTGTACTTGCAAACTTTGGGATTCTGCGATGCTTTGTATATTTCTTAATGGTGTTGATAAGATAGTACATTTTTAAAACTGGGTGTCTCTTCAGTTGTAACGACCGACATGCTAGTTTTGTCTCCGATTTGATCAGACCAAGTTGGTGAATCTGAACCTTTCATGTACGACAGCATTACTTTATATACTCGATAAGGAAATTAAGCATCTAGGTAACTGTATTTCTACTGCATCAGGTGAACTTAAGAGTAACTAATTTCAGTGAACAAACTTGTAAAATTAGGATATACTATAGAAACTCAGCATAAGTGCTAGCAGCCCTCGAATTTCATTCTTTCATAATCATAATAGCAAACTTAGAGTGTAAATTCAAAATTAAGATATATTTTCAGTTCTTTCTCTGTGAGAACTTCAAATCTAGTGAGCTACAACTGTAGTGTACAGATTTTTTTTTTTTGCGCACAATATTAATGCACCGACTAGTAGCTAGCGATTTTTTGACAAAAGAGACCACTTCGGCGAGTAAATTGTCGAAAATGACCACCTTCCGAACGAATTGTCAAAAAGGACCACCAGCACGGTGGCGGCAAGCGCGCCAGGTGACATGTGTCACCTGCCGCCACCGCCGGAGGCGGCAGGCCCTGCCGCCACGGGCCACGGCGGCCGTCCCTCTCCATCCATGAGCGTGATCAATGAACAGTGACCTGATAGATGAACAGTGCAAATATTGTAGTGCATAGAGTTAGCTACCAATATTTCTTGAATTTGTCTTTCTTGCTGAGCCAAATATATGACATATTTTGCAGTGAATTTTTACACGATCGTAGTGCATTGAGCTAGCTACATGCAGGTATTTTTTTTGAATTTTTATAGATGTTTCTAAAAAATTCAAAACGGGCTACGCGGACTGTTCATGCAGCGGAAGCAGTGCATGCACGTTCTCACAACGTGCCGCCGTGGCCCATGGCGGCAGGGCCTGCCGCCTCTGGCAGTGGCGGCAGGTGACACGTGTCGCCTGCCGGGCCTGCCACCACGGTGCAGGTGGTCCTTTTTGACAATTTGCTTGTGAGGTGGTCTTTTTTTACGATTCATTCGTCGAAGTGATCCTTTGGTCAAAATTTCGTAGCTAGCAACATATATTCTACACGCATGTGATCTCACCGTGTTTCCTCCAAGCAAAATGGCACCAACAAGTCAACAACACATCATACGGCCTATACATTACCATCGAGAATGCTGATACTGAAGCAACAGAGTGGTTTCATAAGCTTCGGTCATCATAACTCTCGTTGAACAAAAGAGAAGCGGAAGATATCTATCAATGAGTTGAGATGGGTCATATATGGCGAATCAGGTATCTGCAAGCGAAACCAAGAGCAATGCTCCAAACCAGGAGACGCTTGAACGGACTCAACACTCATTGTCGATCTACAGGCCAGTAACTGAAGTGCAATCATGGATGACAACCTATTTTCTTCTCTGCTAAAACTTGCTAGCTATAGAGTTCGAAAAATTCAAATCATAGCTTCTTCTCCACGAACATATATGGCCTCCAATCCTCCATGCGCCTGCAAATCCTCAAGAATAGTTTTAGCCAAGTCCCATGTGACTAAAACCAGCCTAAGACAAGTGTATCCGGGATAATCTAGTGTTGATTACAAGTAGCGAACTAATCGTACTCAGAAAGCATAGTAAACAAACTGTAAAAATTCATACCCATTTTTTTCGCTACAAAGATTAATAATAAGAAATGGACTCTTTAAACAAGCATTTACAAATATAGATAAACTGTATATGCCATACTATGTACTTATTAGTACAATAAATAAATTAAATCTCCAAAACTTTTCACACATATTTCATCATAGAGACCAAGGGCGGGAAAGGAAGAAGAAATGAACACCTGAAACAGGCATTTCCAAATTAATACTGTACCATGTGTCTTATGACTATTGACAGCATTTGACGACAATCAGGAGCATTTGCATGGAGAGAATCAGCGGGTACAATTCTCTGAGGATTGCAAGGGAAATGTCGAGGCAAACCACTTCATTCGCCTGTACCTCCTCTCTGGTGAGTTGTAGTTCAGACCGCGAAATAGTACTTGGAATTATGGAGACCCGGAGTTTCTCAAATCTCAATCCGCAATGATAGCTTTCCCCCCGAAGATCGATACAGTACTTCTCAGGAGCAGTTATATAAAACATTGTTGACCTGAATGAGCATTGCTTTCATGGACATGTTAGCAGGCAGCATGCAATGCTGCTTCGTGTACAGATGAATGACATATCAGGTGCAGTACAAAATATGATGAGGAACTCAAAGGGAATTCCTGGTGCTGTAAGATGAAAACTCTTAAAGCAATACAGAAACCAATTTCGGAACAATAAGAAAAACAGCTTCTGGAGATGAAGAAATAGTTATTTGCAAGTGACTCGGAAATGCCAAGCTCGTAAATCTGAAATTTTGGATGCCCCAGCTCTTCCCTTGCGTTCCTCCCAACAAGGTATTTACTCCAATTCATATGTTCAGTCTGTCCAAATCATAAGGCACACAGTTTTAGCCAATTCTCTGAACCAAAAGAAAAAACACACTAGTGCCAAGCAGTGATTGCTTAGCCTCCTAGTAGAATTCAGTTTGCACACCCAAAGCCTGCAGGTTCATGTGAGTTGTCCTGAAAGGAAGCGACACATCTTAAGTTGCTGAAATAAAGATGTAGCCAGGGTCCATCAGTGCTGCGTGCTGGGACAGCAGGAAATGCTTGTTGCGGCAGGAAATGAAAGCCCTAGAAAAGTGGAAAATATATCATCACTGCTGAAGCCTGCATGGACATAAATATTGCTTCCGCATTCAGGGCTATCAATGTAAAAAGTTGTTGGTTTTGCATTTAGGAGCAACTCATTTATGATATGTAATGACATTTAACGAAATACTCCATGCGTTTCAGAATATTAGGCTTATAGTTTTTAAAAATATTTTTAGAAAATAATAATACTATCATGTATAGTTGAGAAAAAAATTCCCGTTGAAATGGCTCACCGTAACACATGCTTCCTGGATGAATGGTAAAATGGAAAAAACAAAGGGCAAGACTTGACAAAATCTTAGTTCTTTTACACCTGCTAAAAACCTGTCTTGTATTCATATAAATTTCATGCAAAAAGAACCTTTTTGTGTCTTAGAGAAAACACAAACTTTTGTACTAAAAAGCAATTATTGTTGCAATATACAATTTCACCTGGGTCTCTCCTAGTTCTGTATGGCGTCTAGGTCGCACATTGTGAGAGTCAAATCATGTATAAAAAAAACTCCAAGCACCTATCCGTGTTAACAAGCCAAAGAAAGAAAGAAGATAAAAGACCAATTCAAGAGAATAACCCAACTCAAATAAACCCATATGATGGAGTGCTTGGTGGCTAATCGACTATCAACCACTCCCTCCAAGTCCATTATGAACTCATGCACGAAGATTTACCTCCATGGCCATCATCTTATCTCTCTCTCAAGATTTCTCTCTCCCTCAAGATAGCCTTGGTCATTTGACGAAGACTTGAGCCTACAAATAGCCCCCCGAGCGAGCCTATCTTGTAAATATTCTATCTTCGTCTATGCTAAAAGGGAGTGATATTGCCGGTTTCTCAAAAAAAAATAAAAACCCATCGCATGTAACAGCTAACTCGCACTTGAGTGAAACTCAAATGGAGAGACACACACCCTCCAAGAGACATTGTAAGGCTTGAGGCCGAATGTTAGGATGTGAGAGACCTTTTAAGGCTCGGATCGTGGAGAGAAGGAGAGCTTTGCCAAGCACTTCTCTCGTAGAGATTTGTTTTTAAATGGCCTTGCTTCGTGCTCGAGTCACCCATGAGGTGACCGGATCTATTTAAACAAACGTCAATGTGTCATCTTTGTCATATGTATGACGAGCTCCACTATATGGCCCACATACAGACCCCTACTAACATAACATCGCGGCTACTCAGCTAGGGACACCCTCTACTCTCTCCACAAAGACAAAAAAAAAATGACACCAAACTTGTTTTTGCAACACATGCACGAACTGACTCAAACAAGTTAAGAAATACAAATATGCATTCCTTCAACAAACATAGGGGCTATGTGGAACTTGCTCCAATGTACACGTAGGGGCATCTGGAGCCCGAAGAAACTGCTTAGTGAATCGGTGCTAGAACTGGCTACTTCGAAACCACGGTTAGCATTAACGCTCCAAAGGGGAGGACAGATTGCTGGCCATTTCGAATTATCGGGAAAAAACAGATTGCTAACCGTTTTTATTTAATCTCATCCGTGAAGCTCAAGCTTTTCTGTGCTTCAACCGTAGTTCAATGAAACCAGTACGCAAAGGCCCATGTAGGAAGTCAGTATAGTCGAGAAAGACGCAACCAAGAAACATGTTCTATTCAGCAGCTGGACCATAATACGACATGATCATGCGTGCAAGCAAGAGCATCATATAGGCAGCTTTTCCTCCAAAAATAAAAGAAAATACATGCAGAAGTACTTCCCAGGTACTACAATGTAAGTGTGCGACGGTAGTGATCCGACGAGCGTATTACAGATTCAACATTCTTTGTCAGGCAGATAATCCCACTCCAGTCTAGGTTAACCTGTTCATGTCTCTTATACATAGCCAGGCGCCATGGCATTTGTCGGTTTGCGCTTCTCCTCCAAGTCAAGTCTACTGATTGAGCCTGTATCCTCTTCCTCTGAATGCACTAGGGCCGGTGTTGGCTGGCCTGACAGGTGTGTTCGCCTGCACGCCTAACCTGAATCGAGCAACAATCTTGTGTCTGTTCAAGTGCAGTAGGTTAAGGAACCAAGGAGCATATATCACTGAGGATGATGCAGCAATATTACAGGAACTACATTAAACAATGTAGAAGGTAACAATGACTTAGGAAAAAAATGCTTTGGCCATTAGCCGTAAGGATACACCCACATTGGAGTCTTGAGGTAGTTCTTTCCGCTAGCTAGAGGATGCAACACTGAAAAGAAGTAGTACAAATGTCCAACCAAAATACCCAAAAGGCCAGGCAGTATTTGGGAGCCAAATATCACATCCAATCCAAGCATAGCCCATGGTAGATAAAAGGACTGCACAAATAGCAATTGCATTAAAAACATAACTATATTCGATCCAGGGCAATTCTTTAAAACGGTCATTTCATACTTGACAATAGTATGAGAACGAAGCATACCCTCAATTGGACGAGGCCATACATGCTTATCTGAGAGTTTGGGTACTCTCTGCTCCAGACATAAAGAAGCATGCTAACCATAGGAACACCCAAGAAATAAGTCTGGAGAAACGGAACAGCTGATAGTACCTGATCCAATTATGATAGGTATAAATTTAAGTATAAGAGTTCAATTTCTTGTGATTTGAGATTTCATTAACATGTTTGCAACACATAAAAACTAGCACTGTCACTAACCAGTAGGGAGATTGCACCAAATATCATCATCCACAAGAAATCTGCAGTCCGCTTCTCAAATGAACCCTTCTCCAACTGCACACCATATCTTGCTCTACATGCCAACATACAGAAACCAATTTTAATCAACATCTGCCAGTTTATCTTTATGATGTTCTAGAAGTAACAGTGTTTATAGTAATCACGATTAATAGGTATCCAACAAGACTTACATCATCAGAAGGCGAATACCAAAGTTGATGGAGAACTTTCCCAAGAAAAAGAAGCTTGTAAATAGCCTCCATATCTGTGAGGTCCAGAAACAATTCGCTAAATAACCAAGACACGGGCCAGAGTAATACAAGATTATTGTTCAATCTCGAATCATTAGCAGAGAAGACAAGCAGAGGATAGACTGCAGTGCAGGTTCATAATGTGCTTGATAAATAACTAATGCTTGGAATAGGATGGATTAAAAAATATAAATAACTAACGCTTTCAGAGAGGAGGGGTTGAAGACCAAAAGATCCCCACCCCTCCTAATATACACTTAAAACTTTTAGCAGGAAACCAGTCGAACAGTATTTCATACCATTGCTATATAAGTGAGGAACTGAAACTGTATACATATGGTGCAATCAGCAGAAGAGAGAGAGAGAGAGAGAGAAAACATAAACAGATGCTGACCTGAAAATTCTTGAACACCTTGGGATAAGATAAGAAAAGAAGGTCCGGGCTCAGTATTTGGATCTGAACCAGCACTGTGGTGAAGAAACACAATGTCCCAAATGCCTTGCTTATTGGTGGAAGTGAATTGTAGTACCTGAAATAGGATAGCAGGACCTTAAATTTTCTAAATTAGCTGCAGAAGACAAGTTAAGGAGAACAGTGGGACTAACAAGTAGGCTACTTAACTGTGCTGAACGCAATAATGAAGAACTACGGCCTAGGAGGTCTCACAAGAATCAATTGGTAGAACCATCAATTCAGCGACCAATCTAGAAAAGGTGGACATAAACTCCTACTCCAACTTCATAGACTATCCCCAGATGCATTTACACGGCACTAAATCGCTACGATAAACACTCGTCCATAACACTCCAGCAAGAAACAGATCAGACCAACAACACGGAATAAACAGCCGCAAATTCTCCAAGCAAGTTCCAACCTCGAACCTAGGAGGCCGACTAACACCACTAAATTCGCCGCGCATACGAAACTATCCTTCAATCTGAAAAATATTGCTCCCGTTCCTCGAGTGATTCACCCAACCCAAGACCATCCGATCCGAAAAAACGCATCCGCGCGTAGGAATTCGAGATTTGAAGCGAAACCACCGTAGGATTCGAGGGGACTCACTCTCCGGGGGAAGACATCTCGTCGCGCGGGGCGGTCGATTCGGAGCCTCCAAGTCTCGTGTCGCCTTCCTTCTCCCCGTCGCCGGTCTCGTGCGAGCGCCGTGGAGAAGAAGAAGTGGAATAAAGTTGGGGAGGTCGCTGGGCGAGACTTCCAGATGGTTCCGACACGTTGGCGTGGGAGGCGATTGGCCGGGAACGTGGCCGGGTGCTGAGGTGGTTAGATGACGTGGCGATCCTCTATGAACCGTTGGATCAGTTGATCTGACGGTGGTCGATGATAAGTTTTTTTAAGGGAAAGTTATGTTAAGTGGGCCGTAAGGGTTTATGATCTCTCGGGTTCCCTTGTGGGCCAAAATGGCATTGCTCCAGGAGGCCAGAGTTGGGAGCATATATATATCGCTTTCATGCGTCAACTTCTAACCAAGGAAAAAATAGCGTGCTATCAAAAATAACGTGGCCCTCCTCCAGAAGCTATACAAGATATAGCGTGATATAGCGAAGTTACATATAAAATAGCGTGATGAAAAAGTTGTAAGAAATAGCCCAAATATTAAGGATTTCAGCACTAATTTTTTTTCCAGAAACAATACATGCATAACTTGGTAACCATATTCAAATGTCAAGACCAAATCAATGGCACGAATACAAATATGAGGCTTAAAACCATGAAAAAGTAATAAACTAAAAGATAAATATTTTAAACTTTAATCAGAATTATTGACATCATCTTCAGAATAACTAGAAGAACCACGAGATTGCCCGCCATCATCATCATCAAACGTTATTTCTAAACTTTTTATTAGCGTAGCTATAACGTTACCACGTTTAGTGTGGTTTCGAGTGTATAAGACGAAAATAGCGCCGTAGCGTCAATTTTAGGCTAAATATAGCGTAGCCTCTCCAAATATGCTATATCGTACTATTAACCGGGAAATAGCGTGCTATTTTTTTCATTGCTTCTAACAGCGCTGCCTACACGAAATGTTTTTAGTTACTGTTTTTTTCACCATTTTAAAAATGAAACAAATTTCAAAATTGCAACCGTTTTCAAATTTGGAACCGGTTTCAAATTTGGAACTATTTTAAAAATGATTATTTTCAAAATCGAAACCATTTTCAAAATCGACTCCATTTTTAAAAGTCGGACCATTTTCAAATTTGGAACCATTTAAAAAATGATTAATTTTCAAAATCAAAACCATTTTCAAAATTGAAACCATTTTCAAAGTCGGAACCACTATCAAATTTGGAACCATTTTCAAATTTAGAACCATTTGAAAAATTGAACCATTTTCAAATTTGGAACCATTTTCAAAATTGGAACCATTTTAAAATTTGGAACCATTCCCAAAATTGGAACCATTTTTAAATTTGAAACCAATTTTAAATCTGGAACCATTTTCAAAAAAGGAAGCATTTTAAAAATTAAAACCATTTTTAAATTCGGAACCGTTTTAAAAATGAACAATTTTCAATTTGGAACCATTTTCAAAAAAAAAAAATTCAGAAAACAATTTAAAAAGAACGAAAAATAATACTAAAATATTTTCTCGTACGTTCAACATGTTAAAGTACACGCACGTAATCAGACAAAAAGTATGAAAATATTTTCAAAATGGAACAATTTTGAATTTGGAACCATTTTAAAAAAGGAACCATTTTCAAAAATGAATTTTTTTTTAGTTTGGAACCATTTTAAATTAGGAACCATTTTCAAAAATGAATTTTTTTCAAATTGGAACCATTTTTAAATTTGGAACTATTTTAAAGTCAGAACCATTTTTAAATTCGGAACCATTTTCAAAATGGAACATTTTTCAAAAATGAACAATTTTAAAATTTGGAACCATTTTAAATTTGGAACCATTTTTCAATTTGGAACCATCTTTAAATTTGTTTTCAAATTTGGAACCGTTTTAAATTTGGAACCATTTTCAAAATGGAACCATTTTTAAATTTGGAACCATTTTCAAAATGAAACCATTTTTAAAAATGAACAATTTTCAAATTTAGAACCATTTTCAAAAATAAACAATTTCCAAAAAAAAATTAAGAAGAACGAAAAACAAATAAGAAAAGAAAAATGAAAACAAAACTGAAAAATAAACGAAAACGAAAACAGAAAAAAATGAAAAACGAATAAAAGGAAAGCCGCATGATGGGCCGTCCCGCCAGCAGCTCCCCCGTTAGCGGCGCGGCCGATTCGCGCCGCTAACGGGCGGCGTATAGGGTTTGCCCCAGAGATGACATGCTTTGTATCCGTTTCGCTTGGGTGTGTTATAAAAAATAAAAATAAATTTTAACTTGGGTGATATATATAGCTGACATAGTCATATCGGGGAAAATGTGTCCATATTTTCGACTCCCTCCGATCGGAAATGTTTGATCCGGATTTGTCTAAATACAAATATATGTACACAATAAAATATGTCTAGATAAATCCGTATTTAGACAATATTGTGTCAACCATTTCCGATCGGAGGTGCTCACTCTGTTCACTAATATAGTCTTGATACATTTGAATCAAGAAAATTGAAATGATAGGTCTAATACCTTATATTAGTGTACGGATGTAGTAATTATTATTGTTGAAAACATGCCTTGTAAGTAAAAGAAAATAAATTATGTTAGTTTTTTCGTATAACAAATATATGATTTCAAGTTTATTGACTAGTCAACTGAATTCCACTCGTGTTCAAGTTCCTTATTTTGCCGGTGCGACTACGTAGATTTTTTAGTAATTAATCGACGATAGTTGGTTCATGTGTACATATAGAATTTGTTGAAATTATAAATACCTAATTTCATCACAAACAACTTTTTTGAGAATGGATTGTTTTCATCTGGACAGTGGTATTTGTTCTTTGGACATATCTGGGATAATTGCCAGGTACACGTTGGGGCATCGGTTAAGCGACGGAGCTCACCATTTCTAGAAGGATAGATCTTTAAGGAGATTCATATGAACTTACAATTTTGTTGAGACTATATTGTATTTTTTTGCTACACGTAGTTTTGGGTAGGCCCCATATGAAAACATAATTCTATTAAAAATGCGTATTTAATAGACATTTGTCTGTACTTGTTTTTTTTCATATTATTATACATGAAAACAATGGAGTTATTGGATTCTTCAAAATTCGGGCTAGTCCGAGCTCCTTTTGGAGTTTCTGCATGTCGAAAGTACGTGTGCTTCTTTTTTTTTTGATATAACCACAGGACTTTATTGATCAAATAGAATCAGTACACAGTACATTACGGAGACAATCCGGAATAACAGAGAAAGATAAATTACATACCCCAGGTTCACTACAGCGAGCCAAAGTGTGAGCTGCTACATTATTCTTCCGCCCAAAGTGCTTGAAAGAGATGGTGGAGAAGGCAGTCGCGAGACCTTTGATATCGCTCACCACTGTACCCACATGCGATCGATCCCGTACATCGGTCCTGATGCGTTGAATCATGCTCAGACAATCAGATGCCAGGATAATATGAACATACCCATTGTCTCGAGCAATGATCAAAGCCCGTTTGATGGCGATGGCCTTCGCCAATTTTGGAGAGAAGGTACCAGCGAGACTGTCATTGCATGAAAGAAGCACAATCCCAGCATGATCCCGTATCAGAACTCTCAGACCCATCCGACATTCCTCCGCGAAAATTGCAGCGTCGACATTAACACAAACACAACCCACCGGTGGTGGAGTCCAGTCAGGATTTGCACTAGACTCACACCTTTTCGCCAGTGTCTGTTTGACACAGAATTGATTGATATTGTCAATGTAACCTGTAATTTTCGCCGACAGTCGTATCGGAGGGAGATGGCTGATACGTCTCAAACGTATCTATAATTTTTGATGTTACATACTTGTTTTATACCAATTGCTACATGTTTTGCATCTACTTTATATCACTTTTATACATTTTTTGGGACTAACCTATTAACAAGATGCCGAAGTGCCAGTTCCTGTTTTCTGCTGTTTTTGTATTCCAGAAAAGCTAGTCTGGAAATATTCTCGGAATTGGACGAAACTACACGGGGGTCCCTATTTTTCCAGAACACGCCTGACGGAGCGAAGGAGCACGGAGAGGAGCCAGGAGGGCCCCACACGCACCTAGGGCGGGGCCCCCCTCTGCCGCGCCCTAGGGTGGTGTGGGCCCCTCGGGGGTCGCAGCCGCCGCCCTTTCGCCTACTTATTCCCCCCGACGCGAAAACCCTAAGTACCTGAGCAAATATCCACGAAAAGTTCCAGAGACGCCGCCGCCGTCAACCCTAGCTCGGGAGGGTTCAGAACCTCTTCCCGGCACCCTGCCGGAGAGGGGAATCGTCACCGGAGGCTTCTACATCGCCATGCCTGCCTCCGGAGTGATGCGTGAGTAGTTCATCCTTGGACTACGGGTCCATAGCAGTAGCTAGATGGTTGTCTCTCCACTTTGTGCCATCATGTTTAGATCTTGTGAGCTGCCCTACATGATCAAGATCATATTATTGTAATGCTACATGTTGTGTTTGCTGGGATCCGATGAATATTGAATATTATGTCAAGTTGATTATCAATCTATCTTATATGTTATTTAAGATCTTGCATGCTTTCCGTTACTCGTAGATGCTTTGGCCAAGTAGATGCTTGTAACTCCAAGAGAGAGTATTTATGCTAGATAGTGGGTTCATGCTCCGTTTAACCTGGGACAGTGACAGAAAGTTCTAAGGTTGTGGATGTGCTGTTGCCACTAGGGATAACCTAACGATGCTATGTCCACGGGCATATGTGTTTGTTTACATTACGCACTTTACTTAATGCAATTATCCGTTGCTTGCAACTTAATACCAACGGGGGACTCGGATGACAACCCGGCGGTGGATTATTAGTCATAGATGCTGTTGGATAACGGTCTATGTATTATGTCGTAATGCCCAATTAAATATCATAGTAGTCAACATGTCATGTATATGCATTGTCATGCGCTCACTATTCGTCAATTGCCCAGCTGTAATTTGTTCACCCAACATGTTAGTTATCTTTTATGGAGAGACACCACTAGTGAACTGTGGACCCCGGTCCATTCTTTTACACTGATTAAACAACCACAAACTGCAAACTGTTCCTTTTTCATTCTCTGCAATTTAATACTCATTTTCCACACCATACGTTTAATCCTTTGTTTTCAGCAAGCCAGTGAGATTGACAACCTCACTGTTTCGTTGGGGCAAAGTAGTTTGATTGTGTTGTGTGCAGATTCCACGTTGTGATCGTTGCGCCGTGCGGCCACAACAACTTCTGAAGAGTTGCTGCTCCTACTGGTTCGATAACCTTGGTTTCTTTCTGAGGGAAAACTTGCTGCTGACTACATCATACCTTCCTCTTGGGGTCTCCCAACGAACGTGTGTTTCACGTCATCAAGCTCTTTTTCTGGCGCCGTTGCCGGGGAGACAGCAGTCTTCTGCAAGGGGAGTTTCACGCTTCCAATCTCTTTACTTTGTTTTTGTCTTGCTTAGTTTATTTTATTTTATCTTGTTTGCTTTCAATTATCAAAAACACAAAAAAATTAGTTACTTGCATTTAGTTTATTTTCAGTTTTGTTTTCTGTTAGTTATCATGTCTAGCCCTGTTCCAGTAGTAATGTCACCTGAAGAAGAGATCTTCACTTTCAAGCAAGGGAGTGAGGAGAGTTTTAAAGATGCTTGGTCTAGAATTTGAGTCCTATGCTAAAACTGAACCTAAAATGACTTTAAGCCTGCTTCTTAGTAGCTTTTATTTTGGTCTTGTTCTTTGCTACAGATATGCTTTAGATGCTGTGGTAGGAGGAGATTTCCTTCGTTATGATGGGGATCAAGCTTTTAATGCTATAAAAAATTGATTACAATTTCTAGCCCTCCAATCACTAAAATTGATTTGGCTTTGACAAGCATAAGTGATAGACTTAACACTCTTGAAACGAACATATCTGGTCTAAAAGAAGGGTATAATCAGATTCGTGAACATTATGATAATGTGCCAGTAAATTTTGAACCATCGGGATGGATTCCCTCAGTAAAAGTTGTTATAAATGGTGAAACTTTTCATTCTCGCTGTGATATTATGTCTGAATTCTGTTTAATGCCCAAGATATTTTGATTCCTTAAATCTTTGGGAGCTTTCCAAATGCGAAGATTGTATAACTTTGGGTGATAATACTATTAAATTACCAAGGGAGTAGCCGAAGGAGTATTTACAAAACTCTTAGGGATAACAATATCTATTGATTATCTTGTCATTGAATGTGCAGGAGTAGGACAAATTACGCTTGGAAGATCTCTGTTGAAACGCTTTGGAGCAATAATAGATGTGGGCCAAGGCACTATGAATTTCGCCTCTTCACCTATGTGTAACCAAGTATTTCCTAAAGATAAGGTAAAGGTAAGAGAGCTAAGCGTAAGATGTTGATGCTTCTTCACTTGGTAATACTTGATGCATGCTTTGTGCCTAGCTAAAAGGCGTTAAAGAAAAGCGCTTATGGGAGGCAACCCATTTTTTTTTCTGCAATTTTTCTTTTATTGAGTCAAGGAGTTGTTTACTTCTGTAGCAACTCCTTTGTATCTTTATTTTCTCGCATTGTTGTGCCAAGAGTAGCCTCTAATGTTAAGATGATGCTTAATTTTGATTGCTGCGCAGAAACAGATTTTTGCTGTTCACTGTACGAAATTCCTAAAATCACCAGATTGTTAATTAAATCTGAAATTTTTGTGCGTAATCTTTATGAATGTCTGAAACTTTCATTAGTCAGAGTTTTCGATCTGAGCGTCGTAAGTGCCTGAAAAAATTCGTCTTTGCGGACTGTTCTGTTTTAGACAGATTATGCCTTTTTATTTTGCATTCTCTCTTTTACTAGTGTTGAGTGAAATTCTTTTTTGGGTGGAAGAGCTTCACATAACATCAGTGGCTGTAGCTAATGTTTAAAGTAACAAATCATATTGCGTCTTTATAGAACATGTGAATTTTTGATTATGCACTAACCCTCTAATGAGATCTACTTTGAGTTTGGTGTGACGGAAGTTTTCAAGGGTCAAGAGAGAAGGATGATATAATAGGATCAAGAAGAGTGAAGAGCTTAAGCTTGGGGAGGCTCCCATGGATCTCCCCAGCATATTTCAAGAAGACTCAAGCGTCTAAGCTTGGGGATGCCCAAGGCATCCCCTTCTTCATCGTCAAAATTATCAGGTCATCTCTAGTGAAACTATATTTTAATTCTTTCACATCATATGTGCTTTTCTTGGAGCGTCTGTGTGCTTTTATTTTCAGTATTGCACTTTTATTTTCAATAAAGCTTGACTGGACCCTAGCATTCTTGATTGGGAGAGAGACACGCTCCGCTTTTTCATGAGAATACTCCTATTCTTCACTTATATTTGTTGAGTATTCATATCTAGCGCTGTTCAGCTTTTAGCTCTTGTTTTCATGTATCTCTTGTCAGAGCTATTAGCTTTCTTTTGTAGAAAGTACTCTCTTGCTTCACTTATATTTGTTTGGAGAGTTGATGAAATAAATTGATTGGTGTTTGGTTGGTTCAGAAAATGTTGCATGTGGTAATTGGTATAAGGAAAAACTTGCTTAATCTTGTAGATCACTAAAATGGATAACTTGATGCTTGTCAATTGTTTTGAGTTAACAAGTAGATCATGATTAAATTGTGCATCACATGAGTTAAGCCTATTAGTGAAGAACTACCGTAAAGCTTGTTGAAAATTTGGTTTGCATCGGTGGTATCTCTAAGGTCTAGATATTTTCTAATAACAGGGTTTGGTTAACAAGGAAGACGGTATGAAGTCTTATAACGTTTGCAATATGTTTGTCATATAAAACTTGGTGTACGGGTTGATATTCTTGTTTGCTTACATAACCTTGCTAGCCTAAACTCTGTACTGAGAGGGAATGCTTCTCGTGCATCCAAATCCTTGAGCCAAAATCCATGCCATTTGTGTCCACCATAACTACCTATATGTGGTATTTCCTTGCCACTCCAAGTAAATTTTTCATGTGCTACCTTTAAATTATTCAAAATGTTATTATTCCCTTTTTGTGTCAATGTTTACTAGCTCATGAGGAATTAGTGTGGTTATTCTTTATTCTATTTGTTGATGGACTTTTACACCTGGACTAGTGGCATATACATCCGCTTATCCAATAACTTGCAAAAAGAGCTGGCAACGGGGTGCCCAGTCCCAATTAATTACAACTTTAACCAATTAATTCTCTTCACACTTTTGCCCTGATTCATCAGTAAGCAATGACAAACAGTGAAATACCTGAATGTGTGTAAACCAAAGAGAAAGAGGGATGATCTGCCTTGCTGGTAGAAATAACGTCCTTCATGGGAGCCGCTCTTAAAAGTCCGTTCGACAGGTAGAATACTGTTCTCACCCGCTACCATTCGTTGACAATTAACAAACACCTCTCAAAAATAGATACTCCTCCATGGTATGTGATTGATGGAAGGCACCCGAGGATTCGGTTAGCCATGGCTTGTGTTAGCAAGGTTGGGAGGAGTATCAAATATTTTATGCAATCTCTATATGCTTTCAAAAACCTAAAAGCTCTAGCACATGATTTAATCCCTGCTTCCCTCTGCGAAGGGCCTTTCTTTTACTTTTATGTTGAGTCAGTTTTCCTATTCTTTCTGTCTTCCACAAGCAAACACTAGTGTCAACTTTGTTACAACATGCGTTATATGCAATGTATTGGACTTGTTATACTACTTTGTGTTGACAATATCCATGAGATAAATATGTTGAAAGTTGAAGCAAATGCTGAAACTAAATTCTTCCTTTGTGTTGATTAAATACCTTTTATTAGAAACTATTGCTTTATGAGTTAACACTTATGCAAAACTGTTTGATGCTTGTCTCGAAAGTACTATTCATGAAAACGTTTAGCTTGTGTGATTCATTGTTTACTCATTATCTATTTGGTAGCAAATTATAGACCATTGACTTGGATCACTTCATTCATTTACATGTGCCTTGCAATATTATATGATCAAGATTATGATAGTAGCATGTCACCTCAAAAATTATTTTTTTTTATCGTTTACCTACTCGAGGACGAGTAGGAACTAAGCTTGGGGATGCTGATACGTCTCAAACGTATCTATAATTTTTGATGTTCCATGCTTGTTTTATACCAATTGCTACATGTTTTGCATCTACTTTATATCACTTTTATACATTTTTTGGGACTAACCTATTAACAAGATGCCGAAGTGCCAGTTCCTGTTTTCTGCTGTTTTTGTATTCCAGAAAAGCTAGTCTGGAAATATTCTCGGAATTGGACGAAACTACACGGGGGTCCCTATTTTTCCAGAACACCCTGACGGAGCGAAGGAGCAAGAGAGGAGCCAGGAGGCCCCACACGCACCTAGGGCGCGGGCCCCCCTCTGCCGCGCCCTAGGGTGGTGTGGGCCCCTCGGGGGTCGCAGCCGCCGCCCTTTCGCCTACTTATTCCCCCCGACGCGAAAACCCTAAGTACCTGAGCAAATATCCACGAAAAGTTCCAGAGACGCCGCCGTCGTCAACCCTAGCTCGGGAGGGTTCAGAACCTCTTCCCGGCACCCTGCCGGAGAGGGGAATCGTCACCGGAGGCTTCTACATCGCCATGCCTGCCTCCGGAGTGATGCGTGAGTAGTTCATCCTTGGACTACGGGTCCATAGCAGTAGCTAGATGGTTGTCTCTCCACTTTGTGCCATCATGTTTAGATCTTGTGAGCTGCCCTACATGATCAAGATCATATTATTGTAATGCTACATGTTGTGTTTGCTGGGATCCGATGAATATTGAATATTATGTCAAGTTGATTATCAATCTATCTTATATGTTATTTAAGATCTTGCATGCTTTCCGTTACTCGTAGATGCTTTGGCCAAGTAGATGCTTGTAACTCCAAGAGAGAGTATTTATGCTAGATAGTGGGTTCATGCTCCGTTTAACCTGGGACAGTGACAGAAAGTTCTAAGGTTGTGGATGTGCTGTTGCCACTAGGGATAACCTAACGATGCTATGTCCACGGGCATATGTGTTTGTTTACATTACGCACTTTACTTAATGCAATTATCCGTTGCTTGCAACTTAATACCAACGGGGGACTCGGATGACAACCCGGCGGTGGATTATTAGTCATAGATGCTGTTGGATAACGGTCTATGTATTTGTCGTAATGCCCAATTAAATATCATAGTAGTCAACATGTCATGTATATGCATTGTCATGCGCTCACTATTGTCAATTGCCCAGCTGTAATTTGTTCACCCAACATGTTAGTTATCTTTTATGGAGAGACACCACTAGTGAACTGTGGACCCCGGTCCATTCTTTTACACTGATTAAACAACCACAAACTGCAAACTGTTCCTTTTTCATTCTCTGCAACGTTTAATCCTTTGTTTTCAGCAAGCCGGTGAGATTGACAACCTCACTGTTTCGTTGGGGCAAAGTATTGATTGTGTTGTGTGCAGGTTCCGCGTTGGTGATCGTGTTGCGCCGTGCGGCCACCAACAACCTTCTGAAGAGTTGCTGCTCCTACTGGTTCGATAACCTTGGTTTCTTTCTGAGGGAAAACTTGCTGCTGAACTGCATCATACCTTCCTCTTGGGGTCTCCCAACGAGCGTGTGATTCACGCCATCAATGGCCCTTTCCATTCCTTGCGTCATTCCGTGATTCCCAGATGTGCCAACAGGTGACTGCCAAGGTTGTGGCCTGGTTTGGAGAAGCACGGTCAAGAAAATCAAACACCCACTGTTTCATGTGCGCTAATGTTTTCTTGGCCAGCTTCAAAGAGATGCTTTCCTTAACTGAACTCCACACAGCAGATGCAAAAGGGCAGAGCAAAAACAGGTGCTCCACATGCTCCACACGACCACAGAATGTGCATCGCTCGTCAGCTGGGATGTGACGATGGTTTAGTTGATGTCTAGTAGGGAGGCAGTCGTGGACTATGCGCCAGAGAACGATTTTCATCTTGTTGGGGCAGTTAATCGCCCATATGGATTTCCAACGCTTCATCTCAGATGTAACATCGGAACTGTCTCCACGGTTCTGTTTGCACCGTGTGGAAAAGAACTTCTCTGTCCTTGCCAAATTGTATGCTGATCTGACAGAATAGATCCCAAATCTGGCATGAGGCCAGGAAGCAAAATCTTCGCCTCCATGCGTACTAACTGGTATCTGTTGGATAACTGCAGCCATCTCCTCAGTAAAGAAAAAGCGGACAGTCTCCATATTCCACGATTTAGACTCTTGATCGAGCAGGAAATCGACAGTAGCCCACTCGGAATAGGTTCGAGGGTACTAAAAGTTCCAGCCTGCAGTCCCGGAATCCAGTTATCATGCATGATTTTGATGGACGAGCCATCACCGACTCCCCACCGCAATCCTTTCATCAACAACTCTTTGCCAAACAGAAGAGATCTCCAGGTGAAAGAAGAGGCTGTTGACTTACCGGTAGAAAGAAAATCTGAATTCGGGCAGTAGCGTCCCTTCAACACTCTTGCACATAAAGATATTGGCTCTGTGAGAATACGCCAACACTGTTTGCCGAGCATTGCTTGATTAAAGAGAACAAAGTCCCGAAAGCCCATACCACCGGGGGATTTTGGAGATGTCAGCCACTCCCAAGAGCGCCAGTGCATTTTCTTTCTTCCATCTTCCACACCCCACCAGTAGTTAGTGATAACCCACAAGTATAGGGGATCGCAACAGTCTTCGAGGGAAGTAAAACCCAAATTTATTGATTCGACACAAGGGGAGACAAAGAATACTTATAAGCCTTAACAACTGAGTTGTCAATTCAGCTGCACCTAGAAAAGCACTAGTAACAGGGTGATGTGAAAGCAGCAGTAATATGAGAGCAATAGTAACAGTAACACAGCAGCAGTAACACGGAGGCAATGACACCAGAAAATAGTTGATACTACTTCTAATGACATATAGGACCGGAGAGCAATGATGATGACGAATGGACTGGGGTTCCCAGCTATCTACACTAGTGGTAACTCTCCAAACAAATAACAGGTGTTGGGTGAACAAATTACAGTTGGGCAATTGATAATTGTAAGGGCATGACAATGCATGCTTATGATAAGATAAGGTTTACTGTAGTATTTAATTGGGCATTACGACAAGGTACACAGACCGCTATCCAGCATGCATCTGTGCCTAAATACATGGGAGAGAGAGTACCAACTAGCTACAGCCAAGAACCCGTAGTCCATGGGGGAACTACTCACAAACCATCATGGAGTCGAAGTGGAGGCGGTGGAGTCGATGGAGATGGCTCCGGGGTCAATCCCGTCCTGGCAGGGTGCCAGAACAGGAACTTCTGACCCCCGAAACGAGGTCTCGCGATGGCGACGGCGCTGCGGAAGTCTTTCTAGAGTATTATATATATCTTTAGGGTTTTCGCGTCGGGATGACTAAATAGGCGAAGGGGCAACGTCGGTGGAGTCCCGTGGGGCCCACACCATATGGCGGCGCGCCCTGGGGCCCAACCGCGCGAGCATGTGGTTTGGAGGCCGTGGGCCTCCCCCTGGCTTGCCCTTCTGGCTCCGTGTGTCCCTCGGAAAAATAGGAGGTTTGGCTTTTGTTTCGTCGAATTCGAGAATATTGCCCGAAAGCTTTTCTGGAACCAAAAACAGCAGAAAACAGGAACTGGCACTGTGGCATCTTGTTAATAGGTTAGTCCAGAAAATGTATAATAATGATATATAATGCATATAAAACATGTGACAATGATACATAAAACAAGCATGAAACATCAGAAATTATAGATACGTTGGAGACGTATCAAGCATCCCCAAACTTAGTTCCTACTCGTCCTCGAGTAGGTAAACGATAAAAGAAAATAATTTCTGAAGTGACATGCTACCAACATAATCTTGATCCAATAATAATGTAAGGCATGTGAGCTGAGATCAAATCATTCAAAGCAAATGTCTATAGTTGATATAAGAGATAATAAAGCAAGAGTCAAACAAGCTAAAAGTTTTCATGAATTATCGCTTTAAAGACATGAAACCGTACAAGGTTCATTAAAGATGGTTTAAGTATCCAGCGTAGAAGTTCTATCCTTCAATCCAAGCATCAAGCAAATTTTCATAACATAGAAGGATTCAGCCAAGTAAACATAAACATGAACGTCATGAATCAACTGTTTCGAAGTCTACTCAACCGGTGAGCGCAAGCATTTGGTATTGGCACCAGGATGTTATGTAACATCCCAAATTTGTAACCCAGTGTTATTAGTCAAAAATTGTGGGCCAACAAAAACTTTTGTTACTTTATGAGTGCTTGCTTGTGTTGTTTGTTTGAATTTTTGAAGAAAAGAAAAGAAATAAAATAATAAAACTAAAGTGACAAGTGTCACCCTAAAAACTCCAAGTAAGTTCAAAAATTTCTTCCAAATAAGAATCCAGTGGAGAGGAGTGACCTCTCTCATTTCATTCTTATTTCTTTTCCCTCTAATTCTATTTCCAAAATTATTCCAAAATTCTATTTTCAATTTTCAAATGTTTCTTTAACTTTGGAAATCATCAAGATCACCAAGCTACACTTCCAAAATAAATACCCCAGTGGTACACAAACCTTGACAAATTATTTTGAAGCAAACCATGGAAAGAATTTCAGAAAATTCAAATTTGAATTTGGTTCTGGAATTTCGTCGAACACTTGTTGAGCACCACTGTGTTCTTCTTCAACCCGAAAATCAACTCCAAAATTGGAGCTCGATTTCGTGTAATTGAGCATCCCCGCGACCTCCATTCACCCCTCTCACCTCACTCCACCGACGGAGGTCAATTGGACGTGCTCATTGACCTCAGAGGAGGCAGGCCAGTGGCGCCACGCCATGGCGGCCATGGCGAGCTGCCGCTCGGGTCACCTCCGTGGAGGAGGCAGGCGCGACGCCGAGGCGACGCCACGCCGTGCCCGCCACACCACCCTTCCACTCCTTCACCTGCACGACGAGACAGCACCGCCGCAGAGGGCCGCTTGCGTGCTCACCTTCCGTGCCCACGCGCGCGACGCACGCGCGCGACGCCGTGGTCAACTACACACCGCACTGCCCCCACCTTGCCCCTCTTGCCATCTCTGCTCCGCCACCACGCCACGAGCACCACAGACCCCTCTGGAGCACCCCAACGCAACCGACCCGTCCCTAGCGCACGCGTCCGTGCCGCCGTACGCCATGGCGAGCAGCGCACGCCACCGCAGCTTCACGCGCCACCCTGATCCCTCCCGACCAGCCGACCGTTCCAGAAGCTGCCCAAAGCTCTCCGCAACCCCGTGGACAACCCCTCTGGACCCAGCTCCCCTCGAGCACTCGCTGCACCACGTCCACGGCGAGCCCGAGCTCGCCGATAAAGGCCACCCCGCACCCGTGCTTCCACCCGCCTCACACCTCACTCTCGCACTCTCCACTCACTCAGTGCACCGCCAGGAGGGCGGAGCCCTGCATCCCAGCCTCTGCTGCCCAGGAGCTCCCTCGAGGTTCCGCCGGAGAAGAAGGTGGGCGACGCTCACGGCCGAGCCGCGCTGCTCTCTCCCCCTCTCTTCTCTGCCTCTCCCTAGCCTCCCCATTACACCCTCGTTCACCCGCCGTGTTTTGACTGTGTTCTGTGCACAGCAGCGCCGCGGAGGAGTCGCCGGACTTGGAGCACGGCCACGGAGGAGGAACTGATCACGCCGCCGTCGATTGGAGCCGTCCCAGCACGCGCAACTTGTCCCAGAGCTTCCCCACTCCCTCCGCCGTCGATCTACGTCATCTCCGCGTCCACCCGAGCCCCTAGGTGAGCTATCCGTGCTCGCCACCGTCGCCGGCGCGGCGGCGCCGCCCAGTTATGGTCGTCGCCGTTCGCGGCCTCTGTGCGCCGTTGGATCTAGATCCAACGGCAGCATACCCGTTCGTTAAGTCAGTCGCTGACAAGCTGGCCCCACCCGTCAGCATTTTAATAATTTTTCCGCGCACACTGAGTCACTGACCGAAGGGCCCACCTGTCATGGTTTTAAACATTATCCAGAGAATTAGGTTTTTCGAATTAAAATCTCTTCTGAAATCCAGTACTGGACCCAACTTTGAAATTCAATAACTCGAGTTCTAGGAATCCAAATAAATCAAACTCAAATGTTCTGGAAAGCTTATAAAATTCTTTAACTCACCAAAGTGGTCTCATCTCATTTAAATAAATAATAAAAATGTATTAGTAAAAATGCTCCAGAAGGTTTAAAACACTAAACCATTTGTTTCTGGAGTTATATAAATCCAAATAACTTGAAACCAATTTTGGTAGCTTTGTATTAGGATCCTTTAGCTCCCCAAATTTTGGTAGAATTAATTGAGTAGTATAAAATCCTTAGCCTTGGTTGAACTTCAGTGCACCCTTCTGCACTAAAACAATTAGTGTGAACTGTTGGTAGATCCAATTGGTCTAAAACCAATTTTGTTAGGTCACACTCAACCAAGGTTAGATACCCCTAAAAGGGTTTAATTTTTGGAGCAACCAAATTTGTTTGGTAGCTAAAACTTGTTTAAAACCCTTCTGAAGTAAAACAGATGTGTAGGGAGTTTTGTAACTCCAAATGATCCCAAACCAATTGGGTGATCTTCTACACACCAGTAGCTATCCATAGAATTTTAGTTTGAATTTTTGTGACAAACATAGATTAAATGGTGAATTAATTAGTGTACAACTAGTTTCTGCCTTAGTTTGAAATTAATTAAATAAAGTTTAATTCAATCAATTTGAAACCACCTTGTGTTGCTTGATGTGTGCAGTAGCTATGTGTAGCAATTGTGATGTTGTGATGATGCTTGAGTTAGTATAGTAATTGTTTGTATCGCTTGTTTGACGTTAGACGAAAACGCTGCCGGAGTCTTCGAGGAAGGGGAGTACTTTGATCAGCAGGAACAAGACCCCGAGAACTTTGCTGAGCAAGGCAAGCTACTTCACTGAGCTTGCATTTATATACCTCTATTTTAGTCTCAAGAGTTGTTCAAAGGAAACAATGAGTTTTGGAAAAACCCCCTTTTTACAAACTACCGGAAAAACTATTTTGCCACCTTGTGTAGGAGTATAAGGTAGTTATTTAAAACTATAGGATGGGAAAAACAATGTTTTCTTGAAACTCCTTTGAAAGTACTTGGATAGACCTGCCGGAAGGTCGGTGCTCAGTTAAAGAAGGATGGTGTTGTTTTGCGAAAAATGCACATTGTGTCCTAGTACTATGACTACCAGCCGATAACCTGTGCGACCACATTTACCCACATATGGGCAAGGGCGTAGTCATATAATTTGCTCGTGTTAGTACTGGATACCTCAACAACGAGGATGACCTCGTTCCATGAGGGGATGGTCTGAGGACCTACCCCCTGACCTGGGTCCTCTTCATTGTAGTCTACCGGAAGCCGGTATGAGCGTGTCGGAGGAAGAGGATTGAAGGGCTCCCTTGGGTCCGCCGGGCAGAACTACGAGTCCCCACACTTAGTTTCTGAGGATTTGAGTGTCGGTGGAAAGTGTCGTAGCGGCAGGGTCCTATACTAGCATGAGCAAAGGACAGGCTATGGCCGGGAACTCAACTTCGCATACCTCTGGTATGGCGGGACGTGGCTGACACGATGAGTGACCGGATGGGTGTGGGAAAAGCGTACTACCTCTGCAGAGGGTAAAACTATTCGAATAGCCGAGTCCTCGGATATGGACAGTTGGAAGGCTGTCCTAAGACCATGTGCAAGTTTTGATAAAAGTTTTATAAAGCGTTGAGTTTGAAAGGAAACTGAGATGGAAAAGGTTGCTTACCTGTACCAATGAGTTGGTGCAAGGTGGTGAAGGGTTTGGAACCCTGATTGAGATTTGGTCGGACAGGGAAGGATTTTTCGGGAAAAATAGCTAAAGTGGTGTTTTCTCAAAGGATGGTTATAAACTTCGTCTCAACCCTTTCCAGTAAGGATTTGAGAGTTTTCACATAAAAGTTTTTAAAAATAAAACTAGTTAGTGCTTACTCTAGTTGGGGTAGTTTGCGAGTACAATCAAATGTACTCATATTGGTTTCGTCCCTGGCTATTGTCTTAGCCAGATTTCGAGGAACCCTACGTTGAAGAGGAGTTTGGCGACGTCTATGCGAACTAAGATCTTCATAAGTCAGCTGCCTGTCGGGTGTTGTCGAGTTGGTTTAGCCCTACTACCGTAGCTTCCGCTGAATAAAGATGGTTTGGCCCTTGAAGGCACCTATGTATAATTAGGCCTGTATGGCCAGGTTTGTAAGACTTTAAACTCGGTATTGTATGGATGTAAACTTTGATATTCAGTTCGGATTATGTGCAACGACAGACTGATCACGGGATCGTTGTGTTAAGCATAATCGGGTATTTCGGACGGCTAGTCCGGGGTCCCCACAGAGCTGGTATCAGAGCCATCCTGACTTTAGGAGACTTTAGTTAGCATGGGCGTTAGTCAAGAGTTACAAAAGTTAATTTCTAAAACAAGGAAGTGAAGTATTTTCGAAAATTTCTTATCTCCCCAACCCCCCTATTTATTTAAAACCCTACACTCATTAAGAGTAATCTTTTCTTGAACCCTTAAAATTTTGCACACTTGTTACTCCATTAAGTTTACATTTGATACTCATGTCACTTAACTAACTTAAAATTTTGCCTAAACTTGTAGATGGCACCCAACGTGTCCGAGTTCGTCCAAGTGAGGAAGGACGGCCTGCTGATGTTCGAGCAGGACTTGTACGAGTTGAGCCAGATTTTGGGACGCCCTGTTCCAGAGTTTGAGGGAACTCAGGTCGATTCCCTCGGTGATGGGAACCTGTCCTGGCTCATCAAGTCGTCCGTCCGAGGCAGGATTCAGCCACCCCGTTCCAAGGACTTGGTCTACTCCACGATGGACACTACTTGGGTTGACGGTCTGACCCGAGTTATGCAGAGGCTACTAGCCCGCCTTTGTGAGGAGCACAAGGACGAGCTGGTGGGCACTCGGTTCCAGTACTTCGGAAGGCGTGACGACGATGGAAACCCCACCTACCCCGCGCAGCACACTCTCTTCGGCGAGTACATCACCGACATGGAGGTGCTACTTCACGACACCCAGGAGAACCTGCGCGATGCTAGACTCAAGGTTCACTTCCAGCGTAGCTCCCTCGACGATGCCCGAGACCGTGAGACCCAGCTGAAGTGGGAGAATGATAATCTCCGCCTGAAGCTGGCCCGTCAGAGGAGGTCTATCGTCAGGCTCCGCAAGACGGTAGCAGAGCAGAACGAGATGATAGACGAGATGGAGCAGCAGGCGAACGAGATGGAGGAGGAGGGCGAGGATCTCCGCAAGGAGAACAGTGCCTTCATCAGTGATGATGAGGACTACCTTGAGGAGATGGATTACGAGGAGGAGGACGACGAGGAGGAGTTAGTTGACGAGGAGGAGGAGCCGTCTGAGCCAGTTCTCGAGGAGGAGGATCCCGAGGAGCCACCCTACGACTCAGACGTTGAGATCGTCGAGCCTGGGTTCCACCTCAGTAGTTGAGCGACGAGAGCACTACCTTAGGACTGTGTCGACCCCCCTATGCGAGTAGAGTTTATGTGTTGGTTCCTAGTGAAACCATGTAGTATGTACATTAGGTGTAGTAGGATGTTGTAAGCTTGATGTGTGAACTCCTTGATGTGATGATTGTGTTGAATAAATGTGATGGTCTTGTTTGACTAGTGTTTCATCAACCACCCCCTTTGTGACTTCATCGTTAGCCAAAGCCTCTTTGCCTTGCCTCTTATATCGTATCTATTCCAGGATGACGAACACTCGCCACAACCAGCACGCGGCACCACCACCACCGCCAGAACCCACCGCTGCTCAACTGCTTGCGATCATCATGGAGGATCGCCAAGCTGCCCGGGAAGAGCGTCAAGCTCATCTCGCCGCCCTGCAGCAACTTGCCGCTGCCCACGCCAACCAGAACCACAATGGTGGCAATGGAAATGGCGACGAGGGTGGAAATCAACGCTCTACCCTGAGTGACTTCCAGAAGACCACACCGCCCACCTATTCCAAGGGACTTCACCCCCTGGAAGCAGATGACTGGATCCGCACTATTGAGAACGACCTGGAAGTTGCCTCGGTGGGAGAGAATGAGAAGGTCCTGTATGCTACCCACTACCTTGCTGGACCCGCAAGAGCTTGGTGGGAGACTACCAAGACCCTCCAGCACGCAGGTCATGTCATTACCTGGGAGGAGTTCAAGGACAAATTCCGCAAGAAGTTCATCTCTAGCGGTCTTATCGAGAGGAAGAAGGATGAGTTCCGTAAGCTAAGGCAGGCAGGCAGAGATGTGGTTGGTTACCTGGATGAGTTTACCGATCTTGCTCGGTATGCTCCTGAAGATACCGACACGGAGAAGAAGAAGATGGAGCGTTTTCTGAATGGACTCCATGATGAGATGCAATGTGCCTTGGTTGTCCAGGACTTCCGTGATCTGGAGTCACTTGTGGACAAGGCCATTCAGCTGGAGACCAAGCGCAAGTCCATGTTTGAAGGTCGCAAGAGGAGGATGAATATTCAGGAAGGTTCCAGCAGCCAGAAACCCGCACCTTCCAGCCAGCACCCAAGCCAGTTTATCGACCACCCCCAGCTCCACGTCCCAACTATCCCAACCGTCCCAACAGCAACAACAATGTCCCCCGCCCAAACATCAACAACAACTACCGCCCCAATGGCAACAATCGTCCCGGAGGAAACACCAACACTTTTACCCCTACTGCCAGCGTTGTCTGCTTTGAATGCGGCAACAAGGGTCATTACTCCCGAGACTGCCCCAATCCCAAGAGGAATGCTCCGCGCCCCAATGCACCGCACCAACTCTGGACAAGGCCGTAATGGAAATGGAAATGGCAAGAATGCTGCACCCCGTGGCAATGCTGCTGTTGCAAGAGGCCGTCTGAACCACATCAACACTGAAGAAGCCCAGGAAGCGCCAGATGTTGTGCTGGGTACGTTCCTTGTCAACTCAGTACCTGCCACTGTCCTGTTTGATTCTGGTGCTACCCATTCCTTTGTTACCAAGGAGTTTGTTGTTAAGGGAGGTCTAGTCGGGAACCTCTTGTCCAAACCCCTGCTTATACAAACCCCAGAGTTCCTAGTAGAGACCAAGCTGTTTTGTCCCGACGTCTCTCTTGAGATCAAAGGAGAAAACTTTCCAGCCGATCTAATCATTCTAGGAACCCAAGGCATAGATGTCATTCTGGGCATGAATTGGTTAGCAAAGTATCATGGTCGTATCGACTGTGCCAGAAGAGCCGTATCTCTCACCACAGACGAAGGAACTGAAGTGGAGTATGCTTCACAAGCCAACGAATCCCAACCCTGTTGTCATGAAGGCATAGCCCGACCAACCCTAGATGAGATCCGTGTGGTCCATCTATTCAAGGATGTTTTTCCGGAGGAATTGCCTGGTATGCCGCCAGACCGGGATATTGAGTTCGTGATTGAACTTATTCCTGGAACATCCCCTATATCTCAGAGACCCTACCGGATGAATCCAGAAGAACTGGTGGAATTGAAGAAGCAGTTAGCTGATCAGCTCAGTAAAGGTTTGATTCGCCCAAGCGCATCACCTTGGGGATCACCTATCATCTTCGTGGACAAAAGAGACGGTACCACACGCCTGTGTGTGGATTATCGCAAGCTCAATGATGTAACCATCAAGAACAAGTACCCCCTGCCCAAGATCGAGGATCTGTTCGATCAGATGAACGGAGCCCGAGTCTTTTCTAAGATCGATCTTCGGACGGGTTACCACCAGTTGAAGATTCGAGAGTCTGACATTCCCAAGACCGCCTTCACCACCCGGTACGGATTGTTTGAATACACCGTTATGTCCTTTGGCTTGACCAATGCCCCAGCTTATTTCATGAATCTCATGAATAAGATTTTCATGGAGTACCTCGACAAGTTCGTGGTTGTCTTTATCGATGATATCCTTATCTACTCCAAGACGAAGAAGAGCATGCTGAACATCTGCGTGTGGTTTTGGAGACCCTCAGAGAACACAAACTGTATGCCAAACTTAGCAAGTGTGAATTTTGGCTAAGTGAAGTGGCATTCCTCGGACATGTTGTGTCTGCAGGAGGAATCTCTGTTGACCCCGAGAAAATCAAAGCCATTCTAGACTGGAAATCACCCACCAGTGTGACGGAAATCCGAAGTTTTCTCGGACTAGCAGGTTATTACCGCAAGTTCGTTGAAGGATTTTCCAGTATAGCCAAACCCATGACCCAGTTGTTGAAGAAAGATAAGAAGTTTGAATGGACCCAGAAGTGTGAAGATAGTTTCCAAGAACTGAAGAAGAGATTGACTTCAGCCCCAATCCTAATCATGCCAGACGTCACCAAGAGTTTCGACGTGTATTGTGATGCTTCACGTCTCGGACTTGGTTGCGTTCTGATGCAAGAAGGAAAGTTGTGTCGTACCTGTCTCGACAATTGCGACCGCATGAAGGGAATTACCCAACCCATGACCTGGAGTTAGCAGCTGTGGTTTTTGCTTTAAAAAAATGGCGACCCTATCTTGTGGGTCATCGCTGCGAGGTCTATACAGATCACAAAAGCTTGAAGTACATTTTCACTCAGAAGGAGTTGAATCTGAGGCAGAGAAGGTGGATGGAATTGATTAAGGACTATGATGTCGGAATTCATTACCATCCCGGAAAAGCCAATGTGGTAGCCGATGCCCTAAGCCGGAAGCCATGCACCCTGAATACCCTAATCCAAGCAGAGCAGCCAACCTTATTTAAGGAGTTCGAAGATTTCGGACTTGAATTGGTTAGCTATGGATATCTTGCCAACCTGGAGTTAGCCCCAACCCTGTTGGACCAAATCAAAGAAGCCCAGAAGGGTCATGAGAGTATTGAAGGTATTAAGAAAAAGGTACCCCTTGATAAAGCACCTGGTTTTGCCATAGATGCTGAAGGAGTTCTGAGATTCAAAGGACGCCTATGTGTGCCCGATGATAAGGAACTTAAAGGTCTAATCCTGAAAGAAGCCCACAATACCCCATACTCGATCCACCCCGGAGGAACCAAGATGTACCAAGATCTTCGTGAGAAGTTTTGGTGGCATGGAATGAAGCGGGAAATTGGATCTTTCGTGGCCAAGTGTGATAATTGTCAGCGAGTCAAAGCAGAGCATCAGCGCCCTGCCGGATTGCTCCAACCCCTCAAGACCCCCGAGTGGAAATGGGATGAAATTGGAATGGATTTTATCACCGGACTTCCTAGGTCAAACCGAGGCCATGACTCAATTTGGGTCATCGTTGATCGGCTGACCAAAGTTGCCCATTTTATCCCCGTCAAGACCACATACACCGGGGCCCAGTTAGCAGATTTATATATGTCCCGGATAGTAAGCCTACACGGAGTTCCCCAGAGAATTGTATCTGACAGAGGCACGCAGTTTACCTCACGGTTCTGGAAAGCTCTTCATGAAGCCCTCGGAACACACTTATCTTTCAGCACAGCCTATCACCCCCAGACTGGAGGACAGACCGAGCGAGTAAACCAGATTCTGGAAGATATGCTTCGTGCATGTGTCCTAGCCTATGGCTCTAAATGGGAAGATTGCCTTCCATTTGCAGAGTTTTCCTATAACAATAGTTATCAGTCCAGTCTGCAAATGGCCCCATTTGAAGCACTTTACGGCAAGAAGTGTCGTACACCCTTGAACTGGTCCGAGACCGGAGACGGAAAAGTGTTTGGACCAGATACCCTCCGTGAAGCCGAGGAGCAAGTCCAACTTATCCGTGAACGTCTCAAAACAGCCCAATCCCGTCAGAAAAGTTATGCTGATTCCAAGCGTCGTGATGTCACCTTTCAACCAGGAGATTTTGTCTATCTTCGGGTGACACCACTCAAAGGGATGCAACGTTTCCATGTCAAAGGAAAGTTGGCACCCAGATATATTGGACCTTTCAAGATTCTTGCCCGTCGCGGAGAAGTAGCCTATCAGCTAGAGTTACCCCCAGAGTTATCGGAATTTCATGACGTCTTCCACATTTCTCTGCTCCGGAAGTGTCTTGAAGTTCCTGACCAGCCCGATGTTTTCAAGAACATTGACCACCACTCCATTGACCTGAACCATGATCTGACTTATCGTGAGAGACCATTCAAAATTCTCGACGAAGATATTCGTCTCACCCGGAGGAACAAGATCAAGTTTTATAAAGTCCAGTGGACTAACCACTCCGAAGAGGAAGCAACTTGGGAACGTGAAGACTATCTTAGGAGCGAATTTCCCCACCTCTTTAGCACCTAAGCCCAGCCAATCTCGGGACGAGATTTATCCTAAGGGGGGAAGGATCTGTAACATCCCAAATTTGTAACCCAGTGTTATTAGTCAAAAATTGTGGGCCAACAAAAACTTTTGTTACTTTATGAGTGCTTGCTTGTGTTGTTTGTTTGAATTTTTGAAGAAAAGAAAAGAAATAAAATAATAAAACTAAAGTGACAAGTGTCACCCTAAAAACTCCAAGTAAGTTCAAAAATTTCTTCCAAATATTTCTTTTCCCTCTAATTCTATTTCCAAAATTATTCCAAAATTCTATTTTCAATTTTCAAATGTTTCTTTAACTTTGGAAATCATCAAGATCACCAAGCTACACTTCCAAAATAAATACCCCAGTGGTACCACAAACCTTGACAAATTATTTTGAAGCAAACCATGGAAAGAATTTCAGAAAATTCAAATTTGAATTTGGTTCTGGAATTTCGTCGAACACTTGTTGAGCACCACTGTGTTCTTCTTCAACCCGAAAATCAACTCCAAAATTGGAGCTCGATTTCGTGTAATTGAGCATCCCCGCGACCTCCATTCACCCCTCTCACCTCACTCCACCGACGGAGGTCGATTGGACGTGCTCATTGACCTCAGAGGAGGCAGGCCAGTGGCGCCACGCCATGGCGGCCATGGCGAGCTGCCGCTCGGGTCACCTCCGTGGAGGAGGCAGGCGCGACGCCGAGGCGACGCCACGCCGTGCCCGCCACACCACCCTTCCACTCCTTCACCTGCACGACGAGACAGCACCGCCGCAGAGGGCCGCTTGCGTGCTCACCTTCCGTGCCCACGCGCGCGACGCACGCCGCGCGACGCCGTGGTCAACTACACACACCGCACTGCCCCCACCTTGCCCCTCTTGCCATCTCTGCTCCGCCACCACGCCACGAGCACCACAGACCCCTCTGGAGCACCCCAACGCAACCGACCCGTCCCTAGCGCACGCGTCCGTGCCGCCGTACGCCATGGCGAGCAGCGCACGCCACCGCAGCTTCACGCGCCACCCCTGATCCCTCCCGACCAGCCGACCGTTCCAGAAGCTGCCCAAAGCTCTCCGCAACCCCGTGGACAACCCCTCTGGACCCAGCTCCCCTCGAGCACTCGCTGCACCACGTCCACGGCGAGCCCGAGCTCGCCGATAAAAGGCCACCCGCACCCGTGCTTCCACCCCGCCTCACACCTCACTCTCGCACTCTCCACTCACTCAGTGCACCGCCAGGAGGGCGGAGCCCCTGCATCCCAGCCTCTGCTGCCCAGGAGCTCCCTCGAGGTTCCGCCGGAGAAGAAGGTGGGCGACGCTCACGGCCGAGCCGCGCTGCTCTCTCCCCCTCTCTTCTCTGCCTCTCCCTAGCCTCCCATTACACCCTCGTTCACCCGCCGTGTTTTGACTGTGTTCTGTGCACAGCAGCGCCGCGGAGGAGTCGCCGGACTTGGAGCACGGCCACGGAGGAGGAACTGATCACGCCGCCGTCGATTGGAGCCGTCCCAGCACGCGCAACTTGTCCCAGAGCTTCCCACTCCCTCCGCCGTCGATCTACGTCATCTCCGCGTCCACCCGAGCCCCTAGGTGAGCTATCCGTGCTCGCCACCGTCGCCGGCGCGGCGGCGCCGCCCAGTTATGGTCGTCGCCGTTCGCGGCCTCTGTGCGCCGTTGGATCTAGATCCAACGGCAGCATACCCGTTCGTTAAGTCAGTCGCTGACAAGCTGGCCCCACCCGTCAGCATTTTAATAATTTTTCCGCGCACACTGAGTCACTGACCGAAGGGCCCCACCTGTCATGGTTTTAAACATTATCCAGAGAATTAGGTTTTTCGAATTTAAATCTCTTCTGAAATCCAGTACTGGACCCAACTTTGAAATTCAATAACTCAAGTTCTAGGAATCCAAATAAATCAAACTCAAATGTTCTGGAAAGCTTATAAAATTCTTTAACTCACCAAAGTGGTCTCATCTCATTTAAATAAAATAAAATGTATTAGTAAAATGCTCCAGAAGGTTTAAAACACTAAACCATTTGTTTCTGGAGTTATATAAATCCAAATAACTTGAAACCAATTTTGGCAGCTTTGTATTAGGATCCTTTAGCTCCCCAAATTTTGGTAGAATTAATTGAGTAGTATAAAATCCTTAGCCCTAGGTTGAACTTCAGTGCACCCTTCTGCACTAAAACAATTAGTGTGAACTGTTGGTAGATCCAATTGGTCTAAAACCAATTTTGTTAGGTCACACTCAACCAAGGTTAGATACCCCTAAAAGGGTTTAATTTTTGGAGCAACCAAATTTGTTTGGTAGCTAAAACTTGTTTAAAACCCTTCTGAAGTAAAACAGATGTGTAGGGAGTTTTGTAACTCCAAATGGTCCCAAACCAATTGGGTGATCTTCTACACACCAGTAGCTATCCATAGAATTTTAGTTTGAATTTTTGTGACAAACATAGATTAAATGGTGAATTAATTAGTGTACAACTAATTTCTGCCTTAGTTTGAAATTAATTAAATAAAGTTTAATTCAATCAATTTGAAACCACCTTGTGTTGCTTGATGTGTGCAGTAGCTATGTGTAGCAATTGTGATGTTGTGATGATGCTTGAGTTAGTATAGTAATTGTTTGTATCGCTTGTTTGACGTTAGACGAAAACGCTGCCGGAGTCTTCGAGGAAGGGGAGTACTTTGATCAGCAGGAACAAGACCCCGAGAACTTTGCTGAGCAAGGCAAGCTACTTCACTGAGCTTGCATTTATATACCTCTATTTTAGTCTCAAGAGTTGTTCAAAGGAAACAATGAGTTTTGGAAAAACCCCCTTTTTACAAACTACCGGAAAAACTATTTTGCCACCTTGTGTAGGAGTATAAGGTAGTTATTTAAAACTATAGGATGGGAAAAACAATGTTTTCTTGAAACTCCTTTGAAAGTACTTGGATAGACCTGCCGGAAGGTCGGTGCTCAGTTAAAGAAGGATGGTGTTGTTTTGCGAAAAATGCACATTGTGTCCTAGTACTATGACTACCAGCCGATAACCTGTGCGACCACATTTACCCACATATGGGCAAGGGCGTAGTCATATAATTTGCTCGTGTTAGTACTGGATACCTCAACAACGAGGATGACCTCGTTCCATGAGGGGATGGTCTGAGGACCTACCCCCTGACCTGGGTCCTCTTCATTGTAGTCTACCGGAAGCCGGTATGAGCGTGTCGGAGGAAGAGGATTGAAGGGCTCCCTTGGGTCCGCCGGGCAGAACTACGAGTCCCCACACTTAGTTTCTGAGGATTTGAGTGTCGGTGGAAAGTGTCGTAGCGGCAGGGTCCTATACTAGCATGAGCAAAGGACAGGCTATGGCCGGGAACTCAACTTCGCATACCTCTGGTATGGCGGGACGTGGCTGACACGATGAGTGACCGGATGGGTGTGGGAAAAGCGTACTACCTCTGCAGAGGGTAAACTATTCGAATAGCCGAGTCCTCGGATATGGACAGTTGGAAGGCTGTCCTAAGACCATGTGCAAGTTTTGATAAAAGTTTTATAAAGCGTTGAGTTTGAAAGGAAACTGAGATGGAAAAGGTTGCTTACCTGTACCAATGAGTTGGTGCAAGGTGGTGAAGGGTTTGGAACCCTGATTGAGATTTGGTCGGACAGGGAAGGATTTTTCGGGAAAAATAGCTAAAGTGGTGTTTTCTCAAAGGATGGTTATAAACTTCGTCTCAACCCTTTCCAGTAAGGATTTGAGAGTTTTCACATAAAAGTTTTTAAAAATAAAACTAGTTAGTGCTTACTCTAGTTGGGGTAGTTTGCGAGTACAATCAAATGTACTCATATTGGTTTCGTCCCTGGCTATTGTCTTAGCCAGATTTCGAGGAACCCTACGTTGAAGAGGAGTTTGGCGACGTCTATGCGAACTAAGATCTTCATAAGTCAGCTGCCTGTCGGGTGTTGTCGAGTTGGTTTAGCCCTACTACCGTAGCTTCCGCTGAATAAAGATGGTTTGGCCCTTGAAGGCACCTATGTATAATTAGGCCTGTATGGCCAGGTTTGTAAGACTTTAAACTCGGTATTGTATGGATGTAAACTTTGATATTCAGTTCGGATTATGTGCAACGACAGACTGATCACGGGATCGTTGTGTTAAGCATAATCGGGTATTTCGGACGGCTAGTCCGGGGTCCCCAACATGTTATGGCAAAGAGAACATTAATGGGGGTTTGGAAGGCCAATGGAAGAAAGTCTCACAAAGCTATAAGTGATCATTAGACAAGAGGAAGTCTTATAATCGAAGCTATGTAAGGAGTAGTGATTGCCATGCAACGGATGCACATAGAGCTATATGTGTATGAAAGCTCTCCAATGGAACTAGTGGGGGTGCATCCAACTTGGTTGCTCATGAAGACCTAGAGCACTTTTGAGGAAGCTCATCATTGGAATATACAACCCAAGTTCTATAGTGTAAATTCCCCACATAGTTATACTAGTAGAACATGAAAACTCTCTCACATGGAGTATAGGTGCTAAACACGAGCACAAATGATGACTATGAATACTGCAGGTGCTGAAACATGAGCACAAGTGTGGATAAAGGATAGTAATGTTGCCCCCTTTTTCTTTATTTTTTTCTTTTTTCCTTTTTTCTATTTTTTTTTCTTTTTCTGTTTCTCTTTTCGATGGCCACATAGCACTTTTCACTTTCAGGGGCAACATTCTAATATGACAACACACTTTTTGGTACATATAACTCATAATGAACAAAACATGATGTATGAAACTGTATGCCTCTGCCAGTGTAGCAGGATATGCAATGATCTAGCGTAACATGGGTAAACCACACATCAGCTGTATAGAATCATGCAAAGCAATATATAAGTGATGAATGACAACAAGTCATGTAATGTAAATGGAAGTTGCATGGCAATATATCTCGGAACAGCTATGGAAATGCTGTGGTAGGTAGGTATGGTGGTTGTTTTGAGGAAGATGTATAGGCTTATGTGTAGGAGAACAAGAGGAAGTCCTCCCACGGGGTTGGATGTACTGGCGAAGTATGCACAACTCTCAATGTGAGCAGAAGGCAATGCACAGCACCGAAGAGGCTAGCAAATTTGGATGGTGGAAGTGCCAAAAACCGTAGCTTAACATTAGTCAAAAAGAACTCACAAGTTTATTGCAAACAACTAGCAGGTTCAACATTAAGAGCATGATTAAAATTCACTCCAAGAAGGGCCGTTCACGGCGGCACAAGTACCCCGTTAGATCCCTCGACCTTCAGCACAACTTAGTTATTACAATGAACTTTCAGACATGGAAAGCTATCAAGTCCAACTACACCTTCAACAATTTTAGAGTTTGTAGTACGGTACAAGCTTAAAGACAACAATCCACTAATGATTTTAACTTAATTAACCAGCAAGCTTTACCATCTAAATACCTCAAAACGTTTGCAAAGAATCAGATTATCAAAGTTCAATGATCTACAAGATTATGCAAGTTTTTCATTATACCACTACCACATGCAAAAATTTCTGGACCAACACATCAACCAAGCAACTCTCCAAATAAATATAAGTGAAGCAAGAGAGTACTTTCTATAAAATAACTAATAGCTCTGAACAAGAGATACATGAAAACCAAGAGCTAGAAGCTAAACAGTGCGAAAATGAATACTCAACAAATATAAGTGAAGAATAGGAGTATTCAAATGAAAAAGCGGAGCGTGTCTCTCTCCCAAACAAGATAGATAGGATCCGACATTGATATGATCAGAGAATAAAACTAACAAACTAAACACAAAGACGCTCCAAGAACAGCACATATGATGTGAAAGAATTAAAATATAGTTTCACTAGAGATGACCTGATAAGTTGATGATGAAGAAGGGGATGCCTTGGGCATCCCCAAGCTTAGATGCTTGAGTCTTCTTGAAATATGCTTGGGTGCACCACGGGGGCATCCCCAAGCTTAGGCTCTTCACTCTTCTTGATCACAATATCATCCTTCTCTCTTGACCCTTGAAAACTTCTGCCACACCAAACTTCTCATAAACTTCATTAGAGGGTTAGTACTCAAAAACATTAATCCACTTTGGTTCTGTTGTGACACATTGCAATACTCAATAAAACATTAGCTACAGCCCTCCACGTCTAGAAAGCCTTACTTAAAGTCCACAAGAGACAATGCAAAAAAACAGAGACAGAATCTGTCAAAACAGAACAGCCAGTAAAGACGAATTTTTTCGAGGTACTTCCGTTGCTCAAATCGGAAAAAGTGAAGTTAATGAAAGATGCGTACATATCTGAGGAAGATGCGTGATTTTTTATAGAATTTTTCGAGTTTTCTCCAGGGAGAAAAGCTCAAATTCGTGACAGCTAAAAATCTGTCCCTGCGCAGAATCCAAATCTAGCATCATCTAATCATTAAAGGCTCTTCTTGGCACAACAATTCGAAAAAGTAAAGATACAAAGGAGTTGTTACAGAAGTAAGCAAGCTCCTTGACTCAAAAAGCAAAGAAAAATTACAGAAATAAAACATGGGTTGTCTCCCAAGAGCGCTTTTCTTTAATGCCTTTTAGCTAGGCTTGATAGTTTTAATGATGCTCTCATGAAAATAGAAAATGAAGCAAAAGGAGCATCAAGAAGCAAATTCAAAACACATTTAAGTCTAACCCACTTCCTATGCATAGGAAACTTGTACACAAATAAATTCATAAAGAACAAAGTGACAAGCATAGGAAGATAAAACAAGAGTAACTTCAAAAGTTTCAGCATATAGAGAGGTGTTTTAGTACCATGAAATTTCTACAACCATATTTTCCTCTCTCATAATAATTTTCAGTAGCATCATGAATAAACTCAACAATATAACTATCACATAAAGCATGCTTTTCATGATCTACAAACAAATAATTTTTATCAAGCTCATAAGTAGTGGGATTTAAAATTTCGAACCCACATGTAACAATTTTATAACAAGATGATTGATCACTCTCAACATATATGGGACGCCTAGATAAAGTCAAGACTTCTCCAATCCCATTTTCATTAGTGGTACAGTCAATATTATCAAGTAACATAGGACCATCATCTAGAGCTTTATCATAAACATTTTCTAAGCAAAACTCTTTAGTACCATGCATTTCGATATCAGCCACAAATAAAGGATTATCATAAGATTTATCAAAATAGCATGGATTATCATATATAACAGTAGCATAATTATTCTCACAAGTTTTACTCATAGGAAAAATTTCAAGAGAATCAACAGGAACATAACATTCATCCTCCTTGGGTAAGCATGGAGGGCAATCAAATAATGTAAGAGATGAAGAGTTACTCTCATTAGAAGGTAGGCATGGGTAGCTAATCCATTCTTCCTCCTTTTGTTCATCACTCTCCTCCTCTTTTTCATCTAATGAGCTTTCAGGTTCAGCAATTTCTTCTTCCACAGGTTCCTGCAAATTGTGAGTGCATTCTTGTGCATTAATGAGTCTCTCTTTGTAATCAACGATATAAGGATTATTGCTGTAATGTTCTATGCAATAATCAAGGATAGAAGAGACATAATCTTTAAGGTCCTTACAAGCAATACAAGTTTCATAATTTTTAGCCATGAAAGATTCTATCTCAGAGGCTCCCATAAATAAAACAAATTGTTCTACTTCTTCGAACCCAAGATGAATATAGTTATTCCAATGATAGTTCACAATTAAAACTCTTCACTAAAGCTACATTGGAATTTAAGATGTTTAGTATCCTGTTTAGAGCAACAGTTTATATCATGGCGTTTAAGCAAGATATTAGCAATTGTATTCAACTTTTCTAACACAGCACTCATGACTTCACCCTTTTTTGATTCTCTATACTTCATATATAATTCTATAAGCTCCGTATAGGTTGTGGGTTCTTCCATAACAACAGTTTTTTATTTTTCGGTTTTTCAAATTTTTATGGATTTTCGAATTTATAAGAAAAACAAAACAAAAAAAAATAAACTAACAAAAGTAAACTAAACAAAACACAACTAAACAAAATAAACTAAGCACAAATAAACTAGACAAAAGTAAACTAGACAAGACAAAATAAAATAAAAACAGAGAGAGAGGTAGAGTGTACTCCCCAGGTGAACTTATGAGTAGAGCTATGCTCCCCGGCAACGGCGCCAGAAAATAGTCTTGATAACCCACAAGTATAGGGGATCGCAACAGTCTTCGAGGGAAGTAAAACCCAAATTTATTGATTCGACACAAGGGGAGACAAAGAATACTTATAAGCCTTAACAACTGAGTTGTCAATTCAGCTGCACCTGGAAAAGCACTAGTAACAGGGGTGATGTGAAAGCAGCAGTAATATGAGAGCAATAGTAACAGTAACACAGCAGCAGTAACACGGAGGCAATGGCACCAGAAAATAGTTGATACTACTTCTAATGACATATAGGACCGAGAGCAATGATGATGACAAATGGACCGGGGTTCCCAGCTATCTACACTAGTGGTAACTCTCCAAACAAATAACAGGTGTTGGGTGAACAAATTACAGTTGGGCAATTGATAATTGTAAGGGCATGACAATGCATGCTTATGATAAGATAAGGTTTACTGTAGTATTTAATTGGGCATTACGACAAGGTACACAGACCGCTATCCAGCATGCATCTGTGCCTAAATAATCCACCTTCCGGTTAGCATCCGCACCCCTTCCAGTATTAAGTTGCAAACAACAGATTATTGCATTAAGTATTGTGCATAATGTAAACAACACATTCATCCTTAGACAAAGCATTGCTGTTTTACCCCTAGTGGCAACAACACATCTACAACCTTAGAACTTGCTGTCACTATCCCAGGTTAAATAGAGGCTGAACCCAACTATCTAGCATAAATACTCCCTCTTGGAGATACAAGCAACTACTTGATCAGGGTAACCACAAGTACCGGAGAGCATGCAAGATCTTAAATAAACAATAGTATGATAATATGATGAACAATCTGATCATAATGTAACAATTCATCGGATCCCAACAAACACAACACCAATTACATCATATGGATCTCAATCATGTAAGGCAGCTCATGAGATCATTGTATTGAAGTACATGGGAGAGAGAGTACCAACTAGCTACAGCCAAGAACCCGTAGTCCATGGGGGAACTACTCACAAACCATCATGGAGTCGAAGTGGAGGCGGTGGAGTCGATGGAGATGGCTCCGGGGGTCAATCCCCGTCCCGGCAGGGTGCCAGAACAGGAACTTCTGACCCCCGAAACGAGGTCTCGCGATGGCGACGGCGCTGCGGAAGTCTTTCTGGAGTATTAGATATATTTTAGGGTTTTCGCGTCGGGGTGACTAAATAGGCGAAGGGGCAACGTCGGTGGAGTCCCGTGGGCCCACACCATATGGCGGCGCGCCCTGGGGCCCAACCGCGCGAGCATGTGGTTTGGAGGCCGTGGGCCTCCCCCTGGCTTGCCCTTCTGGCTCCGTGTGTCCCTCGGAAAAATAGGAGGTTTGGCTTTTGTTTCGTCGAATTCCGAGAATATTGCCCGAACAGCTTTTCTGGAACCAAAAACAGCAGAAAACAGGAACTGGCACTGTGGCATCTTGTTAATAGGTTAGTCCCAGAAAATGTATAATAATGATATATAATGCATATAAAACATGTGACAATGATACATAAAACAAGCATGAAACATCAGAAATTATAGATACGTTGGATACGTATCAGTTAGCAATAATTGTTTTCATTTTGTTGCATATACCAACAGGAACCTAGAACAAGCTCATGACATAATTTGAGACTGCTTGAGTCACTGATTTCAACAATGCCTCCTTACCAGCCCGTGACATTGGCATGTCAGTCCAATTGTTCACACTTCTCCACACTCGGTCTGTCAGAAAGTTGAAAGAGGAAGAGACCGCTCTCGCAATTTCAGTTGGCATCCCGAGGTAGGTGTCCTGGAGGATTTCATTTGCCACCTCCAATTTTGTTTTGACCATATCCTTGACACTATCTTGGCACTTCTTGCCAAAGAAAACAGACGATTTCTGTAGGTTTATTTTCTGTCCCGAGGCTGCACAGTAGGACTGTAAAACCCCTTTGAGAGTGTCCACACTTTGAGTGTCACTGCGCGCAAAGAAGATGCTATCATCTACGAACAGTAAATGTGATTTAGGAGGGCCAAGCTTTCCATTTTTTAGTGCTTGTAGCTCACCCTGGCTCTCCTTCTTCTGCAGAAGGCACGACAATCCCACTGTGCACAATAAAAACAGGTATGGACTGATCGGATCACCCTGAGGCTCGGTCAAGTCACCATTGACCTTAACAGCATATCTAGTTGAGGTCACACATCTCATCACCGAAGTTATCCAACTAGGATTAAAGCCCAACTTACTTAGGCATCCATGTAGATATGCCCACTCAATGCGATCGTATGCTTTCATCATATCGATTTTTAGTGCAAAGTAAGGAGCTTTAACCTTCTGATTTCGCACTGTATTTAGACATTCCAAAGCAATCGGCGCACTGTCCGTTATAAGACGTCCTGGCACAAAGGCACTTTGAAATTCCGAGACAATCGCAGGAAGACAAACTTTCAGCCTATTTGCAAACCCTTTTGAAGCCAGCTTGTAAAGAACATTGCATAGCCTAATCGGCCGAAATTTAGAGAGGTGTTTAGCACTTGCAACTTTCAGGATAAGAACTATAACCAAGTCACAGAACCCCTCCGGGATTGCATTGCCCTGAAGGAAACCTCTCACTGCCGTACATACTTCATGTTGAATTAGATCCCAATTGGTTTGGTAAAACAGAGCAGGGAAACCGTCAGGCCCTAGAGCCTTGGTCGGTCCCATTTGTAAGAAAGCTATGTGTGCTTTGAGTTAGCATATATAACATCTAGATTTTTTAGAATTTTTTTAGCAAGAAAAGGAGGAATAGACGACAAAAGGTTAATAGGGCCAGATCCAGTCAGGGTTCAACATTTCGTTTTAAGATTTTCTTTCGCTTGTGAACAAGATTCGCAATCGTAGAAAAAATTCAAATATTTCGGTCAGATTTAAATTCTGACGCTCCAAATAATTTAGAAAAATAAAATACAAAGTAAAGATTCGAACTCAGAACCATGCAAACGATTGACTAGACTCTATACCAACGGACTGAAGCCATGTTTGTGGTAGATAATTGATTTTTCTGCATTATAACCATTCAGTACTGAATTTTTTTCAAATCTAGACGAATTTTTTGGTCGCTATTAGCTTTTCTGGATCCAGTGAGAAACCTACTGCTACGTGTACATCAAGCTAAGTTTTCTCATTTTATTTTCATAATACTGTATAGATATTGCCCTCAGTGATGAGAGGGACCCGCACGCATGTGCCAAAGTACGCAACCGTATATTTCAGTTTTGATCCTGTCGTGCTGCGGGCGTGTCTCTTCCCACGTGATCGCACAAGTGCATGCCTTGTGATCATCTGTCTGACTCACCTCGATCTTATCCTAATCTCCGTGCGAGCGCGACCGTACCCAGCCGGCAGCTAGCAGACTTGCTACGCCAATACCGAAGCTTTGCATAAACTGCACATCCAGCCCCCGGTCTGCTCCCACCATGACCACGCGATCCCATGTCATATCCAGGAACGTCACTCTTTCGTTGGCTGGAAGAGTGGTTGCTGGAGATGCCAATTGTGACGTGCAATCGAGTTCTAATGATAGCATGGAGAATTTGGTATGCTCGTAATGAAGTGACTCATGATAAGGAGTTGCCGGTAATTGAAGGGTCGCGGAGGTTCATTTGCAGCTATATGAATTCATTGGATAATATAATGCAAGCGGCGCCGGAGCAAATTATAAAAGGGAAGCAGGCTATCGGAGTGGTGGCCGTAGACAAACAAGTAGAACAGTCCCAGGTGCATGCGGTATGGAGTCGTCCTCCTGATGGTGTGCTGAAGCTGAATGTAGACGGGGCCTTTATTGCACAAACTGGTGAAGCGGGTGCTGGCATGATCCTTCGGCGCCATGATGGCACAGTGGTCTTCTCAGCCTGCAGGAATTTGCGCTTGTGTTCATCCGCGTTGGAGGCGGAGCTGCAGGCTTGTGTGGAAGGGATTCGATTTGCACTGGATATGAGGCATGAGCGTTTTATTGTTGAAACTGATAGCTCTGAGTTAGTACATATGGCTACAAGTAAGGAGAGAGATGACTCGGTTCTATGCCACTTGGTACATGATCTTCAATTTCTGCTTTCTTCGGCTCAAGTGGAAACGATTCTAAAAATTCCTAGACTTTGTAATAGTGCTAGTCATGAGTTAGCTAGATTTGGGATGTTAAACAAAAGAACTCAAGTTTGGGTAGATTCGGTTCCTGATGCTCTAAGGAACTGCATCCTTAAGGATTGTAACACCTCTATGATTATCTAATATAATTTTTTTCCCCCGCAAAAAAAAAAAAAATTCCAAACTATCAGTTATAATGTACTCCCTCTGTTCCAAATTAGATGTCATCCATTTGCCCAAAAGTGGATGTATCTATACTTGTAACATGTCTACATACATCTACTTTTTGACAAATGGATGACATCTAATTTGGAACGGAGGGAGTAATTCAGATTGCTTTGGCGACTCTGCTAGAACTGATTTTAGAGGGTTGGCGTTGCATGGAAAGGATTTGCTTGCACGAGTGTATACATGTAAGTTGGTCAATATAATCGTTTAAATTTTCATTCCACATGTACAACCGTCTAGTAAAAGATGATGTTTCTTTTATTTGCATAAATTGTAATGTTTCTCCATATTTCATTGGTAACTTGGAAGTGCGTATCGTGTTAGAGCTCAAGCCAGGATGGAAGAATACTGCACACGATACCATCAAATTATATCCCTTCGTTACATATTGCACTGTATTTCATTGTGTTTATTGTCATTCAACTTCATCATATACATATCAGGTGACTCTAGATACAACACGTATACATTACGCTCTGCAACAATTATAGCCTTAATCACCATTTTCTACTTGCTAGCCATGATGTGCCCTTTCTGTATTTAGCATACATAAGCATGCAGACTTCAAGTAGCAATTTTTAGGTAAATATACAAGTGGTCAGACTCTAGCACTTTTGTTCAACAAAAACGATTATACTATACACTTAGGAACCGACAATATTAACAAGCATATATGGAGTTTGGGACTAAAAGAGCAGAGAAAGAGTACACATCAAATTTTTGGTATGAAAAGTAGTAAAAGAAGGGACAAATAAAAAACAAAACATTGCCTAAGTTAATCATCATGTGAATAGGACAAAAACAAAACGTAAGAAATACAAGACGATTAATCCATAAATAACTTTGTGTTTATCTTTTTGTTTTGAGATAAAAAAGATTGTTGTTTATCTCTTTGTTTTGAGAGAAAAAAGATTACGGTTTATCTTTTTGTTTTGAGAGAAAAATGATTGTGGTTTATCATTTTTGTTGGTCTATCTTCTTTTAGAAGAAAAAGCACTATGGTTTATCTTGTGCATGGTTGACCAAGTCAATCGCCTTCCTCCTCCATAAATAAACCCACCAATGCACCCAGAAAACAGCGAAACAAACAGAGCCGAATAGCAGTTTCATTCTCGTTGCTAGTAGATCTTTTCGCAGGGAAGGGAAAAGTCCGGCGATGGACGGCGGGAAGAAGAGCCGGGGCGCGTACAAGTTGCCGCAGGAGCGCAGGGAGCGCAAGTCCTGCTCCGGAATGAGCGGCGACGCCAAGAAGGGCGGCCGCGGCGGCAAGTTTACCTGGGAGGGCGCCGACGGCTACACCGACGAGGATCTCGACCTCATCGGCAACAAGGAAGCTGGTGCCGGTGCCGGTGCCTCCGACAACAAGAAGTCTTAGGAAGAGCCACCTTCGCCCCCGCCCGCCCGCACGTCATCTTCCGGCCCGATCGATCTTCTCGTTAGCTTCTGGTGTCAGTTCTTGAATAAATGTGTTAGGGTCGTCAGTCGTGGGCATGTAAATATGATCTATCATCTTACGTTAAGTTGTTGACTTGCTGATTCCGGATGAATTCTGGATCTCGCGCTTTGGTTCAATCTGGTGTTTGTCTTTCTGTGAATCTCGATTTTTAACCTGCCTTTTGATTTCTGCTCTTCTTACGAATTGATCGACGAAATCGTCGGCAGACAGGTGTACTGTTATGATTGACGTTGTTTCATCACTGCTTCAGATTTTACAGTAACTCGACAAGATCAGTTCGCGTTATAACACGATTTCTTAATCACGTGACAAGAAAATCCATCGAACTATCGTGGATCCGTTTCTTCTTTCTTCTTTGTCTGCCTACCTAGGCGCTCTTGCATCAAGATTCAAGATGAAAACAAAACAAATTAGGTACTAGTACAAAGTAGTTACTGCATCGTGTGATTCAGAACTCAGAAGACCGCAAGAGTAGCTCTCGCCATCCTGGCCCACCAAGCAAATGGTTCATCATCATCCAACAAAATGATTTATAATGTTTCGTGGTCCATCCATTATCCTTACACACATTTCTCTGTAATATTTTACGAAGCAAAATGAATTAAGCGCCGCTTGGATTGTAGTGTAGATTTCCGGAACGGGAAAAACTTTCCGCGGCCACGCCGGATTTTCGGCAGGGACTCGTTACCTCCGTGAAAAATACCTACGTAATTGGCTAATATACGGTCTTCCAATAATCGAATCCCGCAGACAGCACGATGGCGGGTGAAGGTGGCTCCATGGGTCACCCTGTTCAGTTGCCATGGGTCGCATACATGTGATCGTTCTTTAATGGGCAATTGAGGACTAGGGATTAAGGGATTTCTTGCACCCGAGTTCAAAAAAAATCGAAAAATATATTTAAAAGTTTAAAAAAATCATGTTCTAGATGATGTATCCTATAGATGTTTTAAATCACAACGACCAGGTCAGAGGAAGGTGAAGCAATGACATGGCTCTCCAATATGACCAGCACGTTAAATCGCGACGACCAGGTCACTGTGTTCGTCACTCTCTGGGCCAAATGGCAGGCGAGGAGGAAAGCACTACATGAGAAAATCTACCAAAACTCTTTGTCAGTTCACTATTTTGTTGAAAATTTTGTTGCTGACCCGAGGAAAATTCCGACAAAAGAACAGAAGAAACTAGCGGTGTCAGTCAACTAGGGCATGCCGGAGTGGATACCGTCACCCCCGAGGGTGGTGAAGATCAACGTTGACGCAGCAGTGAGTAAGAATACGGGGCATGGAGTTGTCACGGCGGTCGCCAGGGATGACGCAGGATGACGCTGACATGTTTGTGGGGGCCTCGGCCTTGACCTTCCCTGGAAGAACGGACACATAAATGCTGGAGGCGCTGGACTGCAGAGAAGTTGTGGCACTCGCTCGCGACATCAATGTTCGCCGGGTGCGGGTGGACAATGATTGCAGCAACGTGATCAAGGGACTGGAGCAAGGCGCCATGGGTGTGTATGCTCATATCACCCGGGAGATCAACAACTCTAGGAACGATTTCAAGGAGATGTCTTTCTACCATGAGGGAAGGGGTCAAATAAAGATGCCCACCTACTAGTTACTCCCTCCGTTCCACAATATAAGATGTTTTAGCTTTTTGGCACATTCACATGCATATGTATGTAGACATGTTTTAGTGTACATGTCCACTCTTTTTTTTATGAATCTAGGCAACATGTTTAACACCTAAAACATCTTATATTATGGAACGGAGGGAGTAGAAGTGCTGCGCTAGATGATTTTTTAGGCTGCCAAAGTGTGGCCGGTTGCACCGCCGACCGGTTTGTATCCAACTGAATGCGGAGGTTTCATAAAGTTTGGAACCCCTAAAAAACATGACTTCCACCTTTTATTTTTCTGTAAATGTCACGTCGACCTAATTCAAAATAAAAAAGCATGTTAACGGACAAAGTAGCTTCGTCCTGAGCAAAGTTCCCGTGTGAAAGAGTAAAAATGAGGATATCGGTCGGCTGGCTGTGACTTCAAATCTTTCATCTGGCAACCAAGAAAAAAAAAGTATTTCATCCTCAAATGGAGATCACCATTTGCAAAAAAAAATCCAAGTGATCTGGGATCCCATCGGTGGGCTGTCGGCGTGGGCGTGGGCTTAGTTTAAGGTACCCGAGCAAAGGCTTCTTCAGAATAACATAGTTGAAGAGGCCGATCTGGGCCAGGCTCAGATTGATTCTGAAGAGATAAAAATCTTCGGAAATCCATTTCGGGTGGGTAGTAGGCTACTGCCACTGTTTGAAAATAGATTTTCAAAATGTCAAAAAATTTAGAAATTTTTTCCGGGTGTACCTACAAACATATTATGGTGACACATAAAATCTCAGAAAAAAAGACATTTTTTGTTACCTGTGTTAAAAAGACAAAAAAAAATATCTTTTAAAAACTCATTTGTAGCACCAAAATTTGTCTTTTTTACACAAGCGATGAAAAAGGACTTTTCCTTGCGAATTTTTTACGTGAACATAAAATGTCAATATGAACATCCTAATTTTTCTTGAATTTTTTTGACATTTTAAAATGTTTTTATTTGTTCCTTAATGGGAGTAGATGCTCCTACTACCAAAACGCCGCCTCCTAAAAATCTTGACCTTGACTTACTCTTTGTTCGCTACCTCTATCCCGATCTCCTTGCTAAATGTTAGTTATAAAATACTGGCAAAAATATTAACTAACGGGATTGGCAAATTTATACATAAAGTTATAGGTGATACACAAGCTGCTTTCCTAAAAAACAAATACATTATGGAGAGATTTTTTCTACTCCATGAAACTATACATGAGAGTCGACAAAAAAAAAATGTCAAAGTAGATTTTTAAAGCCTATGACAAAGTAATCTGGACTTTTGTTTATCAGATGATGCAAGACAAAGGTTTTGAGAACACCTTCACAGATTGGCTGATGAAATCAGTTAGGGGTGGAAGGGTTGTCACCAAAGTAATTGATTAGATTGGCCTCTACTTTCCCACCTACACAGGAGTTAGGCATGAAAACCATTTGTTCCCTTTGTTGTTTGAAACTGTTGGGGATGGTATTTTCTTCAGTGCATCCAACCTTAAATCCAACACATGGTTTTCAAGCATTGCATATGGATAAACCCTTAAAGTATAACTGAATGCAAATATCAGTGTAAGGACCCCTCAGATTTACCAGTCCGAGGTGCCCACGTTATGTAAACAGATCACGATCCCAGTGATCAGTGCATCGCGATCACATAACCAACTGGTATACAAAGTTACATCATTCAAACGTACATACAAGTCTTACACAAATAAATAGTGGTCACATGACCAAGTCTGCACTCATCGTCACGCAAGACGAAATTAGCTACGATATAGCGGAAGCTTTCGCCTAGCGTCGGCCCTCGTCACAACCGACCACATTCCCACAGAGCAGTTGACCGGTGACACTCAGTTGGCGTAGTCGTCGGCGTACTCGTTATCTTTGGCGTAGGTGAAAGAACATTTTGTGATCTCTTAGTTTTGTGTGTTAGTTAACAACACTTAGGATGTCTAATCTGGTGTTAAGTGATGCAGGGTTTATTGTATACAACATGTGCATCAACACCAAAAGAGAAAAGAGTTTCTGGAGCATTTCAAGCCGGAGTTTCCGGCTTCCAGGACCGGAGTTTCCGGTCTCTGGGTTTTTGCTCGAAGAAGCAGCAAGCTGCTGAAATGTTGCTCAGCCCCTGGTGGGGGGCGGAGTTTCCGGTCCCCAAGACCGGAGTTTCCGCCCCTGGAAGAACTTTCCAGCCTCAGGGCACCGGAGTCTTTGCCCAAGTCTCTGCTGCGAAGAAGCTGCTCAGCCCCTGGTGTGGGGCGGAGTTTCCGGCCCCTGTAGGCCGGAGTTTCCGCCCCTGGCCGGAGTTTCCGGTGTGTTTCTTGTCTGCAACGGCTACTTTTCTAGGAGGGGTATATATACCCCTCCACCTACCTCCAGCCAGCTAGCTCGCCCAGAATTGAAGACACCATTGTTGCAAGCTCAAGAATCACTAGATCTCCCAATCCCTCCACCTAAACTCGTTGATCTTTGGAGGATTGAAGGAGAAGGCCCCGATCTACATCTTCACCAAGCCGTTTGTCATTTCCCCCTCATTCACTTGAGGGACCATTAGCTAGGGTTTCCACTAGGAAAACCTAGCCCCCTATTGTACTCACTTGATTGTCTTTGTGACAGATTGTAGCTGTTTGGGAGCCCCCAATCCTTTGTGGGTTGTGCCCCAAGTCGTTGTTGTAAAGGCTCCGGACTCCGCCTCGAAGGTTTCCGATAGTTGAAGTGAACCAAACCTTTGTGGTGCGGTTCACCGGAGAAGAGGGTGAGGCCTTTGTGGCTGTTCACACCTCTCCAACGAGACGTACTCCCCTAAAAAGGAGGAACTCGGGATTACATCCGTGTCTCCGCGTGCTTTGACTTCGGTTACCTCTATCCTTGTTTACCGCCTTATTATATCGTGCTTAGTTGCTAGCTTGTCATATAGGTAAATTCACCGTAGTTGCATATCTAGAGAATTTACCTTTTGTGTCAAGCCTAAATTGAAAAAGACTAAAATTGGAGTAGCACCTATTCACCCCCCCTCTAGGTGTCATACCGATCCTTTCAATTGGTATCAGAGCTAGGCTCTCTTGTTTTGGGCTTAACCGCCTAAGAGAAGTATGACACAAAGTGAGGATGAGGCCGATCTTGCCAAGGCCAAAGAGACCATGGCATCCATGGCCGATATCAAAAAGTTGGAAACAACATTGACATCGTCCATGAATGACATGAATGTCAAATTTGGTGAGTTGCGTGACATGCTCATGAAACTCACAAATGCCAAGGTTTCGGAAACCATCCCACTAGAGGGCATCTCTAACTCCGATGAAGGTGATTCCGAGGAGGGTAAAAAGAAAAATGAGAAGGGGGTGGAAACCACCTCCGGATCTAAACCAACTCCTCCACCTCCTACCAAGCATGAAGATGGGAAGGAAGAGTACCATACCGTTCCGGGATGGTACCCTATCGACCCACCTATCACCACCCGCATAAACCCCATTGGTCCTCCACCTAAGCTTAATGCATTAGCTTTGCTAGTTGGCAACGCTCAATGAAATCTCATATTAACAGTGCCTCTATCGAGCTTTGGAGGATCATTGAAGATGGTACAAGGTTGCGGATCCAAGCAATGTGACAAGAAGAGAGTTTGCCGAAAAGCAACTCAATGCCTCCGCACTCCATATGATTGAACTTTCATTGAGTGAAAGTGACAAGCATTATGTTCTCAATGCCACCACCGCCAAAGAAGCTTGGAATTGTCTTGAGGTTGCATTTCTTGGGAATGAAAGCATGAAGAGAAACCGATATGATTCTTTGAGCAATGATGCCGAAGGCTTCTACATGTTTGACAATGAGAATCATGAAGACATGTATGGAAGACTCAAGACTCTTGCAAAGGCCTTCTATGATGTGGGGGCAACCTATGTGGATGATGCTTGTCAAGAGGAAGTATGTGAATGCTCTCTTGCCTTTCGAGCCCATCGAGTGAAGTCCATTCAAGGAAGACACAACTACAACGAAATGACATCCAATGAAGTTATGCAAGAAGTGCAAGCCTCCAAGGTTGCCACCAAGAATGCCGAAGATAACCGTGCTAGGGCCATGGGGATGAAACAAGGCCCCTCACTTGCTTTGAAGGCCAAGGTGGTATGTCATGATGAGGTTGAAGCGTGCCCAAGCAACATTGCTCCAAATGATCTTGAACCGGCTCTAAATGGTCATATAGCTCTTGCCACAAGAGAGTTTTGGCAAGACCCGGCAAAAGCTAAAGCCAAGGTTGATAAAGAGAACAACTCAAGTGGGAAGAAAGAGCTAGCCTCAAAGTGGAAGACGTGCTACAATTGTCATGACAAGAACCACTACATAAGAGAGTGTCCTTATGAGAACCGAGAGCAAAATGGTGGGAAGCTCATCCCCAAGGACCACTCAAGGTTGATCCAAAAGAAGCCCGCAAGACCAAGGAAGCCTTTCTTCAAGAAGGCACCAAGAATTGTGTTGGTGGCTCAAGAAGAATATGCCACAAGTGATTCCGAAGATGAAGATGCACCTACTAAAGAGGTAGCCGCATTGGCTATTGTATCAACTTCATCATCTTCTCTCTTTGAATCCCCCAATGAGAACTTCTCCACCAACAACGCTCGTTGCCTCATGGCTAATGTCACCGAGGTATCATCTCCTTCTCCCAAGACTATGCATGAAATGAGTGATCAATCTAGTCTTGTGATTAAGAAGGAACTTGTTGCTTCGATACTTTCATGACTAACTTGCAAGGTGAAGCTAAGGAACATGTTGAGTCTCTCATGAGACAACTATGTGCGGCCGAAGAACTTCTTCAAGAAAAGAGTAAGATTGAGAGAGAGGATTCTCTCACCATTGCCTCTTTGAATGCTTCCGTAGCATCCTTGAATGCCTCTCTTGATGAAGAGAGTGAAGAAAGATGTTCTCTTGAGGAAAGACTTGATCTCTTGATGCTAAAAATGATGATATCATTAATAAAATCATTAAGGATAGAGATCATGTCTTTGCTAAATATAAAGTGCTTAAAAAGGAGAAAGTTGAACTTGGGGTTGCTAATGCTAGACTTCTTGAGGATATGGAGAAGCTTGACAAGGCTCACAAGGCCTTGGAAACAACTCACTCCCTTTTAGTCAAGTCTCATGAGCAACTTCAAACTCAACTTTCTAAATCTAGCTCAACTAGCATATCTATTCTTCCTCGTGTTCATGAAAATGTTATTGAAGAAAATGTTAGTGCCAAGACCTCTATTCCCAAAGGTAAAGATAAGGGTATTGCTTACTTATTTGAGCAAAAACCACACAAAGGGAAGGAGGGTCTTGGTTATGTAGCCGAGCCCAAGAAGAAAGTGGGCAACAACAAGAAGATCAAGACCAAGCCCGCACAAGCCAAGATTCCATTGCGAGTGGTAGTGCCACAAGGGGCAAGACCACTCGTAGTGACTTTGCGGGGCATAACAACCCCAACTATATTCTTTATGTTGATTATTATGGGGATGTTTATGCTCAATATGTTGGTCCATATGATGGTTACATTGATTACTCTATTTGGGTTCCTAAGACCCTTGTTGCTAACCAAAGAGGACCCATTGAGAAATGGGTACCTAAATCCAAGCAATGATTTCTTGTAGGACTATGCTTCCGGTGGATCGAAATGGGTGGTTGATAGTGGATGCACTAGTCATATGACCGGAAGCAAGGAGATTATGACGGAGTTGAGACCAAATCTAAATAACTCATCCGTCTCTTATGGTGACAAGTCAAAGGCCGAGGTAAAGAGTCTCGGCAAGGTGGTAGTTGCAAGGGATATCACCCTTGTAAATGTCATGCTTGTTGAGTCTCTAGGTTACAATCTTATGTCCGTTCGTGCTCTTAATAAGATGAACTTTGATGTCCATTTTACTATTGATATGGTGGTACTCTTGAGGAGCAAGACTCTAAAGGTCATGTTCGTTGGGTATGTTGAAAATGAGTTGTTTGTGGTAGACTTTTCGGGGTCTACCAACACTCAAGCAATATGCCTATTCGGAAAGGCCGACGTGGGGTGGTTGTGGCATCGCCGCTTGTCCCATGTCAACATGAGAACTTTGCAAAGTCTTCACAAGGGTGGCCACATTCTTGGACTAAAAGAGGATGTTTCTTTTTCTAGAGATCGTCTTTGTAGGGCTTGTGTTGAAGGAAAGATGCATGATTCTCCCCATCCGCAAGACCATCATTTCATCAAAGAGGATATTGGAACTTCTTCATGTTGATCTCTTTGGTGCCGTGCCTCAACCTAGTCTTGGTGGGAAGAAATATTGTTTGGTGATTGTTGATGACTATTCAAGATTTACTTGGGTTTATTTCTTCAAGACGAAGGATGAGACCCAACAAACCGTCATCGACTTTTCCAATATTGTTCAACGCCAATACAATGTCCCTATTTTGGTCATTAGGAGTGATAATGGCTCCGAGTTCAAGAACTACACCTTAAATGAGTTTCTTAGTGAAGAGGGGATTCGTCATCAATATTCCGCTGCATATACCCCTCAACAAAATGGTGTAGCCGAAAGGAAGAACCGGACTCTCATGGATATGGCAAGGTCTATGTTGGCGGAGTTTAAGTCTCCACTATTCTTATGGGCCGAGGCCATCTCCACGGCGTGTCACTCATCTAACCGGTTATTCTTTCGTGTTGGCAAGAAGTTTACATCTTATGAGATGCTCACTGGCAACAAGCCCAATGTCTCCTACTACCGAGTATTTGGTTAAATGCTTCAAGATGATCAAGGTCAACATCCGGTCAAGACGGGGACTCAAATGATCAAGATGATCAAGCGAAATTCCTCGCATCAATGAGGATATCGAAACCCGTCGTATAGCAAGAGTCAAAAAGGATTGGAGAAGAAAGAGTCTTCATCTAGATAATATCATTGTGATGTCAAGAACAAGGTCACCACAAGAAAACAATTGGCAAATTTAATGAACATCAAGCCCACATCTCTATGGTGGAACCAAAGAAAGTCTTTGAAGCTCTTGAAGATCCGGATTGGTTGGAAGCCATGCATGAAGAGCTCAATAACTTCAAGCGCAACAAAGTGTGGAATCTAGTGGAGAAGCCAAAAGATTGCCTCAATGTTATAGGCACCAAGTGGATATTCAAGAACAAGCAAGATGAGCATGGAATGGTTGTGAGGAACAAGGCAAGATTGGTAGCTCAAGGGTACTCTCAAGTTGAAGGCATTGATTTTGGAGAGACCTATGCTCCCGTGGCTCGCCTTGAGTCCATCCGTATCCTTCTTGCATATGCATCACATCATAATTTCAAGTTGCAACAAATGGATGTGAAAAGTGCCTTTCTTAATGGTCCTTTAAAGGAGTTGGTATATGTTAAGCAACCTCCGGGATTTGAGGACCACACTTCCCTAACCATGTCTACAAACTTGATAAGGCGCTCTATGGTCTCAAACAAGCACCTCGTGCTTGGTATGAGCACCTAAGAGAGCTATTGGTAGACCGTGGCTTTGAAGTGGGGCAAATCGATCCCACTCTTTTTACCAAGAGGGTTAAAGGGGAGCTTTTCATATGCCAACTTTATGTTGATGATATCATATTTGGCTCTTCTAACAAAGCTTTTAATGATGAATTTTCAAAGCTTATGACCGATAGGTTCGAGATGTCCATGATGGGAGAGTTGAAGTACTTCCTTGGTTTTGAGATCAAGCAATTGAGTGGAGGGACCTTCATCTCTCAAGCCAAATATATCCAAGACATGCTCAAGAGGTTCAAGATGCAAAATGCTAAAGAGAAGAAGTTTCCTATGGACACCAAGTGTCATCTTGAACTTAATCCAAAGGGTAAAGATAAGGATGTTGATCAAAAGCTCTATCGTTCTATGATTGGTTCTTTGCTTTATCTTTGTGCATCTAGACCCGATATTGTGTTGAGTGTAGGAGTGTGTGCAAGGTACCAAGCGGCTCCCAAAGAAAGCCACCAAACGGCGGTTCTTCGAATCTTTCGATATTTGGTTCATACCCCAAGGTTTGGTTTGTGGTATCCTAAAGGCTCAACTTTCTCTCTTGCCGGTTACACGGATTCGGATTGGGCCGGTTGCAAGGATGATAGGAAATCAACTTCCGGGGCTTGCCAATTCCTTGGTAGGTCCTTGGTGAGTTGGTCTTCTAAGAAGCAAAATTGCATATCTCTCTCCACCACCGAAGCCGAGTATGTGGCGGCCGCTAGTTGTTGCACTCAATTGTTGTGGATGAGGCAAACTTTAAAGGAATACGGTGTCCATTGTGACAAAGTGCCTCTTTTATGTGACAATGAAAGTGCTATCAAGATTGGCCACAACCCGGTGGAGCACTCAAGAACGAAGCATATTGAGATTCGCTATCACTTCATCCGTGATCACATCATCCGGGGTGACATTGAGCTTGGTATATTCCCACGAAGATCCAACTTGCCGATATGTTCACGAAGCCACTTGATGAAGCAAGGTTCACTTATTTGAGGCATGAGCTAAATATCATCGATTCGGGGAGCGTCGCTTGAATATCTTGCATACACACCTATATCTTAGCTATGTTTGGTTTAGGTGTAGGCATGGACATAGGGGGAGTGCGGTCCTAATCCATTGGACTATCCCTCCCCCCATTATGCCGATAGAAAGAACTCATTTTGTCTCTATATTGTTCATTTTATGAATTGTGAGCTTAAATGACGAGTAGTGGCGGTGAACCCAAGATATATCTTCGCGGTGTCACACCACATACACTCATACATGGTGGCTTAGGCCACCGCCATCTTCTTTGTGAAGATTTGATCTTGTTGGAGCTTTATGGCCTTTTTGCCTATCCGTTGGTCTTTATGGAAAACACACTCAAATGATGCTTCTTAATGTTTTTTTGTGCCTCTTACCAAGTTTGAGTGTGAAGTACCATTTCCAGTGACTTTGTGTCCCATCCCAGGCCTATCCCTTCTGAAAACTTGCTCCTCTTGCATCTTGCATGTTCAACAACAAATCTGGCATTTTTGAGTTGGTGGGGCCGGAAACTCCGGTCCTTTGGGCCGGAATATCCGGTCTGACTGAAGTTTCCGCCCTAAACCCGGAATTCTGGCTTAGGCCGGAACTCCGGTGTTTAGGCCGGAAACTCCGGTCTGGGCAGTTTCGCAGGGGTCCAAAAGGGGATCGGGGTGGGAGTTGACTTCACAACTCCACACACCCCCGACCCCCAACTCTCCCCTGCAGCCGCCGCCGCCGAAGTGCCTCTCCGGCTGCTCCCCGCCGCCGGAATCCGCCGTGCCTCCGGCCTCTCCTCCTCACCAACGCAGGGGACCTTCCTCTCCTTCGTTTGGGCTGCACCATGGACAAAAAGGGTACCTCCTCTCTCTCCTTAGGTTTTTCACCTCGATCTAAGTTTGGAGAGTAGTTCCCCTAGTTTTTCTGGTGTAGAATCTTCTAGATGGCAAGGTGTATCCTAGATTTAACCCTAGAATTCTCAGCACAAAGTTTCTTGAACTAAATCGAGGTTCCCCATCTCAGGGCCGGAGACTCCGGTCTTCCAGGCCGGAAACTCCGGTCAGGGCCGGAATCTCCGCCCCCTGAGGCCGGAAACTCCGGTGTAGATCAGACACTTTGTGCCCAGAATTCTTTGGTTACTTCTTCTTTGGTTCCTGGACATGCAAGCTTATCCCCATGCTTTTCTCCTATTCTGTTTTCACAGGTGTGCAGAGGACAAAGTCTTCCATGAAACATCCTGAAAAGTCACCAAGAAAAGCTCCTCGTGCTCAAACAAGGGACAAGCTTCTGTTGACAGCACTGGCCGTCTGAGACAGCAGAGTACCATAGATGAAGAAGCCACAAGACATGCTGCCCTAGGTGGGTTTGATGATGAAGAAGAGGCCGAGAGAGCTCATTTTGACTCCTTGACCACTGTTTTGGGCATGGGGAAGATCGAGTTTCGTCGGATGAGATCTCAGCAGTTCTATGACTTGCCATCCAACACCGATGATCCTAATTTTCCAAGGAGAGAGCAGCAGCTGATCATGAATGAGATATATGCCCGCATTGAGAAGCATATGGTGTGTGAGCAAAAGGTGTTGAGCCTTGAGAGCTTGGACAAGAAGCCTTATTTTCAAGAGGCCGTGTGGATTGCTCGGAAGCTTGGACTTGAGAGGCTCATCTCCCATGTTCATGAAGATTATGATATTCAGTGCAGCAGTTCTTTGCCACAGTGGTTTTGATAATGATGAAGATGTCACCATGACTTGGATGACCGGTTCTCAAAAGTGCACCTCTAACTTTGTGGAGTTTGGAAGATGTTTGGGATACAAGTTCAAGGGGCCACTACTTGTGTTGGGAAGAGGATGCATGTGGAAGGGGCTGCCTACAACAAACGCGCTTGCGCCCTTTATATTCAGTTGCATCATCCGTTGGCACCAATCAAGACCTCCTCCCCACCTTCAACATTTTCCTTCGCATGGTTCGGCTCAATCTTGCTCCTCAAGCCGGAAATGTGGATGCCATTCGAGGAGGGCTTGTCAATCTCTTATACCATGCTTACAAGGTGCTCCAAGCCGGTCCGGATTGTGAAGGCCAAGAAGTTGATGTCATGGATTTCATCAAGTGTGAAATGCATTGGGCCATTTTTGAGCACAAGAACCCTCTCTATGCACCTTATGTGATGAAGCTCATCCTCTCCAAGGTCTCCAACATCGATACCTCTCGCCTCACCAAGCATGCCAAGGGGACTCTCCACCAACTTAGCAAGCACACCAAGCAACCGTCTTCCTCTCGAGCACCTCCTCCGCAATCTAGTAGTGAGGAAGCGGAGACCGAGGCCCCAATGCCTAAAGGAGAAGCAAGAATGCCGACCCTCCCTCATATCTTCAAGGAAGGGCTCAAGTGAACTCGGAAGTGAGTAAACTCTCTTGGTGGAAGAGAAAGTTGCTTTGCATGGATGTTGCACTTCACAAGGAGAACCATGCCTCATATGTGAGAGAGAAGCACATCATTGACAACCAACAAATCATGATCAAGGAGTTGCGCAAGCTCAACAATGGTAGTATCACTCCTCCTCCGGAAGAAGATGAAGATGGCAATCCTATTATCTCCTCCTCGTCGGCCGAGACTATCCCTCTTGAGAAATGGAACGAAGACATCTTTCCTTGGTCGGATTATGCGGATGTGACTTCATTGCCCTCCACTTCTCGCAACACCGGCAAGGCTCCCATGAACCTTTCCGATGAGGACTACAATCAAGAAGGGGAAGGTGATGATGACATGGAAGAAAGCTCCGGGTGATCTCCATGGGTCGTGTAGTTATGCTCTTTTCCCTTTTTGGCGTCTCGATGCCAAAGGGGGAGAAGTAGTTCTATTAGGTTCTCTCCGGGATTTGCATGGGTTGGACACAAGCATGTGCTTTTATCATTTTATTGCGCTTGTGTCTCTTTTATGTTATTTGGAACTTATTTGCATCTTGTGTTGTGAACTATGTGAGTGTAAGACATATGGATTTCTATTATGTATGGTTGAACCTACATTATTGTGCTATGGTTATATGGATGTTTATCTACATTTATATGCACAAGGTATGGTTTTTATCTCTAGGCTCAACCTACTTTGTGATATGTCTTGTTTGTGAAATGTATCGTTTACATATCATGTCGCCTTTTGTGGAACTTGTTCTCTATATGTGTGCATTTGCATTCCAAAGCAAATGTTATATGCACACATCTAGGGGGAGCTTTTCCATTTGTTAAACATGATAGTGTGGTGAACTTATTGCAAATCCGTGTGTTGTCATCTAACACCAAAAAGGGGGAGATTGAAAGACATTTTGTGATCTCTTAGTTTTGTGTGTTAGTTAACAACACTTAGGATGTCTAATCTGGTGTTAAGTGATGCAGGGTTTATTGTATACAACATGTGCATCAACACCAAAAAGAGAAAAGAGTTTCTGGAGCATTTCAGGCCGGAGTTTCCGGTCTCTGGGTTTTGCTCGAAGAAGCAGCAAGCTGCTGAAATGTTGCTCAGCCCCTGGTGGGGGGCGGAGTTTCCGGTCCCCAGACCGGAGTTTCCGCCCCTGGAAGAACTTTCCGGCCCAGGGCACCGGAGTCTTTGCCCAAGTCTCTGCTGCGAAGAAGCTGCTCAGCCCCTGGTGTGGGGCGGAGTTTCCGGCCCCTGTAGGCCGGAGTTTCCGGTCACTAGGGCCGGAAACTCCGGTGTGTTTCTTGTCTGCAACGGCTACTTTTCTGGGAGGGGTATATATACCCCTCCACCTACCTCCAGCCAGCTAGCTCGCCCAGAATTGAAGACACCATTGTTGCAAGCTCAAGAATCACTAGATCTCCCAATCCCTCCACCCAAACTCGTTGATGTTTGGAGGATTGAAGGAGAAGGCCCCGATCTACATCTTCACCAAGCCGTTTGTCATTTCCCCCTCATTCACTTGAGGGACCATTAGCTAGGGTTTCCACTAGGAAAACCTAGCCCCCTATTGTACTCACTTGATTGTCTTTGTGACAGATTGTAGCTGTTTGGGAGCCCCCAATCCTTTGTGGGTTGTGCCCCAAGTCGTTGTTGTAAAGGCTCCGGACTCCGCCTCGAAGGTTTCCGATAGTTGAAGTGAACCAAACCTTTGTGGTGCGGTTCACCGGAAAAGAGGGTGAGGCCTTTGTGGCCGTTGAACCATTGTGTTGGTTCACACCTCTCCAACGAGACGTACTCCCCTAAAAAGGAGGAACTCGGGATTACATCCGTGTCTCCGCGTGCTTTGACTTCGGTTACCTCTATCCTTGTTTACCGCCTTATATATCGTGCTTAGTTGCTAGCTTGTCATATAGGTAAATTCACCGTAGTTGCATATCTAGAGAATTTACCTTTTGTGTCAAGTCTAAATTGAAAAAGACTAAATTGGAGTAGCACCTATTCACCCCCCCCCCCTAGGTGTCATACCGATCCTTTCAGTAGGTCTTCTCGTTGAAAATCTGAACATTGGAATATCCAGGGACACAGCCATGAGTACAATTACGTACTCGCAAGACCACCACTAGGCTTAAGTTTTCATGGTAATGCAATAAAAGCGTTTTCGAAAACTGGGATAGCTGCTATATAAGACTATAGGGCTTAGTTTTCGTAAACGATGCTTTTAGACATAGAGAATACAACACCTCTATATCTTTGTTGAAAAAGGCATTTGGAGATATAATTCTCCTTCTTTTAGAAATGGCAGAAACCATTCCCATGTTTGAAAACACTTTTGTAAAGCTTTTTCAAAAACACTAGGATAGGGATGCCCCTTTTTCCTTTCCGGGTTCCGACTGGTTGACTCCCCGAGACCAACCATCTTCTCCCAAAATCCGTACCTCCCAGGTACCTCCTTGATGCCTCCTTCTTCTTTGGCGAAAACAGTTTTCTTTTTGAAAACATAAAAGTGCCCATACGCCTACATCGGGGACCTTTCCAACCGTCCATGACCGCGGACACGGCTATTCGAATAGTTTTACACTCTGTAGAGGTGGTGCACTTTCACCACACCAAACAGTCATTCCGCCGTGATCAGCCACGGTCCTCATACGACAGTATGCGGGATTTCGGATAACATGATCAAAGCTTTTCACTATGTTGACCCTAGTACAGAGCCTCCTCTTCAGTGGGTCTGAATCTCCCCGGCACCCAGTGGAGATGGCCATCGTATCGATCCAGTCCCTCCAAGCAACACTGTGCCATGACAGGAGGCCCACTGTTTGCAACCAGCAGCGATCCAGACTCGAACTGGATCCCGCATTTAGATAACTTGGTTCAGAGAGCCCCGCTCTCCTAAGCATTTGAGGCGCTCCGTACTAAGATAAACAAGTTTCCGGCTAAGCCCTACCCATCTCAGGTAATGTGGTTGCACGGGTTAATTGTTCGGGCGGCCGCTAGGGCTGTACTTTGTTCTTCGAAAATCATCTCCACCTCCAACTGCTCCCAGCAGTTCGGGTTTTCGTAATCACTTCCGATTGCTCCCAGCAACTCGGGTTTTCGTAAACATCTCCGATTGCTCCCAGCAACTCGGGTTTTATAAAATACTTTCTCGCCGATTGCTCCTAGCAACTCGGGTTTTTCCTCCGAAAACATTTTATCAAAATCAGGCTCCCATCTTATAGTTTTGAGATAAGAATATAAGGATATACTGCTAGAAAATATAATTTTCTTGATAGCGCCTTCAGTAGAAGGCTTCTCAAGTGAAGACCTATTTTTTATAAAACCTAGTATATACTAGTATATATCTTTGGCCAAACAATATTTTGTAAATTAGTTTTTGGGTGGCAAAATGCCACGGGAGAAATAAAACATGCATTATTTTATTTTGAAAACAAAACATGCTTGTAAAAAATAATAGGATTTCATTAGAGTGGTGAGGTGGCTTGCCTTGCTCAGCAAAATGTCCCTGGTCTTGCTCCCCCTCGTGGGCGGGTTCAGCTTCCACGTACTGCTCCTCCTCTTGCGGTTCTATCGTACCGGAAAATTAAACGCGACTGCCGTTAATTCTATGTAGCGGGTTGACAACAATCTAAAGTACTTAAAAAAAACAGCAAGCATTGCACAAGGCACTAAACTAACACTCAAAAGCAGACCACTCACTTAATTAAAACAACAACAAACAACAAGTCCATATAACTAAGACAAACAACAAACACACCTAAGACCGTATACACAACAACCCTAATAGTTAAAAAGGTGGTTTTAACTAAACCCTAAAGCAAAACTCCACTTAGAGTGATTAGGTCACTTAATAAGGGCTGCTACCGTAGTTTTGGAAATATTTCAGACAAAAGTATCTCTTTAGTTTTCAGGAAATACTTCAGACAAAAGTTAAGTTGCTACTTATCAAAAATTGCTAAATTATTTCACCAAGCTAAGATAGGGACATTAACAAACTACGCATGCTAATATTAAACTCAAAGGCTACCAAGTTTAACTAACAAGGCAAACATATTAAACCACACAAATATGTTTGGCCATCACAAAACAATTTATTATTTGATTACAAAAAGGGTTAAGGTGATAATTACACAACCTTTTTGGATCACTTTCAATTTGTAAAACTAAGCATCACTAATAAACTTAAAACAACCAGTAGCTAAGAAGGACTTTATTAGTAAGGTTTACTTTATTTCATTCACCAAGTAATTAAGCAAACAAGCGTGATTAATTTATTTTACTTCCTTAGGCACTAATAGCATTTTACAATTAACTTCATTTTGTTTTTACTTAAGCACTAACAATACTAACATATTAAGGACAGCATTATGTAGTGATCTACAGTCCTTAACATTTCACAAACAACAAAAGTAACAATTTCATAAATGACCAAATATTTATTTTATCATTTTTAATAGGCAGAAAACACCTTTTTTTTGAGTTTATTAAGTCCAGGTGTTCTGTTCAGCCAAATTTTATGAAAAGCTAGATTTAGGTTCTTTGTATAAATTAGAAACTACTGCAATTGGATTTAGTCCAAAATCTTATTCACAGAAAATTAATTAAATGCTAGAAAACCCTACTGGTCCAAACTTCAATCACATGCCATTTCAAAACTAAGCATCACAAATACATGAGGTTAATTTCTACAGAAAGCTACAGTCACAAGCATTCCAGAACAATTGTATTTACAAATTTTGGATACATAAAACTCAAGATAATAAAGATTTAGTGAAAAAGTAACTTTTTACAAGATTAGATCTAGCACACACATAAAATCATATTTTTGAAAACGGCCAGTGCCACCTGGTTAAGAAAACACATAGGTATCCTACAAAATTTACTTCAAAACACTTGCATGCGCAGATCTACCATAATTGAATTAATCGAACAGGTCAGTTTCTAGGGAAACAAAAACAGAAAATGCTCTGGAAGAAAAATCAGTAAACTGGGCCAGATCTAAGCAGACCCGGGCAGCACAGTGCCGGGCCGGCCCATCTGCGTGTGCGCGCAGGTGAGGCGGTACGCCGCCGTTAGATCTGGAGGGGAGGGCCAGGATTAGAAGGTGCGGGATTCAAACCCAAGCGTTGATCTGGAATCCGACGGCCACCGGTCGTCTTCTTCCTCCCGACCCGCAGGACACGGGCAGAAACCCTCGGGAAGGTGTCGTGCTCGTGCTGCTCACCTAGAGCTCGTGCATGAGGCGAAGGAGGGTTGCGGACGGCGGCACAGGTCGAGAGAGGGGATTGGGCACGAGCAGCTTCGGCGGAGACGGCCGGAGTTCGTGGCGACGTCGACCTCGAGGTCCACGGGTCGAGGACGGGCACGAGCTCCACAGGCAACCTCTGGACAAAAAGAAGGGGGGTGGAGTTAGCCCTTGAAGAGGGGAATCCAGCGGGCCGAAAATGGCGGAGAAAGGAGGAGTAAAACGGCGGCCACGGCCGGTCTCGCCGGCGGCGACCTTCGGGTTTCTCCGGCGTTTTCGAGCAGCAGAGGGCACGGGGACGGGCAGGGCTTCGTGGGAGGTTTGTGGGGTGTGGTGTGCGTGCTGAGGGAGGGAGGAGAGGGACAGGGGCGAGCACAGGGTCGGGGAAACGGCAGGGGCCGTTTTCTAGGGTTTGGCTCGGACAAGGGGGTCAATGGGGAGCTCCCAGTGGCTGGTTTGGGCGGTGGGAAGGGGACAGAGGTGAGCTGGTCGGAGAGACGTGGCCTGGCTAGTAGGAGGAGGGGGAGTGATCCTCCATTGTCCGGTTTTGGGAAAAAGAGGAGAGGAGAGTGGTGGAGAGGGGTGTTGGGAGGATGACCAGTGGGCCCTAGCTGACTAGACACTCCCTCTGGTCAGATAGGAGAGAGGGGAGTCGATGGATTAGAGAGGGGAGGACTGGTTTTGGGTTAGGTTTAGGGTTTTGGGTTAACACTAACTTGTGTAGCTAATTTTACTAACAAAACTAAAAAGGATCAACACAATGAGTTAAGCAACAACATGTGTGTGGTGACCTAATTGAGGTGATGCAAAAGTTTCCAAGCCTAAAAGATAAAGAAAGAAAAATTAGAAGCTAAGCTAGTTGTGAAAAATGACCAAATGGTCATTGATTTGGGTAGGCAAAAACACCTAGATGTTTAAGTGGTTAAACAAGTTGTCAAAATTTAACCAAAGGTAAGTTTTGAAATTATATGTGACATAGATCAATGTGGATGATCTGCATGTCAAAGATGGTTCATGGTTTGCTTAATGTGGAGCCCTAGATTTGCTATGTTTTACTAAACATGAAGATCACCAAATTTAATTTGACCTTGCAAAAATTTGCATTTGAGTTACTACCAAAGGATGCCACCCTAGCTAATAAGTTCAAGCAAAGAAATGAGCTCACACCACCCAACCATAAATATATTGTTGGCTCATTAATGCACTTGCTCATTTTCAAGTCACATAATTCAATCATAAGCAAAAAGGTTCACACAAACAAGCAATTGGACAAATAACCAAACTTTTAATATAAAACAAATATACTTTGTGAGGTGGAGATCAACATGATCATGATAAGATTTTGGAGAAAGAGGGTTAAACCACTTAGTAATATTTTCCAAAGAATATTAAATTAAGAGTTTTGAAATAAGAGTTGCTAAAATCAAAATATCATGGTAAGTAGGGTTTGTTAAAAAGAAGGCAGGAGAAGATATATGAACTATTTTACTTGTCATGGCATTGATCTCAGAGATCATATTATAACTAAGTTGAGTTTCAAAGTTGTTAGCTAGAGAGGTCATCAACACAAACATAAACCACAGCATGAAAAACAGAGCAATCAGAAGAAAAACACATCCATAAACAAGACATTTCAAAAAGTTTTTGACGGCCCTAAATTTTGGGTCTCGGACAACTAAGTTTTTCTTGGTTCCAAATTTGGGACGTTATAGACCTTCCCCCCTTAAAAGAATCTCGTCCCGAGATTCCTAAGCGGGTACTAAGAGAGTGCAAGGATAGAGAGTTTGTTGCTCCTTCATCTTCCGGGGTTGTTGATTCTCAACTGAGGTCTCCTTGTCGATACAGCATCGAATTTCTTCTGGAGGACTTGGGTCTTTGTTGAAGATGTTGACAGGTTGGTTGATGCTGGTGCAGGGTTCTTGTTGAGTTGACTTCAAATACTCCAGGGTTGGGGCGCGAAGCAGTTTGTCAAAAACTCCCTAATAAAACTAGCATGTGTCTCCCCCCCCTAAAAAAGGGACCTTGAAGAGTTGACGCCGATAGTATAAGATGTTGCCGACTTCAAGGTGTTGTTGGTCTTGGGTATCACAACGATCTTCATCTTGGTCGTAGCTCCGCGGTGCTTGGGGTTGATGTAGACACTTGTCCTGGCCTTGCCGTCTTGAGGGGTTAGCAGATAAACACGCGTCAACCGTTTTCAAGACTCACAGGGGTGTTAGGTCCGTAGACTTGACTCTCTCCGGTTTTTTTCCAACTAAGTCAGAGGGGCTTCGAGCGACTAAGGATGTCTTAAACTAGCTTAGTGGTAGGTGTTGTCAACTGCAGCAGTCTTCTGCTTTTCGTAGTTCTTGGCGTCTTGCTGGATATGATGTCTTCTATTGTGTCCACCTTCGGTTTAGCAGATGAAGAGAGTTGATGAAGACTTCCTTGGTTCTTGGGCTTCATGTCGCTTCGAACTAATCTTGAAAGGTCGGTTGTATCAAAGTTAGCCTAAAAGATTAGTGAAGGTACTACATGCTATATGTCTCTAGTCGGGGCAAGTTGAGTTAATCAGGTGGGCGCCTAGAAGGCGCTGATGGTCCTTGCTTCGTGGTACATCTTCATGTAACGATCTTCAGTGCTGGTTGTCTTCGTTGTTGCTGACGTCGATCTCCTTTGTATGACACGACTTGAGGGTTTCACAAAGTCTTAAAAAGGTAGTGGATCTTGCTGATCCTTGAGTTCGTCTTGCCGCCGTCTGTAGGTCTTGAAGAGGTTAGTTAGTAACAAGTCACTGGTGTTAGATGTTACTTTAAAGTTAGATATGTTAAGTCAGTGATGGTATACTGGTAATTCGAGAAGTTAATTAAACTAGGCAAGGCTCTTCATACCACGGGGATGGGCTTTCTCGCTGTGGTCTTCTGTATTAGGTGCGGTCAAAAGCTCTCACGTGTCGAAGTTCAGATCAGAGGCAAAAATATTTTTAGAGAGGTTTGCTAAGCAAGTTTTGAAAAGCATCACGATGCATCTAACGCTAAAAAGGCCATAAAGGTACTTTGTGTAGAGACAAAAAGATGTTTTAAACAAAAGGGAAGTTTTGGGTCTAACATGTGCTACCGACTAAGAGTGCTGGTGAAACATACCAGGAAAACAACACACCAACTACAAGCATACGAATCATTGTCAACAATTAGGTGCATCAGGTCTTAACAGAAACAGCGCACACGACACAGTTCCGCACATGGGCATAGTTTTGACCCTCAACATAACAACAAACTAATTAGCGAATGGGAGGGGAACATGACTTCATTCAACCGTCACAAGCTACTAGATGTGGCGCTTCTTGGAAGATTCATTCTCGGGGAGGGACTCTTTGTTTGCCTTCAAAGCTTCAATCTCCTCGTAGGCTTCCTTGAGATCCTTCCGGGTGTTGAGGACTCGGTACTTGAGTCTTTCTCCTATTTCATCAATGGCGGCCCATGCAGCGCTCCTTGCTGACTCCATAAAGGAGGCGTACTGAGACTCTGAGTTGGTGAACATCATATATCCCGTTTTGTTCTGATCATCACCTTTGTTCTTGTAGAGGTGGAGTTGCACCCACCAAAGCTCTTGTCCATTCTCCATCCAAGGAAAACCCTTGTAGACTGCGGGTCCTTCGAGTTCGAAGCTCAGCATGAGGTTCTCCAGGGCCTTGGGAAACTCAGTGGTGCTTTCCAAAGTCATGGTCATCGTTGGGCCCTTCTTGAGTGATTCGATGAGGCTCGACATCTATAAATAAAGAAAACGTCTTAGGAGGAGGCGTAAAAATAAAAGAATCAAGGCTAAGGTATCTCGGGGAAAGGTAGGGTTTTCAGCCCTCGGGTCCGTTCCTAGTTCGACGTTATTCCTAAGGTTCTTATTTCTGTCTAGCGAGGTACACACAGACACGGAGCACACAGTCAACTAAGGCCCCAGCAAAAAGCACACAAGCAAGACACACACTTAAGCAAAAAGCATACCAGCAAAAGAGCACACACGACACTTATAGTACCAAAAGGGCACTCCACAATCGTGTTAGTCAGATAATCCAACCAAGGGTCATATCCTAAATGTCCTATTGGTCTTGGTCAATCTTACTTGTTGGAGTCTTCATTTCATCGGCTTGGCTCCTGCTGGAAATCTTGAGACTGTCGAAATGGCAACTGGAGTACCATTGTTGGGGTTGAAGTCTTGACAGTGAGACTGCTTCGGCAAGCAAGGGTTGCTCTGTAGCTTGTTTCTTCAATTGACGACCACCTTGATGTCGTATGTTGTAGTCTTGAGACTGAACTTCGCCTTCTCGGTGCTAGTTACTTAGGTCTCATTTGGTTCATCGTCCAGGCGAAACAAGTTTGAATGGGGACAAGATAGTAAAAATCTTTTTGAAATACTTTAAATTGGAGAGACAAGGTCAAGATATTTTTGAGAAAAAGAGAAGAGTGGAAACCATACTAGGCTTACTTAGATAAAAATAGATTTTGTGCAAATAGAGTTTTAGCAGAAATATTTCCTTCCTAAGCTAACGACCATGCTAACTAAGGTCTCCTAAGGTCAACGATGGCTCTGATACCAAGTCTGTAAGGACCCCTCAGATTTACCAGTCCGAGGTGCCCACGTTATGTAAACAGATCACGATCCCAGTGCTCAGTGCATCGCGATCACATAACCAACTGGTATACAAAGTTACATCATTCAAACGTACATACAAGTCTTACACAAATAAATAGTGGTCACATGACCAAGTCTGCACTCATCGTCACGCAAGACGAAATTAGCTACGATATAGCGGAAGCTTTCGCCTAGCGTCAGCCCTCGTCACAACCGGCCACATTCCCACAGAGCAGTTGACCGGTGACACTCAGTTGGCGTAGTCGTCGGCGTACTCCTTATCTTCGGCGCAGGTCTTCTCGTTGAAAATCTGGACATTGGAATATCCAGGGACACAGCCATGAGTACAATTACGTACTCGCAAGACCACCACCAGGCTTAAGTTTTCATGGTAATGCAATAAAAGCGTTTTCGAAAACTGGGATAGCTGCTATATAAGACTATAGGGCTTAGTTTTCGTAAACGATGCTTTTAGACATAGAGAATACAACACCTCTATATCTTTGTTGAAAAAGGCATTTGGAGATATAATTCTCCTTCTTTTAGAAATGGCAGAAACCATTCCCATGTTTGAAAACACTTTTGTAAAGCTTTTTCAAAAACACTAGGATAGGGATGCCCCTTTTTCCTTTCCGGGTTCCGACTGGTTGACTCCCCGAGACCAACCATCTTCTCCCAAAATCCGTACCTCCCAGGTACCTCCTTGATGCCTCCTTCTTCTTTGGCGAAAACAGTTTTCTTTTTGAAAACATAAAAGTGCCCATACGCCTAGATCGGGACCTTTCCAACCGTCCATGACCGCGGACACGGCTATTCGAATAGTTTTACACTCTGCATAGGTAGTGCACTTTCACCACACCAAACAGTCATTCCGCCGTGATCAGCCACGGTCCTCATACGACAGTATGCGGGGTTTCGGATAACATGATCAAAGCTTTTCACTATGTCGACCCTAGTACAGAGCCTCCTCTTCAGTGGGTCTGAATCTCCCCGGCACCCAGTGGAGATGGCCATCTTATCGATCCGGTCCCTCCAAGAAACACTGCGCCATGACAGGAGGCCCACTGTTTGCAACCAGCAGCGATCCAGACTCGAACTGGATCCCGCATTTAGATAACTTGGTTCAGAGAGCCCCGCTCTCCTAAGCATTTGAGGCGCTCCGTACTAAGATAAACAAGTTTCCAGCTAAGCCCTACCCATCTCAGGTAATGTGGTTGGACGGGTTAATTGTTCGGGCGGCCGCTAGGGCTGTACTTTGTTTTTCGAAAATCATCTCCACCTCCGACTGCTCCCAGCAGTTCGGGTTTTCATAATCACTTCCGATTGCTCCCAAAACCTCGGTTTTCATAAACATCTCCGATTGCTCCCAGCAACTCGGGTTTTATAAAATACTTTCTCGCCGATTGCTCCCAGCAACTCGGGTTTTTCCTCCGAAAACATTTTATCAAAATCAGGCTCCCATCTTATAGTTTTGAGATAAGAATATAAGGATATACTACTAGAAAATATAATTTTCTTGATAGCGCCTTCAGTAGAAGGTTTTTCCACGTACTGCTCCTCCTCTTGCGGTTCTATCGTACCGGAAAATTAAACGCGACTGCCGTTAATTCTATGTAGCGGGTTGACAACAGTCTAAAGTACTTAAACAAAACAGCAAGCATTGCACAAGGCACTAAACTAACACTCAAAAGCAGACCACTCACTTAATTAAAACAGCAACAAACAACAAGTCCATATAACTAAGACAAACAACAAACACACCTAAGACCGTATACACAACAACCCTAATAGTTAAAAAGGTGGTTTTAACTAAACCCTAAAGCAAAACTCCACTTAGAGTGATTAGGTCACTTAACAAGGGCTGCTACCGTAGTTTTGGAAATACTTCAGACAAAAGTATCTCTTTAGTTTTCAGGAAATACTTCAGACAAAAGTTAAGTTGCTACTTATAAAAAATTGCTAAATTATTTCACCAAGCTAAGATAGGGACATTAACAAACTACGCATGCAAATATTAAACTCAAAGGCTACCAAGTTTAACTAACAAGGCAAACATATTAAACCACACAAATATGTTTGGCCATCACAAAACAATTTATTATTTGATTACAAAAAGGGTTAAGGTGATAATTAGACAACCTTTTTGGATCACTTTCAATTTGTAAAACTAAGCATCACTAATAAACTTAAAACAACCAGTAGCTAAGAAGGACTTTATTAGTAAGGTTTACTTTATTTCATTCACCAAGTAATTAAGCAAACAAGCGTGATTAATTTATTTTACTTCCTTAGGCACTAATAGTATTTTACAATTAACTTCATTTTGTTTTTACTTAAGCACTAACAATACTAACATATTAAGGACATCATTATGTAGTGATCTACAGTCCTTAACATTTCACAAACAACAAAAGTAACAATTTCATAAATGACCAAATATTTATTTTATCATTTTTAATAGGCAGAAAACACCTTTTTTTTTGAGTTTATTAAGTCCAGGGTGTTCTGTTCAGCCAAATTTTATGAAAAGCTAGATTTAGGTTCTTTGTATGAATTAGAAACTACTGCAATTGGATTTAGTCCAAAATCTTATTCACAGAAAATTAATTAAATGCTAGAAAACCCTACTGGTCCAAACTTCAAACACATGCCATTTCAAAACTAAGCATCACAAATACATGAGGTTAATTTCTACAGAAAGCTACAGTCACAAGAATCCAAAACAATTGGATTTACAAATTTTGGATTCATAAAACTCAAGATAATAAAGATTTAGTGAAAAATTAACTTTTTACAAGATTAGATCTAGCACACACATAAAATCATATTTTTGAAAACGGCCAGTGCCACCTGGTTAAGAAAACACATAGGTATCCTACAAAATTTACTTCAAAACACTTGCATGCACAGATCTACCATAATTGAATTAATCCAACAGGTCAGTTTCAAGGGGAAACAAAAACAGAAAATGCTCTGGAAGAAAAATCAGTAAACTGGGCCAGATCTAAGCAGACCCGGGCAGCACAGTGCCGGGCCGGCCATCTGCGTGCGCGCGCAGGCGAGGCGGTACGCCGCCGTTAGATCTGGAGGGGAGGGCCAGGATTAGAAGGTGCAGGATTCAAACACAAGCGTTGATCTGGAATCCGACGGCCACGGTCGTCTTCTTCCTCCCGACCCGCAGGACACGGGCAGAAACCCTCGGGAAGGTGCCGTGCTCGTGCTGCTCACCTAGAGCTCGTGCATGAGGCGAAGGAGGGTTGCGGACGGCGGCACAGGTCGAGAGAGGGGCTTGGGCACGAGCAGCTTCGGCGGAGACGGCCGGAGTTCGTGGCGACGTCGACCTCGAGGTCCACGGGTCGAGGACGGGCACGAGCTCCACAGGCAACCTCTCGACAAAAAGAAGGGGGTGGAGTTAGCCCTTGAAGAGGGGAATCCAACCGGACGAAAATGGCGGAGAAAGGAGGAGTAAAACGGCGGCCACGGCCGGGTCTCGCCGGCGGCGACCTTCGGGTTTCTCCGGCGTTTTTGAGCAGCAGAGGGCACGGGGACGGGCAGGGCTTCGTGGGAGGTTTGTGGGGTGTGGTGTGCGTGCTGAGGGAGGGAGGAGAGGGACAGGGGCGAGCACAGGGTCGGGGAAACGGCAGGGGCCGTTTTCTAGGGTTTGGCTCGGACAAGGGGGTCAATGGGGAGCTCCCAGTGGCTGGTTTGGGCGGTGGGGAAGGGGACAGAGGTGAGCTGGTCGGAGAGACGTGGCCTGGCCAGTAGGAGGAGGGGAGTGATCCTCCATTGGCCGGTTTTGGGAAAAAGAGGAGAGGAGAGTGGTGGAGAGGGGTGTTGGGAGGATGACCAGTGGGCCCTAGCTGACTAGGACACTCCCTCTGGTCAGATAGGAGAGAGGGGAGTCGATGGATTAGAGAGGGGAGGACTGGTTTTGGGTTAGGTTTAGGGTTTTGGGTCAACACTAACTTGTGTAGCTAATTTTACTAACAAAACTAAAAAGGATCAACACAATGAGTTAAGCAACAACATGTGTGTGGTGACCTAATTGAGGTGATGCAAAAGTTTCCAAGCCTAAAAGATAAAGAAAGAAAATTTAGAAGCTAAGCTAGTTGTGAAAAATGACCAAATGGTCATTGATTTGGGTAGGCAAAAACACCTAGATGTTTAAGTGGTTAAACAAGGTGTCAAAATTTAACCAAAGGTAAGTTTTGAAATTATATGTGACATAGATCAATGTGGATGATCTGCATGTCAAAGATGGTTCATGGTTTGCTTAATGTGGAGCCCTAGATTTGCTATGTTTTACTAAACATGAAGATCACCAAATTTAATTTGACCTTGCAAAAATTTGCATTTGAGTTACTACCAAAGGATGCCACCCTAGCTAATAAGTTCAAGCAAAGAAATGAGCTCACACCACCCAACCATAAATATATTGTTGGCTCATTAATGCACTTGCTCATTTTCAAGTCACATAATTCAATCATAAGCAAAAAGGTTCACACAAACAAGCAATTGGACAAATAACCAAACTTTTAATAGAAAACAAATATACTTTGTGAGGTGGAGATCAACATGATCATGATAAGATTTTGGAGAAAGAGGGTTAAACCACTTAGTAATATTTTCCAAAGAATATTAAATTAAGAGTTTTGAAATAAGAGTTGCTAAAATCAAAATATCATTGTAAGTAGGGTTTGTTAAAAAGAAGGTAGGAGAAGATATATGAACTATTTTACTTGTCATGGCATTGATCTCAGAGATCATATTATAACTAAGTTGAGTTTCAAAGTTGTTAGCCAGAGTGGTCATCAACACAAACATAAACCACAGCATGACAAACAGAGCAATCAGAAGAAAAACACATCCACAAACAAGACATTTCAAAAAGTTTTTGACGGCCCTAAATTTTGGGTCTCGGACAACTAAGTTTTTCTTGGTTCCAAAATTTGGGACGTTACAATCAGTCCATAGGAATTATCATCAATTATCAAAACCACACATGAGGGAACCATGCACTTTCAGACATCAGACCGACTCTAACCCGTGACGCGTGCATCCAAAAGGTGGATGGGGCCACAATTTGACAACACAATGTAAGTCCGGAGCGCGATGCATGCTCCCACGACACTGCCCCCACGACGCAAGGGGTGGGGTGCGCAAGCGAGACTGGGTTGGGGAGGGCTTTGATGTGTATGGGTGTCCATTCGTGTTTTGCATCACAGACTGGATTTTTGAAACTGAGTGACAGGCTGAAAAATACTAGTATCCCAAAATGTTATATTTTGAAAAACATTGTATTTTTTTCAAAAACAATGTAATTTTGAATATTTACTTTGTAACACCAAGAGTACGGCTCGTTTTGTCAAGAGATTCCTACTTCTGAGCTAAGCATACCATTATAAATATGGAATTTTTAGCATTTTGAAGCTAAAAAGACATTGATTTAGCCAAAAGATATTGAAGTAAAATATATTATATTGACTTACTTGTTTACTGATCACATAAATGATGGATCACAGGAAACTTTTACTCTTCTGTTTTATGGGAAAACATTCAACCATTCCTGTCCCCTGCACTACCTCAAATGCAAAACAGTGCTGTTATTGGACAGTATAGACACGTGAACGTGCTTTGCTTGACTCCAGAACTTAGCCATTTTCGCTAATCATCTTGTTCAGTGCACATCAGGATGGGTCGAAAATAGCTCGAAAATGGCCAAGTCATTGGAGACTGGTCAAAACGGTGGCATGTATATGCTGTAAAAAAACGCTAGTATCATGTTTGGCGGGATTTCAGAGGGCAAAAATGGTTGAAAGTTTGCCCAATTTTTTTGCAAACTTGCAAAGGGACATTGAGGACAAATTATACCAAGAATGTTAGTCAACTTATGCTGACTACAGTGGCCCATCAACGCAGTGCAAATGTCGCCGAGTGCCTTCTTGGCTTCTTGCCCACTGACTTCTTGACTTTGTTGTACCATACTGAAGTAGCCAGCTCGCCATTTGCTGTTGTGTCCTCTTTGTCACAAGATCTTGTCGTGTTATACAGAGAGTAACCCCCGATTAAATTTTTTTTTTTTTTTTTGAAAGGATCTCACACTGCGTATTCAACTGAAAATACAGCGAAAGAACAGAAATACACAGTATAGCCAGCAGTCGAAACCCAAAGCAACAGCAACACACGTCGCTGGTCCTCCGCATCGCCTGAAGAAGAACTCCGTCGTCGACCATCGCCGGAGACGAAGACCCCAGGCCACCTCCAACCCCGGGAAGAGGAGCACCCCAAACATGAAGGAGACCGCATGGGCCGTCCGCCGCAAGCGACGGATCTGAAGACCTCTGAACGCGCACGTCCATGGCACGCCCTCCCCGCCACCACCCTTCATCCATCCATCCCTGCTCTGAGCCCAAACACCGCTCGCCGGAGTCGCCACTTCTTGCACGTCTTGATCACACCATCTCCCCTCGCCACCTCGGCCGGCCGGAGAACGGAGAAGACCAAACCAAGTGAAAACAGAGCACGTCGCGAGAAGCTCACCTCCCCACACCACCATGGCCAGAAGAAGAGAGCTGCACGCCGCACCGAAATCCAGCAGCGACCACGAAGATCCCGGAAATTCCGCTCCTGTACAGGCAGCGAAGGCAGCAAGCGCCAGGCACCCGCTCCCCGCTACACCACCCCCAGCACCCCCACGCCATGGCCAGGAGACGCCACAACGAGGCGAAGAAGGGGGCAGGGGACAAAACTCCACGAGCCGGCCGGCACCTCCGCCACGGCGACCGACCCCGGAGAACCAAACCTCTCCAGATCCGCCGACCTGGAAGAGAACCACGCCTGCAGGTCGCCAACGCCGCTCCGCAGAGCGCCGCCGGAGTGGAAACCGACCTCCAGCACCATTATTCGGACGCACCGCCGCGACCACCACCACACCCACAGCGGCGCCGAACCTAACTACCCTACTATCTACAGGCCTCAGGCACAGATCCGGGGTCTCCCCACCCTCCCGCCGCCGCAGCGGCGGCCGGAGAGGGAGGAGACCGACGGATCGGCCGTCGGCGGAGCTGGATAGCGAGGGGAACTCCCTTTTCGCCTTATCGCCTCTCCCGAACAGTAACACGGGGAGGAAGGGGAGCCGCGTTTGTGTCTAACATCAATAGCTTTTAACCCCCCGATTAATTATTACGTTTTGTCGGAGTATCTTCTACTCTCTCCGTGCAGGATTTTTAGTCCTCTAGGTCTAGGACGTGTTTGGTATGTCGCGAGCACCCGAACCAGGCCCTCGCGCTACAAAAAAAACGACCGTTTGGTTTCCTGGCCCAGCCCGCGTGCCTGCATCTGCACGAAACTTAAAGCACGCTGGGCCAGGCTGAGGAGGAACGGTCCAATCGGCCGTTCCCACAGAGCCACCCCCGCGTGCGCACTGTTCCTGCAACCGGTGGCCGAGCGCGTACGAGCTTTTGTGCTTCAATCTTCTCTCTCCTCCTCCTAAACTCCTCTACTAAGCATGCCTCGGATCTACACATATGTAAGGCGATTCGAAAAATGTTGAACATCAACTATGTGCGTGTCGACAAGGGGTTCCATTCCCGTGCTCGGTTTTGGGTTTCGTCGAACGTAGCTTCCGATTTTCGAAGTTCCCTTTGAACGTTTTTGGACGAATTTTGTCAATTTCTTTGTACTCGGTCGACCATTTGAGAAACCCTTTGACGTGTGGCTAGATCTCAACATTCCGCACAACTTTCATGTTGTAAGTTTTTTATTTAGACCACCATATTTGAGTAGATCTTGCGTATTGTGGGTATATACGCATTTGCAGCACGTTTCAGTGTATTGTCTTCAACCGCATGGGCTTTTAGTGGGCAACCAAACTCCAGGTGCACGAAATGTTGCACCCAGCCGAACGGGCCTGGCCAGAACATTGTTGGCAGCCAAACGGGCTGCACAACATGGCTCAGGCCTCATCTCTTCATGGCCAGGCTGAGTTGGGCCACGGATGCAAAATGCTCAAAAAGCATGCGAGCATCCAAACAGGCCCCTAGTGTTTTTCTATTTGTCCAGAAACTAGCCCCCAAATAAGGCCTGCAATCATTTATTGCCATATTTAACCGTGCGCTAATAACTCAAAAATCCCACCCCAGTCGTACCTTCCTCTCTCCGTCATTAATTCCTTTCCAAAACTGCCCCGTTGATTGGCTGAAACGACGGTTTGCATGTCTACCATAATTACGCTATTAAAACGAAATTGAAACTGCCCTGTTGATTGGCTGAAATGGCAGAATAAGCGAGGATATACAAAAATGCAGCCTTCATAGGATCATATTTCAGGGCTCCTTTGATTTAATGGAATTGCATATGATTTTTTGGAGGATTCAATCCTATAGGAATTTTTCCTATTGAAAGGATCATATGACACCTAGAGGGGGTGAATAGGTGCTATTTCAATTTTAATACTTTTTCAAATTAGGCTTGACATAAAAAGGTAAATTCTCTAGATATGCAACTAAGGTTAATTTACCTATATGATAAGCTAGCAACTAAACAAGATACACGAAGTAAAGACTATAAACAAGGATAAAGTAACCGAAGTGAAAGCACGCGGAGACAATGATGTATTCCCGAGTTCCTCCTTTTTAGGGAGTACGTCTCGTTGGAGAGGTGTGAGCTACCAGGAAGGTCAAAACTCAACCGCCACAAAGGCGTCACCTTCTTCTCCGATGAACCGCACCACAAAGGTTTGGTTCACCTTCCACTATCGGAATCCTTCAAGGCGGAATCCGGAGCCCTTACAACAACGATCCGGGGCACAACCCACAAGAGGATTGGGGGCTCCCGAACAGCTACAAATCTGTCACAAAGACAACACGTGAGTACAATAAGAAGCTAGGTTTTCCCAATGGAAATCCTAACAAGGGGCCCTCAAGTAAATGAGGGGGAAATGAAGAACGGCTTGGTGAAGATGTAGATCCGGGCCTTCTCCTTCAATCCTCCAAGTATCAACGAGTTTGGGTGGAGGGATTGGGAGATCTAGTGATTCTTGAGCTTGCAATAATGGAGTCTTCAAGTTTGGTCAAGCTAGAGAGCTGGAGGTAGGTGGAGGGCATTAAATAGCCCTCCAAAATTCTGGCCGTTGAGACCTTTTTCCCGAGCCAGCGGTAGTACCGCTGCGCCGGGCGGTACTACCGCTGGCGTCTTCGCGCCGCGGTCAAACAGCGCGCGCTGACTGCGCCTTGAACCCTCATGAGCGGTACTACCGCCCGTAGTGCCGGTAGTACCGCACATGGCCTTCCGAACTTCCGTCCAGCGGTACCGCGAGCGGTACTGCCGCTGAGCTGGTCAACCACCAGCGCTGACCTCCTGAGCCAGCGGTACTACCGCCCGTAGTACCGCTGGTAGTGCCGCACATGGGCGCCAGAACCCCTTTTGGGCGGTACTGCCGCCTGACTTTTGGCAAGTAGTACCCAGCGGTACTACCGCCCGAAGACAGAAACAACTCCTTCTCTTCCTTTTTCGATGCGAGATTAACGGAGATGTTTGCATAAACCTGATCACACTTAGACAAGGAGTTAGGGGCACATGTTGTATTGTCAACATCACCAAAATATGAGTAAGAGCAAATTATGCTCTTTCAATCTCCCCCTTTTTGGTGGATGATGACAATACAACGATTTGCCACAAACAATTTGTAAAATTTAGACGGAGCTCCCCCTATATGTGTGCATATTCAAGGATAGCTTTTGAATGCTCAAATGCACAACAAATAGGATCAACACTCCCCCTAGATTTTACAAACCGTGCAAGATAAAATATAGAGCATATACAACATAAGCATGGGAATAAAAGTTTAGAGTTCAACATGTCTTACACCATGCATAACAAACGAGGTTCACAACATAAACGAGGTCCACAACATAAAACGACAAACCAAGTTCACAAGCTCATAAAAAAAACCAAGAAGCGCAAAGCTTGTAACTTCCCATGCAAAACCCTTCGAAGGCCTAATAGATGTTTCTCCCCCTTTGGCATCAAGACACCAAAAAGGAGAGAAACCGATGCTAACGTCCCGGGTTCACTCGTGCTTGAGGGGCGAGGGCGACGACGAGAGGACACTTCTTCTTCAACATCTTCATAGTCCGACCAAGTGAAGATTTCACCTTGGGAGTTCTTCGCTTGCCACTCTTCATAAGTTGGAATGTTCTTCTCCGAGCCGGAAGCAACTTGTTCACCTAGTTCACGGCGACGTTGAATGTCGAGTTGACGAGCAAGCTTCTCTTTCTCTTCACGTTCCCACGAGCGCTTCTCAAGAGCCTTGGTCACACCAAACACTTTCTTCATTTGACGAGCCATCCAAGTGAAACCACTCTCCTTGGCAGCCCGAGAGGGGCCTTCATCACCTACAACTCCCTTGTCCTTGCCTTAGCAGTTTTGGTACCCTTGTCCTTCTCGCTATGATCTTTGACACGGAGTTGCTTGGGCTTGTGGATGATCCAAGTGTTGGGGTCACTAAGTCCCACAGCGGGAAGCTCTTGCCCCACTTCCAAAGGATAATCTTCATGATGAGGGGCCGAAGCAAGCATTCTTCTTGAATATGGTGACGTTCCATATCTCATTCCAAAGGTAATCCATAACATCCAGTTTCTTCCCTTTGGATCTCCATTGATGAGTCATGACCATCAAGGTAACTAGGTAGCTGTGAATTTGATCCAAATTTCCAACCTTGGGGTTGATGGTTTCCCGGTAAATGCGATGCATGATCTCATATGGAGGGTAAAGACCCTCCGAGTTGCCAACGGTGTACTCTTCCAAAGTAGAGGGAGCAAGGTCATCCTTGGGCTTGGGCCTTGGATCAACATGAACCCGAAGTACTTGTCGTCGAGGGCATCGGTCCAATGAGGACCAAAATCTTCATACCCAAGCATAGAGCCAATATCACTCCAAAGTGCGGTGAGCTTCCTGTCTTTAGTCATCCAAGTGATGTACCGTGGCTCCTCGGTGCCAAAATAGACTGTGGCAAGGAATTGGCAAACAAGAGCTTCATCATAATTCTGTTGGAGGGTGATGAAAGGAACAATCCCAAACTCATGGCACATAGACAAGGCTTCTCCAAAGTATTCTGGCTTTCTCTCCATGTGAGGGATATCAATGTACCTCAGCTCTAGCACATTGTCATTGGGCTTGCGATGAAGTATCTCATTGTAGCACTCCTCTTGAAAGCGGGTATAGAAGAAAGGATTGTTGCCCCGAAACTGAGGTGTCAAATTCACTCGATCAACTGCATATGGATCTCTTTTCCTCAAGGAAGTGTAATCTTTGTCAGACATTTCACTAGCTGTCAAGTTCTTGCTCTTGTTGCCTGCAACTTTCTTCTTCGGAGCAGCCTTCTTGCTCTTGGTGACCGGGGACCATACACCTCTTCCATTGTGGGATCATACTCCTCGTCCATCTCGTCAACCCTAGGTTTCTTTCCCCGAGACTTAGAACCACTCGAACCACCTGTGAATAGCATGGGGTAGGAAAGCATGGAGATGAGTAACACACAAATATTTCACGAATAGGAAACCAAGAACACGAGTGAACACAACTTGGAGGAAACAAATGCTAGGTGGGAGTACAACATCTAGGAAGGTTGGATTTGACACAAGATGGTGATACATTCAAGAGGAACATGAAAAACATCCATAATCATATCCAACAAATCTAGATGGAGAACTACAAAACTAGCCAAAGATTCTTCACAAGATTCATACACAGGGTTCTAGGCATCCTAGATTGCATCTCTACCGCACCAATTTGTCAAGAACACCAAGAGGGAAGCAATCTAGTCATCTCCATCCATCAACTAGATGAGAGAGAGGGAGAGAGCTTACCGGTGCTCATGGCAAAGGATCGAGGGAGGGAGAGATGCCCGAGAGGTCCCGGGGCCGGGGGTGCAAGAACCACGGCCGGGGAAGCTCGGTCCCGGCGGTGAGGATGGCCGGCGGCGGCGGATTCACGGAGGAGAGAGAGGGGCGGATGGGGAAAGTGAAAGGATTGACTTTCACCCATCCGCCCGAGCCCTTATCCTGAAAAAATCCGCACGAGCGGTACTACCGCTCGATCCAGCGGTAGTACCGCCCCCGATTCCTGCGCGGCCCGGGCAGCGGTCCCACGCGCTGGCAAGGGGCTGAGGCACCCGAGCCAGCGGTAGTACCGCTCCAGGGGCCGGTAGTACCGGTGCCAGGGGGCAAAACTTTTATGACTCCAAACGAAGCCGTAAAAAGATTTGTCACCGGTTCCGACCGTCAACTTTGCCGAGAGCATGAAATAAAAGGTATTTGAGACGGAGTGTGGCTTAGGATAAGGTTGTGGCTTAGGATAGAACTCGAAACTGGAGAGAGAGAGTTTGCCCAAAAATGCAAGAATCGACACGAAAGGCCAAATTTGAGCACTCTCCCAAAGCGAAAGGTCTAAAACACCCAAATAAGATCCAAATAAGATCAACTCCTCATATGGAGGAGGGCGGTGGCCTAGGCCACCATGTAAGAGTGTATGTGGCGTGACACCGCGAAGATGTATCTTGGGTTCACAACCACTACTCATCATTTAAGCTCACAATTCATAGCACGAATATAGAGAGGCAAATGAATTCTTAATGTCGGCATAATGGGGGAGGGATGGTCCAATGTATTAGGGCCGCACTCCCCCTATATCCATGCCTACACCTAAACCAAATAATAGTCAAAATATAGGTGTGTATGCAAGATGGTCAAGTCAAGCTCCTAGAATCCACGATATTTAGCTCATGCCTCAAAAGTGAATCTTGCTTCATCAAGTGGCTTCGTGAAAATATCCAAGTTGATCTTTGGTTGGAATATAGCCAAGCTCAATATCACCACGGCAATATGATCCCGAATAAAATGATGACGAATCTCAATATGCTTCGTTCTTGAGTGTTGCACCGGATTGTGGCCAATCTTGATAGCACTTTCATTGTCACACAAAAGAGGCACTTTGTCACAATTGACACCGTATTCCTTTAAAGTTTGCCTCATCCATAACAATTGAGTGCATGCACTAGCGGCCGCCACATACTCGGCTTCGGCGGAGGATAGAGATATGCAATTTTGCTTCTTAGAAGACCAACTCACCAAGGACCTACCAAGAAATTGGCATGCCCCGGAAGTTGATTTCCTATCATCCTTGCAACCGGCCCAATCCGAATCCGTGTACCCGGCAAGAGAGAAATTAGTGCCCTTTGGGTACCACAAACCAAACCTTGGGGTATAAACCAAATATCGAAGGATTCTATTGACCGCCACCATGTGGCTTTCTTTAGGAGCGGCTTGATACCTTGCACACACCCCTACACTCAACACAATATCGGGTCTAGATGCACAAAGATAAAGCAAAGAACCAATCATAGAGCGATAAAGTTTTTGATCAACATCGATACCGTCGGGTTAAGTTCAAGATGGCATTTGGTGTCCATGGGAAACCGCTTCTCCTTAGCATTGTGCATATTGAACCTCTTGAGCATGTCTTGGGTATATTTGGTTTGAGAGATGAAAGTCCCTTCATTCAATTGCTTGATCTCAAAACCGAGAAAGAACTTCAATTCGCCCATCATAGACATCTCGAACCTATCGGTCATAAGCTTTGAAAATTCATCATTGAAAGCTTTGTTAGATGAGCCAAATATAATATCATCAACATAAAGTTGGCATATGAAAAGCTCCCCTTTAACCCTCTTGGTAAAGAGGTGGGATCGATTTGCCCCAATTCAAATCCACGGTCTAGCAATAGCTCTCTTAGGTGCTCATACCAAGCACGAGGTGCTTGTTTGAGACCATAGAGCGCCTTATCAAGCTTGTAGACATGGTTAGGGAATTTAGGGTCCTCGAAACCCGGTGGTTGCTTAACATATACCAACTCCTTTAAAGGACCATTAAGAAAAGCACTTTTCACATCCATTTGTTGCAATTTAAAGTTATGATGTGATGCATATGCAAGAAGGATACGGATGGACTCAAGGCGAGCCACGGGTGCATAAGTCTCTCCAAAATCAATGCCTTCAACTTGAGAGTACCCTTGTGCAACCAATCTTGCCTTGTTCCTCACAACCATTCCATGCTCATCTTGCTTGTTCTTGAATATCCACTTTGTGCCTATAACATTGCGGCAATCTTTTGGCTTCTCAACTAGATTCCACACTTTGTTGCGCTTGAAGTTATTGAGTTCATCATGCATAGCTTCTAACCAATCCGGATCTTCAAGAGCTTCAAACACTTTCTTTGGTTCCACCATGGAAATATGAGCTTGATGTTCACTAAAGCTTGCCAATTGCCTTCTTGTGGTAACACCCTCTCTTGTGGTCACCAAGGATGTTTCTAGACGTGACTCTTTATTCAAAGTCTTTTCAACTCTTGCTTTACGACGGGCTTCGATATCTCTATTGCATCTTGGAGGTATCTCTTGATCATCTTGATCATTTGAGTCCCCGTCTTGACCGGAATGTTGACCTTGATCATCTTGAAGCACATCTTCAACAATGGAAGGAGAGGGTTGATCTTGGTCATGACCTTGGCTAGCATCAACAATAGGAGAACTTGGTTCTTGCATAGCAACTTGGTCAACATGAGGAGGGTCTTGAACTTGTTCTTGGGGTGGTGCATCATTTGCTTCCATGATAGGCGCCGTTTCAACTTGTGATGAAGAGGCCTCCACTTGAATGGAGCTTGGACTTGCTTGAGGAGACTCGTAATGAATCTCAACGGGACGATGGAAACCAATGCCCATTCTTCTTATAGCATCTTGAGGCTCTTCATTATCTACATCACAAACATGAAATTGCGCCACTTGGGAGCCGTCATTCTCATCGAACCTCACATCACAAGATTCTATGACTTTCCCAACGGTTTTGTCATAGACTCTATAGGTGTGAGATTCGGCACCGTACCCAACAAAAACACCCTCTAAAGCTTTAGATTCAAATTTAGACAAACGAACACTTTTGTTCTTATAGAAACACTTACAACCAAATACTCGGTAGTAGGAGACATTGGGCTTGTTGCCGGTGAGCATCTCATAAGGTGTAAACTTCTTGCCAACTCGAAAGAATAGCCGGTTTGATGAATGACAAGCCGTGGAGATAGCTCGGCCCATAAGAAAGTGGAGACTTAAACTCCGCCAACATAGACCTTGCCATATCCATGAGAGTCCGGTTCTTCTTTCGGCTACACCATTTTGTTGAGGGGTATATGCAGCGGAATATTGATGACGAATCCCCTCTTCACTAAGAAACTCATTTAAGGTGTAGTTCTTGAACTCGGAGCCATTATCACTCCTAATGACCAATATAGGGACATTGTGTTGGCGTTGAACTTCATTGGAAAAGTCGATGACGGCTTGTTGGGTCTCATCCTTCGTCTTGAAGAAATAAACCCAAGTAAATCTTGAATAGTCATCAACAATCACCAAACAATATTTCTTCCCACCAAGACTTGGTTGAGGCACGGCACCAAAGAGATCAACATGAAGAAGTTCCAATATCCTCTTTGATGAAATGATGGTCTTGCTTGGATGGGGAGAATCATGCATCTTTCCTTCAACACAAGCCCTACAAAGACGATCTCTAGAAAAAGAAACATTGTCTTTTAGTCCAAGAATGTGGCCACCCTTGTGAAGACTTTGCAAAGTTCTCATGTTGACATGGGACAAGCGGCGATGCCACAACCATCCCACGTCGGCCTTTCCGAATAGGCATATTGCTTGAGTGTTGGTAGACCCCGAAAAGTCCACCACGAACAACTCATTTTCAACATACCCAACGAACATGACCTTTAGAGTCTTGCTCCTCAAGAGTACCACCATATCAATAGTAAAATGGACATCAAAATTCATCTTATTAAGTGCACGAACGGACATAAGATTGTAACCGAGGGACTCGACAAGCATGACATTTACAAGGGTGATATCCTTTGCAACTACCACCTTGCTGAGGCCCGATACCTCCGCTTTGGATTTATCACCATAGGAGACGGATGCTTGATTTATATTTTGTAATATCCAAAATAAAATAAAATAAAATAAAAATAGTAATGATAATAATTGAACCTTGACATTGAATATTTGTGCACTTTTTAAATTTATGTAGCAAATTGTGCAGTTTACACATAAGTCTAGCTTTAAAGAAAAAGGAAGAGTAGCACCCACGTAACCTGAAAATATCTAGGACTATAAACCTGTGGATAAACTCAGGTGTAAGCAGACCGGTGGTAACACGACCGTCGTTCTCATCCACCTCATTAACTCCTGCACAGATGTCACTCTCCTAGCTATACTCCTGACCTATAAATAGACCCTGCCGGCCGCCCATCCCATAGCACAGCACACAGTGTAAATCTCCCAAATCCCTTCCTTGCTTGCTAACCTGCTGGTTCGATCTGAAAAGGAAAGACAGTGAAAGGTATGGCCAGCCGCATGAGCCTACTCCTAGTCTAGTATCAAATGTACTGAAGTTATCTATTCTAGCTCCATTCTTTCTCTCTCCATAGAGATCTGCTAGTTCTTGCATCAGCTAGAGTGGATCTCAAAACTCTGTGCAATTTATGCGCTAAAGAAAGATGTTCTAAATATGGTTAGATCCAGAGTTTAACGCAATACTACTGTACTTACTAAATGAATCAAACTTGTTTCGATTAAATCTGTACCATTACCTAGTACTAAAATCTAGTAGCTAAATACAGCTAGTATTTGTGTGTGCATGCATGATCCATGGTGCAAACTATTATGAAACAGTACCGAGAGGAGTACTAGTACTATTTGGTGCTATACATGCATCGTGTGAAATGCTAGCTAGCTTGCATGCATGTGTGATCGATGGATGGTGGATTGATTCTTGCCAGGGCTAGTGAGGCAACTAGCTGCTCATGTCTTATCATGTCTCATCCTATTGCTACTAGCAGACGGCATGAAATAATGGTTGTTTGGACTGGTAAAATTATAGCTAATGTAATTGTACAAACTGTTTAGGTGGGAGCCAAGGTAGCAGAGAAGAATCGGATCAGGCAAGGCTGTGCATACCAGTTTCTTCTACAAATAATTCCTAAAATATATAATCTTGATTGAACAACATAAAATGTCCTTATATGTTACATGTGATATAAATGTAATTGCTTGTGAATATTTGTGATGTGAAGAATACTTTGTGATGTTGAATGCTATGCATGATTTGTTTGTGAATGACACCGTCGTGATCATGGTATGTATGGCGTACCAAGCCCGAGGCGGTCGATACCTGAAATAACGGTACGCGGTTAAAAACCGGTACTAGTGTGGGATGGATGTGCCTCACACAAGTAGGGGACTCGGCGTCGTGATTCTCGGAGATGGGTACTACCATTGGTGGAGATCACGACGGTCATTTGCTTGACTTGTGATGCATACTTTTATTTGTGTTGCTGCGCTATTGATTAATCATTTGCATGTATATTCATGTGCGTTAATTTTGCCCTAACATTCTTATTAGAAATTGTTAACTGCCATTTAATTAATTATTCTCTGATCCTTGTTGAGTATGTCTTAACATGCTCATGGCCAATTTTCTTTCCTCTGGTATGTGCAGTGCTTAAGGAACATGATTGTGATGGGGAAGCAATGGAGGTCCTAGAAAATCAGTAGACATCTAGGCAGGGTGTTGGAGCTACGGTTTTACTTAGACATGAATAAATGGAGGGATGCCTTTGTTGCATGCCTAGTACGATCGAATAGTGTACCTTCTAGTCTGGCTATTTTCCTTTGTAAAATATGGTGTACTCAAGAATAAATGGAACCTAGTGTTGTCTTGTGCTCTTAATTTTAGAGAAATACTACTTACGCCTTGTATGCTTATGATGTATTTTTATTTCATAAGTATACGGCGGACTGTCGCGATTATGTCTCCGCTAGCGGGGGCGTGACAGTTTTTGTGGTATCAGAGCACAGGTTCCAGATAATCTACCATAATATAAACTTAAATAACAAAGCTTTAGGGTTAGGAAAAGAAATAGGAAGTTTAGAAGGTCAATAACAAAGTAGACAAATTTTGGGGTAGGATGGCGACCATGCTCCGCTAGTATCATAGGATGTGTACCGGTTTGTTTAAAGTTCCTGTCCTTGCTTGTGCATTAGCATTTTGTTTGCATGGTAGGACCAGGTAGTAACCTGTTGATAAGAGGTGTAGCCATGGATGTTTTGTTTGTTTTACTAACATGCAGGTGGTGTGTTGTCAAATCGGGCATGGCGTATGTGGAGATTCCAGCCAAGGAATTTTTGGTAGAGTTTACCGCAGCTTTTTGTCTGGGGGCACCAGTTGTTAGCTGGAGGCCTGGCCCGGAGGAGATGGTTGTTGTAGGGGTTCAGGTTGACCTTGGTCCAGGTGATAGTGTCCAGGTGATAGTGTTCCATTTCTGCGCTACGAGGCTGTAGGTGCAACCATGCCGGAGGCCGAGCAGATGGCGTCCTTGATGGTCACCTAAGCTCTAGCTACTGAACGTCAGGTCTAAATAAGAGATATCAATTTCCCTGTGTTGGAGTTCTAGCAGAAGCAGAATAACGAACTGCGCCAGAAGCTAGCTGAGACTCAGCACCTGTGTATCGAGCTGATGGACATTGTCCGTTCTAGTGAGAGGGAGGTTGCTTTCCTGGAGCGCCTATCTCACAGGTTCAGTCGTTGCATTCGTAGCCTGAAGGACACTGTTGCAGCTCTGCAGCGTGGAGATGGAAGCTCTGCCGGTAGCTCCTGAACTAGGGGCATCAGCAGCTTGAGCAGTAGTGGTGTCGTACCTAGTATCCTATAAAATAAAGTCTTGCAGGGAGTAGAGTGTGGGTGGCAGTAGTTTGGCTGCAAGACGCAGTGGAAGAGTGGTTGGGGATGGCACTAGTCATTCTACCGTTTAATCTGCATGAAGTTGAAGAAGGATGCTTGTTTTGCTATCGTTTGTTCTACTTGGTACTACTGTTTTTTGTAGTATTACTGAAAACCTTTCCTGTGAACATTTCTTGCTCGGCATGTGACTCAAAAATATTTAGTGGCATGTGTACAGACCTGACACTTTATAAGATGTACATATGCATCTCTTTGTTGAGATTTTCCTTGATTGCTAAGACAAGCTGTGAAACCTGGAACGTGACTAGGTGAGGAATATGTAATAACCCATCTCTTTCACCTAGTAGTACATCATGCATGCAAGTTGAGAGGCATCGGTGAGAATTAAAATTTGCCTGGCATGCATACATGCATGTGTCCATCGATGTCTAGACTGTGGCCTACACTGCTTTTCTAGACACACTGTTTGAGTAGACATACACGAGCTGCTTACCTAAACGAATCAAGCATGTGTGAAGTTTCTGATTGCAAAGATATTTCTTTTTCCTGATGTGACTATTCTCTGCCTTGGCTAACTCACCTAATTTATTCAAGTTATTATAATAGATGGCTGATGATCATAGCAATGGTACAAGCCGTGACGCAAACAACGGCAACGCTAGACAAATGGTTCATGAATTAGGAGATCAGGGTGCGCTCGCTAATCTGCTTACCAATATACTCGGCAAGCAGCAGGAAACTCAACAGCGCCAAATGGATATCCTAGAGTGTGTTATGAAGAATGACACTCATCGTAGCAGTCTTGGTGAATTTCAAAAGCTCAAACCACCCTCCTTCTCTGGAACAGCAAATCCACTGGAAGCAGAAGACTGGATGACTGCCATGGAAAAAGCATTTGATGCTATGGAATGCACCGATAAGGAGAAAGTGTCATACGCGGTCTATATGCTTCAGTCAAGTGCTTTTGAATGGTGGGATGCCCATAAAAAGTCTTACCCGGAAGGAACTGAAATTTCTTGGGCATTATTTAAGGAAGAATTCTATAAGAAATATTTCCCGGAGAGTGTCAAGCGCATGAAGGAAAGAGAGTTCCTCGAGCTAAAACAAGGAAATAAATCTGTGACCGACTATGAAATTGAATTCTCTAGGTTGGCAAGATTTGCTCCAGAATTTGTTCAGACTGATGGCTCCAAGGCGAGGCGTTTTGAAAATGGATTACGCCAGCCACTTAAATGGCGCGTGGAAGCCTTTGAGCTAAATACTTTCAGGGAAGTAGTAAGTAAAGCACAACTACTAGAAAAGGGATATTATGAAGAAAGACTTGATAGGGACCAATCCTCAAAGAAGCCGAAGTTTAATGACAACCTGCAAAATAATGGTACGTAAAATTTCGAGGTCGAAATTTTTCTAAGGAGGGAAGGATGTAATATCCAAAATAAAATAAAATAAAATAAAAATAGTAATGATAATAATTGAACCTTGACATTGAATATTTGTGCACTTTTTAAATTTATGTAGCAAATTGTGCAGTTTACACATAAGTCTAGCTTTAAAGAAAAAGGAAGAGTAGCACCCACGTAACCTGAAAATATCTAGGACTATAAACCTGTGGATAAACTCAGGTGTAAGCAGACCGGTGGTAACACGACCGTCGTTCTCATCCACCTCATTAACTCCTGCACAGATGTCACTCTCCTAGCTATACTCCTGACCTATAAATAGACCCTGCCGGCCGCCCATCCCATAGCACAGCACACAGTGTAAATCTCCCAAATCCCTTCCTTGCTTGCTAACCTGCTGGTTCGATCTGAAAAGGAAAGACAGTGAAAGGTATGGCCAGCCGCATGAGCCTACTCCTAGTCTAGTATCAAATGTACTGAAGTTATCTATTCTAGCTCCATTCTTTCTCTCTCCATAGAGATCTGCTAGTTCTTGCATCAGCTAGAGTGGATCTCAAAACTCTGTGCAATTTATGCGCTAAAGAAAGATGTTCTAAATATGGTTAGATCCAGAGTTTAACGCAATACTACTGTACTTACTAAATGAATCAAACTTGTTTCGATTAAATCTGTACCATTACCTAGTACTAAAATCTAGTAGCTAAATACAGCTAGTATTTGTGTGTGCATGCATGATCCATGGTGCAAACTATTATGAAACAGTACCGAGAGGAGTACTAGTACTATTTGGTGCTATACATGCATCGTGTGAAATGCTAGCTAGCTTGCATGCATGTGTGATCGATGGATGGTGGATTGATTCTTGCCAGGGCTAGTGAGGCAACTAGCTGTTCATGTCTTATCATGTCTCATCCTATTGCTACTAGCAGACGGCATGAAATAATGGTTGTTTGGACTGGTAAAATTATAGCTAATGTAATTGTACAAACTGTTTAGGTGGGAGCCAAGGTAGCAGAGAAGAATCGGATCAGGCAAGGCTGTGCATACCAGTTTCTTCTACAAATAATTCCTAAAATATATAATCTTGATTGAACAACATAAAATGTCCTTATATGTTACATGTGATATAAATGTAATTGCTTGTGAATATTTGTGATGTGAAGAATACTTTGTGATGTTGAATGCTATGCATGATTTGTTTGTGAATGACACCGTCGTGATCATGGTATGTATGGCGTACCAAGCCCGAGGCGGTCGATACCTGAAATAACGGTACGCGGTTAAAAACCGGTACTAGTGTGGGATGGATGTGCCTCACACAAGTAGGGGACTCGGCGTCGTGATTCTCGGAGATGGGTACTACCATTGGTGGAGATCACGACGGTCATTTGCTTGACTTGTGATGCATACTTTTATTTGTGTTGCTGCGCTATTGATTAATCATTTGCATGTATATTCATGTGCGTTAATTTTGCCCTAACATTCTTATTAGAAATTGTTAACTGCCATTTAATTAATTATTCTCTGATCCTTGTTGAGTATGTCTTAACATGCTCATGGCCAATTTTCTTTCCTCTGGTATGTGCAGTGCTTAAGGAACATGATTGTGATGGGGAAGCAATGGAGGTCCTAGAAAATCAGTAGACATCTAGGCAGGGTGTTGGAGCTACGGTTTTACTTAGACATGAATAAATGGAGGGATGCCTTTGTTGCATGCCTAGTACGATCGAATAGTGTACCTTCTAGTCTGGCTATTTTCCTTTGTAAAATATGGTGTACTCAAGAATAAATGGAACCTAGTGTTGTCTTGTGCTCTTAATTTTAGAGAAATACTACTTACGCCTTGTATGCTTATGATGTATTTTTATTTCATAAGTATACGGCGGACTGTCGCGATTATGTCTCCGCTAGCGGGGGCGTGACATATTTGGTCTCAACTCCGCCATGATCTCCTTGCTTCCGGTCATATGACTAGTGCATCCACTATCAACCACCCATTTAGACCCACCGGAAGCATAGTCCTACAAGAAATCATTGCTTGGTTTTAGGTACCCATCTTGCAATGGGTCCTCTTTTGTTAGCAACAAGGGTCTTAGGAACCCAAATAGAATAAGCAATGTAACCATCATAAGGACCAACATATTTTGCATAAACATCCCCATAATAATCAACATAAAGAATGTAGTTGGGATTGTTATGCCCCGCAAAGTCACTACGAGTGGTCTTGCCCCTAGTGGCATTACCACCCGCAATGGAGGTCTTGTCTTGTGTGGGCTTGGCCTTGGTGTTGCTCTTCTTCTTCTTTGCCTTGGCCACATAACCAAGACCCTCCTTCCCTTTGTGTGGCTTTTGCTCAAAAATTTGAGCAACAACCTTTTCTTTACCTTTAGGAATAGAGGTCTTGGCACTAGTGGCCTTGGCAAGCTCAACCTTCAACCTAGCATTTTCCTCAATAACATTTGCATGATCACAAGAGGGAGTAGTAGTGCTAGGTGAGATAGATTTAGAAAGTTGAGTTTGAAGTTGCTCATGAGACTTGACTAGAAGAGAGTGGGTACTTTCCAAGGCCTTGTCAGCCTTGTTAAGTTTCTCCATATCCTCAAGGAGTCTAGCATTAGCAACCACAAACTCGGCTTTCTCCTTTTTAATCACTTTATATTTAGCAAAGACATGGTCTCTATCCTTAATGATTTTAGCAATTATTTCATCATTTTTATCATCAAGAGACTCAATTCTTTCCTCAAGAGAAGTTCTATATTCACTCTCTTCTTGAAGAGAGGCATTTAAGGATGCAATGGTGAGAGCATCCTCTCTCTCTCAATCTTTCCCTTGTCATCAAGGATTTCTTCGGCCGCATCAAGTTGTCTCAAGAGAGACTCAACATATGCCTTAGTTTCACCTTGCAAGTTAGCCACAATAGTATCGGAAGCAACAAGTTCTTTCTTAATCACAAGACTAGTTTTATCATGTATTTCATGCATAGTATTGGGAGTAGAAGATGATACCTCGGTGACGTGAGCCATGAGGCAACGAGCGGTGTTGATGGAGAGGTTCTCATTGGGGGATTCGAAGAGACAAGGAGGTGGAGTTGATACAATGGCCAATGCGGCCACCTCACGAGTGGGTTCTTCTTCTTCTTCGGAGTCCTCAGAAGGATATTCTTCTTGAGTCATCAACACAATTCTTGGTACTTTCTTGAAGAATGGCTTCCTCTTGACAAAAGGCTTCTTTTGTATCATGTTTGATTGGCCCTTGAGGACTAGCCTTCCACCGTTTTGCTCTCTATTCTCATATGGACAATCTTTGATGAAGTGATGCTTGTTATGACAATTGTAGCAAGTCTTTATCCTATTAGCAAACTCCTTCTTCCCACTTGGATTGCTTGTTCGATCAAGTTGAGCCTTTGCCTTTGCCGGGTCATTCCAAAATGTCCTTGTTGCAAGAGCTATGTGACCATGGAGGGCTTGTTCAAGGTCATCGGGAGGAATGTTGTTCGGGCATGCTTCAACTTCATCATGTTCATCAAGGCACACAACCTTGGAATTCAAAGCAAGAGAGGGACCTTGTTTCATTCCCATGGCCCTAGCACGGGTGTCTAGAGCATTCTTGGTGGCAACCTTGGAGGCTTCCATCTCTTGCATAACTTTATTGGATGTCATCTCAAGGTAGTTGTATTTTCCTTGTAGGGCCTTCAAGTCAACGGGCTCGAAGGGCATGAGAGCATTCACATACTTCCTCTTGATCCAAGCATCATCCACATAGGTTGCCCCAACATTATAAAAGGCTTTGGCAAGAATCTTGAGTCTTCCATACATCTCCTCATGAGTTTCACTATCAAGCATGTAGAAACCTTCGGCCTCATTGCTCAAGGCATCAAATCTATTCCTCTTCATGCTTTCATTTCCAAGAAATGCCATCTCAAGGCATTCCCAAGCTTCTTTGGCGGTGGAGACATGTTGAATGTGATGCATGCCATTCTCTCCAACGACAAGTTCAATCATGTGGAGAGCGGAAGCATTGAGTTGTTTCTCGGCCACCTCTCTTCTTGTCAAGTTGTTAGGATTCACGGCCTTGAATCCCTCTTGAATGATCCTCCAAAGCTCGATAGAGGAACTGTTGATATGAGATTTCATTAAGTGTTGCCAAGTAGCAAAAGCCAATGCATTAAGTTTAGGAGGTGGACCCAAGGGGTTTATGCGAGTATGATGGATAGGTGGGTCGGGAGAGTACACAAGGGGAACCGCATGGTACTCCGGCTTCCCACCTTCGGGTATGGTGGTAGATGAGGAGGGATTCTTAAGATCGGTATTTTCAACCCCTTTCTTTTTCTCTTTTTCCTCCTCGGTATCATCGTCATTGGAGTTAGCGGAGTCCTCTAGTGAGACGGTCTCCGTAGGAACCTTGCCACTTGTGAGTTGCTTGATCAAGTCACGCATCTCAGCAAATTGGGTATCGATGGATGATTTCAATGATGTTTCCATCGTTTTGAGATCGGCCATGGATGCTGGAGTGGCTTGGTCCTTCACGGACTGATCCTCACTTTGTGTCATACTTCTCTTAGGCGGTTAAGCCCAACAAGAGAGCCGAGGCTCTGATACCAATTGAAAGGATCGTATGACACCTAGGGGGGGGGGGGTGAATAGGTGCTATTTCAATTTTAATACTTTTTCAAATTAGGCTTGACATAAAAAGGTAAATTCTCTAGATATGTAACTAAGGTGAATTTACCTATATGATAAGCTAGCAACTAAACAAGATACACGAAGTAAAGACTATAAACAAGGATAGAAGTAACCGAAGTGAAAGCACGCGGAGACAAGGAAGTATTCCGAGTTCCTCCTTTTTAGGGGAGTACGTCTCGTCGGAGAGGTGTGAGCTACCACGAAGGTCAAAACTCAACCGCCACAAAGGCGTCACCTTCTTCTCCGATGAACCGCACCACAAAGGTTTGGTTCACCTTCCACTATCGGAATCCTTCAAGGCGGAATCCGGAGCCCTTACAACAACGATCTGGGGCACAACCCACAAGAGGATTGGGGGCTCCCGAACAGCTACAAATCTGTCACAAAGACAACAAGTGAGTACAATAAGAGGCTAGGTTTTCCCAATGGAAATCCTAACAAAGGGGCCCTCAAGTAAATGAGGGGTAAATGAAGAACGGCTTGGTGAAGATGTAGATCCGGGCCTTCTCCTTAACTCCAAGTATCAACGAGTTTGGGTGGAGGGATTGAGAGATCTAGTAATTCTTGAGCTTGCAATAATGGAGTCTTCAAGTTTGGTCAAGCTAGAGAGCTGGAGGTAGGTGGAGGGCATTAAATAGCCCTCCCCAAAATCTGTCCGTTGAGACCTTTTTCCCGAGCTAGCGGTAGTACCGCCCGGCGCAGCGGTACTACCGCTGGCGTCTTCTGCACCGCGGTCAAACCAGCGCGCGCTGACTGCGCCTTGAAACCTCATGAGCGGTACTACCGCCCGTAGTGCCGGTAGTACTGCACATGGCCTTTCGAACCTCCGTCCAGCGGTACCGCGAGCGGTACTGCCGCTGAGCTGGTCAACCACCAGCGTTGACCGCGGTACTGCCGCCTGACTTTTAGCAAGTAGTACTCAACGGTACTACCGCCCGAAGACAGAAACAACTCCTTCTCTTCCTTTTTTCGATGCGAGATTAACGGAGATGTTTGCATAAACCTGATCACACTTAGACAATGAGTTAGGGGCACATGTTGTTTTGTCAACATCACCAAAATATGAGTAAGAGCAAATTATGCTCTTTCACCTATCTTGGTTGTTTGATTTGTAAGATTGGATCTTATAGAATTTTTTGCGAAATAATCATTTATACTACTTCCCATAGGAACTCTAGCATCCACTCCAACCTATGTTTACAATTCATTTGATGGAATCAAACATCCTATCAAATTCTATAGGACTGGAGAGTGCATGACATTGCAATTCTATGATTTTCATATTCCTACGTTTTTCCTATCTTACGAATCAAAGAGGCCCAATGTTTATGTTGTATACCCGATTTGCAGGTCATATAAGTGACACATGAGTCCTGCTCGCTAAAAGCTAGGGCAGTAGGACGGCAACCAAGAACGGTCGGCCTGTAAATTAACGGCCATAGCTAGAATTGGTCACTAGGTTCAAAAGAGCCGTTTAAAATGCATAGGGTGTTCTTTTATCGTAGGATTGAGAAACAATGGAACAAACGATGGAAGTCTAATTTGGATGCTGCCGCCCTTGCGGCCGACGACGAGGAGAATGAGATGGTCATGGCCGCTCTTCTAGATGCGCAAGTTGAGGCAGAGGCCGTGCCGAAGCATGGAGGATCAGCGAAAGGGTGGATGGCCAACAAGAATAGTTATAGAGAAACTGGGCACGCGCTCTTGTTCAACGACTACTTTTCTCAGAACCCAGCGAACTTTCCTCATGAATTTCGCCGGCGCTTTAGGATGGACAGGGAAGTGTTCAGGAAAATTGTGCATGGCGTTCAGGAATATGATGACTACTTCGACCTGAACAGAGATTGCACCGACCTTCTTGGATTTTCATCCCTTCAGAAATGCACGACTGCCGTACGGTGTCTTGCATATGAAGTTCCCTTCCTGGATGACTATCTCCGTATGTCTGAGTCCATCGCCGTCGAAGCCACCTACCGGTTTTGCAGGGCAGTGGTGAAAGTGTTTGGAGAGGAATATCTGACATCACCAAATGCGACAGACACAACTCGTCTCATGGCACAAAGCGAAGCAAAATGTTTTTCGGGGATGCTTGGTAGCATCGATTGCATGCATGGGAAATGTAAGAACTGCACATTCGCTTGGCAGGGGATGCATAAGTTAGTACATCAATGTCATACTTGAGGTCGTGGCAGATTATGATCTTTAGATTTGGCATGCATTTTTCGGCACGACCGCTGCTCACAATGACATCAATGTGCTCCAACGCTCCCCGGTGTTTCTCAAACTTTGTCAAGGCCTAACTCCGCAACGTAACTATGTCATCAATGGCCATGAGTATGACAAGGGGTACTACCTTACCGACGGCATCTATCCTAATTGGTCAACATTTGTGAAGACTATCCGTAACCCTGTCGGCGAGGCAAATTGCCATTTTGCAAAGAGGCAAGAGGCTGTCCGCAAAGATGTGGAGCGACATTTGGTGTTCTCTAGGACAGGTTTGCCGTCGTCCGTTACCCTTGTCTTTCTTGGTCGCTAGATCAAATGTGTGAGATCATAAATGACTGCGTTATCATGCACAACATGATCATCGAGAGTGAGCGAGATACGAGGAGGCAATTGGTCAACAAGGTGTTTGATTTCCGGGGCCTATGGCCCAGCCACAGTCGGGTGTGCCGTCGCAGTTTTCAGAATTTCTTGCCACCATCGGCAAATTCGCGATGGAACAAGGCACGCGCAGCTGCACGATGACCTCATGGCGCACTTGTGCGCAATCAAAGCAAACAACGTACCTCAGTCGGCATCGGTTTGAGATTTCCATGTGTCCTTTTCGAAATCTTGAATATTTTGAATTTGAATTGTTGTAATAATTTATACATCTTCTATATTTAGATTCTTATTGAACTTTGCAATGAAGTTTACAAGTTATTCATAAAAATGATCAAAAAAAAGTTGGGGTATTGGTTTGGAGTGCACTATAGGCAACACCCCAATGTGGTTGCCGGATACGAATTTGGAGGGTGCCGCTAGAGATGCTCTTAAACCCTATAGCAGAGGGTGCATAAAAGAAACATTTCGTTACTGTGGTTGTGATTGTTGTTGTAGGCCATAGTTACAGTGTTGGAGCGTTGTTTAATACTACATGTATAGGGTTACGGTTGGACTTGACACGGAGGGTTTAATTTTGACGTCGAATTCGTGTAACCCGAGTACAATTTTTATGACGGAGTTTGACAAAACAAAAACAAGTTTAGATTGAATTTAATTTGGAATATCTAAAAACTCTACATCTCCTGTGGTGGGACTCCCTCAGAAGATCAGTCCACATATGAGCAAGAAAAACGTCACCGTAGGATATTTGGAGTTTTGCACACCAACACACATCAAATCTCAGTTCAGCTAGTTGTCGTTGATCTCAGGAGCACCAAGCAACACGAGAAGAAAGACAACAAATTAATCAATCAACCAGCTGGCGCATGGACTTGCGAGCACCACCCCCTTCCTTGGCTCCTCGCCTCCTCCCCCAACACTCTCGCTAGATTCGGGGATCACACACTGACACACCGACACTGACACACACGTTCTCTCTCCGTCGTCACAAGAACTCCAAGGGAGGGAAGAAACCCGGCCAGAAGCCATCGGGCTGCAACATTTTCTTCCTCTCGCAATGCTCCATGTACATGCCGTCGCCGGCGTCTTGCTGCTGCTTCTATCCTACCCCTCCCCGACTTCCCAGTTCAGCTTCGGCGCCACATTTGGCCCCTGGATCAATGGTGCCGCGCCACCGCCGTCTGCTCCCAGCCCCCCCGCGTCCACGCAGAGCCAGATCGGCGGGGGCGGGCAAGAATACACGGCGCTGCAGGCGCTGAAGGCGGCCATCTCCAATGACCCCGGCGGCGCGCTGTCGTCGTGGCAGGGCCCCAATGTCTGCGCCTACAAGGGCGTCTTCTGCTCCGCGCCGCCCCCCGGCGAGGCGGCGGCGAGCGCAGTGGTCGCGGGCATTGACCTCAACCACGCCAGCCTGAAGGGCACGCTCCCGGCCGCCATCTCCCTCCTTGCCCACCTCACGTTCATCCACCTCAACAGCAACCGCCTCGCCGGCGCCGTTCCAGATACGCTTGGGGACCTGCAGTACCTCACCGAGCTCGACCTCAGCAACAACCTCTTCTCCGGGCCCTTCCCTGCGGCCACATTGCTGATACCGTCGCTGGTGTACCTCGACCTGCGGTTCAACGGCTTCTCCGGCGAGCTCCCGGACGAGGTCTTCGCCAAGAATCTGGACGCTCTCTTCCTCAACAACAACCAGTTCGAGGGCCAGATCCCGGAGACGTTGTGGTCGTCGCCGGCGACGGTGATCACCCTGGCGAACAACCGCCTGACTGGCCCCGTCCCGACGGCTTACAGCTACAGCGGCGCCGGTGGGCGGCTCCGGGAGCTGCTGTTCCTGAGCAACAGGCTGACCGGCTGCGTCCCGGAGGCGCTGGGGTTCCTGCCGAGCATCCAGGTGCTGGACCTGAGCAGCAACCTGCTGTCGGGCCACCTGCCGAGCACGCTGTCGTGCCTGTCGGGCATCGAGGTGCTCAACATCGCGCACAACCAGCTCACGGGGAGCTCCCGGAGCTGGTGTGCGACCTGAGGCGGATCACGAACCTGTCCGTCGCCTTCAACTTCTTCTCCGGGATCAGCCAGGACTGCGACCGGCTGGCCGGGCGGAGCATGTTCGACTTCTCCGGGAACTGCGTGCCGGGGCGGGGCATGCAGCGGCCGCAGCCCGAGTGCGACGGCGCGCCGGGGGACGCCGGGCTCAGCTGCCTGCGCATCCCGGGTCGCGCCCCGCAGCGTGCGCCCATGCGGCCGTGTCATTGGGCGTCGGCGTCGGCGTCACCTTAGGGGGCGCGCTGACCTTCGGCGGCGGCGCCGAGGTCACGGTCACCGTTCCATGATCGAACGGATCGGGGTCCGGCATGTACCTTCTTTTCGGGTGAAATTAATTAGCCTCCTTTGTTGGCAGAGCGCATTGGATCATTGCGTGATGGTGGTAACTGTGTTCTGGTTAATTCGTCCTGGCATGACATGGGTGTTTGCATGCCTAATTAACCATGCATATGCCAAGCACAAACTCATTCCCAGATTCCCTAGTGTACAGAAGAGAAGAGATCGTGGTGCGAAACCCCGTGATGCTTTTGCTCGAATTAGCAGTGACGAGACTGCTGTGCTTTTCAGCTGGATGAGGAGTGATTTGTTTTGAGAGCGAGGCGAGAGATCGGAATTAATTGGCACCTCCATGAATGCAAGGCCGGTAGATGCAACGACCTGCAGCGAGATGGGCCATGGCCGGCCGTGCAGGGTGCTCCCATCCGGGCCATGTGATGTGCATGTGCTGCGTTGCTAGCTGCCCTTCTCTTTCCCGTGCGCTCGTACCCGTTGTGCAGGGCGCGCGAGCCAGCATCACTTCCAACCAGATCTTCCAATTGTAAAAATGGGCTGCACCAAGTCCGCATTCTTACTTGTTGCATTCTTTACAACTGGATCTTAGGGTGGGGAATTGATGAACTTGTCCCGTCTGAGGAACATATGACGCCTGACGACCTCGACTCGTGTCGTGCCATGGTGTCCCCCTTGTGATAGTGAATCTTGGGAGACCAGAAGGATGAAGTGTGCTCAAACAATATGGGATGACAAAGTTGCCGCCAGGCTGTGAGAATCAGCAGAGGAAGAGGAAGAAGAAAAAGCAGGAGAAGATAAATCAGTCCCCACCCTACACAACGAGAGTAAAAATATCTCTCAAAACATGTAGCCCAAAAGTAGGAAAGAACAGCAAAACCAAGGGTCCCTTAGGATTGGAGGATTTTCATTAAATTTAGCCCCGGAAGAAGATGTGACGCAACATAAAGGTTATATAGGTCGGGCACCAGAATGAATTACACTGCCATGTGTCTGCACCAGAATGAATTGTATTAGTTTTGCACTCATATGACAAATTATTATGGCGAAGGATTCGGATACGGCTGCTCGCCCCCTCGCGTCGCCTCCCTTCAGGCGACCGAGGGGAACCCTAGCCGCCCCGCGCCGCCACCCCCTCCGCTCACCTCCCTCCCCTCGTCGCCCCCCGAGGCGGCTGCCGGACAAGGCCGTGCAGCGCCGGTGACGGGGGCGGCGGGATCTGCGCCTTCGCCCCCCCCCCCCCAGCGAGCGGTTTTGGAGGTAAAGCTGCTCGGGCAGGGGGGCCCTCGTCGGCAGCGGCGCCCTTCGGCTCGCGCCTCGCTCTGCGGGCGTCCGCCCTCCTCGCGCCCCTCCGGCGCGGGCTGTGGCGGCCCGGCTGCGCCCGCCGCTGGCATCCACTCCCCTGCGCCGCCGCCGGAAGATGCCATCGGGCTTGCACCGCGGTGGACGGTGCCAACGCAGGTTTTCTTCTGCGCGCTGCGGCGGCCCCTCTCCGCGGGCCCCCGTGGCGGCGCGACCTTCCACGGCAGCGCGGCCAAATCCATGGCAGCGGACCTCTATGGCAGCGCGGAGGTCCATGGCGTGGGGCATCGTGGTGATGCCGCTCTCCCCTGATGGTGCGGCCGCTCGGTGCGGCGGCTCCTAGATGAAGACCTGCTCTGACGCTTCCTCGGGTTCGCTTCTCCGGCCTGCTTGGCGTTCTCCGTCGTCCTTGGTGCACGAGGCCTCGTCCCCGCTGTTCCGTGCACTGGATGGATGGATGGTGGTGTGGACACGGAATTGGGGGAAACCCTTGGCCGCTTAGGCCACGACGTCGACGACGCCCCGGCGCCCTTCTCGGAGGCTTCGTTGAAGTTCCATCTCCATCACCCGCCCCCCCTGCCGGGTGAAAATCCGGTCCCTGCTTGGGCAACGGCGGCGTTCCGATGTCGCTCCCTCCGTGGAGGCGCTGCTCGGGGATGGCAGGGGTGGGTCGTGAGCGTTATGGTGGCTGTGGTAAGCTGGTAACGGTGCTGCGTTTTGGTGGTGGTGCGGCCAGATTGGGGCCGATGGTGGTGTGTTTCTCTCCTCGGCTGGCCTTCGCGTGGTCTCGGCTCCGTCGATGTGCTTGCCCGAGAGCCTCCCTTGGTTGCTGTTGAGGTGTGGGAGCGTCGTGCTTTTGGTGGCGTCTCGGCTCACCTTTGCTCATTGACGATACAATGTATGTCTCCCCACCTGCTTTCGTTTCGATCTCCGTGGCGGAGCTTCCTATCTAGGATGTGCTAGGTGCTAGGCTTGACACTCCGATGATGGTGGTGGTGCTCCTGAGTTGTGCCTGGGGTTCGAGTCGCAAGCCGGTGCGGTGCGTGAGGCAATGATTGCAGAGTCGTGGCATTGTGATCCCTCGACTGCACCCCCTCACCTCTTGTGTCTCTTGGTGGCTCTTGCTGTAACCTCTTCTAGTTGTCTTTTTCTTGTTTTTTCTTTGTCTTCTCTTCCCCTGTATCCCCCTGTACAATTGCTATTCTGTTGTAAGAACATAGCCCGCCAGGCTCTTTCGATGAAATATAACAACCGGTGGGGAGTAAATATGACAAATTATTGGACCACCCCGCCCCAAATTTTTTGAACTTGTTGTATGAATTTGCACTAGACAAGTATTTGTATGACCCACGCTATTACCTCTTTCTGGTAACGTGAGGCTGATTAACTTGACTTGGTGTAGTTAACATGATAGGGTCTTGATGCAGGTTTGGAGCCGACCAAGGAGATCACAGGGGTAGAGAAGGTGAAGCACGGGGAATACTTCATCGAAGCCCGTGGCCTCTGGGAGAAGCTATAGAGGTCGTCTCGGCCAAAAAGCGGCGCCAAGATTCTTGATTTATATACCTAGCCCGTCGGAACAGGGTGCATGCATATCTCTTTTTGATAGTTTGCTCCGAGAAGATGGCCGTCGCAAAGCTAGTCCAAAATCTCTCTCTCTCTCTCTGAGCCGATGAGGCGGTCAGCATTGATGCCTAGCATCTTATCCTTTTTAATACAACTAGTTGTACCATTTTGAGAGAAAAATACAACTAGTTACAAGGGTGTCGAGGTGTGCCCTCGGCAAATCCCATGGTTGCTATACCTAGGGTTGATTGTGTGGTAGAGAACGCGTAGTATCGGTGGAATCGACGGCTGACAAGCTGGATTTACCCAGGTTCAGGGCCCTCGAGTGAGGTAAAACCCCTACTTCCTGCCTGTCTGTATTTATGGTATGAATATGAGGGTTACAAGGGTTCGACGAGTTGCTGATTTCGCCGAGGTTTTGGTGGCTATGGATTGCTTGTCCTCGATCGATCTCCCTCCCAGCCTTTATATAGGAGGCTGGGTCTCGGGAAACATAACCGACCAAGGTTACACGTATGGAAAGTTTTAACCGACTATAATTTGATCTAACTTGGAAAGCACTCTTCGTCTTGGGCCTTCCTTCGTAGGCTTCGATTAATCCTTGTACTTCTTTGATCATCACGTGCACCAGGTACCCTTATGCTGGGGTACCCGCAGAGTATAACCTCGTCATTAGCCCCCGAGTACTTGCTTGACTCGAAGAATCGAGCATATGCTCCCTTCATCGTGCACGTCATAGTCTTCTGAGTTTGTTCTTCTGACCCGAGGTAGTTCTTCAAGCTCCAATTTGTTTCGATTGTATGCGTACGTTAACCGAGGGATATTGACATAGTAGGCCTGATTCACTCGAATATCGAGCTCAGTTAACCGCACATTTGGACGAAACCTTACTAGTCTTCAGTCAGACTCGAGTCCCCGGACTCGAGCCTGGAACGCAGTCGAAAAGATTTTGCCTAGGGATGTTGATGTAGTAGGCCTGATTCACTCGAAAATCGAGCTCAGTTAACCGCACATTCAGGAGAAACCATACTAGCCTTCAATCAGGTTCAAGTCCCCGGACTCGAAGCTGGAACACTTTTGAAACTTTTGCCTAGGGATATTGACATAGCAGGTCAGATTCACTCGAAAATCGAGCTCAGTTAACCGCACGTTTGGGCGAAACCATACTAGCCTTCAATCAGGTTCGAGTCCCCGGACTCGAAGCTGGAACATACTGGACAGACTCGACTCAGGCCGTTGTAGGTCTTACTGATTCGTTCTGCAGTTTTAACTTTTGATACCTAACGCATCCGTCAGGATTTTCATCATGTCTGTTGACACGGAAAAATTCAAGGGAAAACACTGTTGGAGCGTCCCTCGGCCCATCTCGATTGCTCGGCGGGTCTTACCTTTGCATTTGCGTATGCAGCATCCGAAACATCTGCGACTGGCATAGTCCAGGAATTTATGAAGTTTGATTCTTTGATTTGTGAAGTACTTAATGCATTTTAATCGAGTCTATAGTCGAGTGAGTTTCTTACCTTCTTTTGAGAATCTATGGGAGCGCGACAGCGCTCCCATGGGAGTAGCCCCCCGAGATTGTGGTTTATTGTCTTGCAATAGAGGACAATCTCAAATCATCCCTCTGCACTGCTTTGACCAATCGAAATATTTTGCTTTTGAAATTTATGGGAGCGCGTCAGCGCTCCCATGGGAGTAGCCCCCGAGATTATGCTTTATTTCGTTTGAAGTATAGGATAATCTCAATAACTTTGTTTCTTCCTGACTAATCACAAGAATTTTTTTGATGTGCTCCCATGGGAGTACTTTTGCCAGTCGAATCATTTTTGTAATCTTGAATCATGTGTCGATTGTATTCTTGAATCCTTACTCGACGTCATCGTAGTATAATCGGGGCAGTCCTCAGGGTAACACATCTGTGTTTTTGATTTGTGCCAGGTCCCGAGTTTATCGAGTGGGTTTGCGTTTCCTGTTCGACTCAGCCCCCGAGCATGTCGAGTGGGGTTTTTGGGTTTCCTGTTTTGACCCAGCCCCGAGTATGTCGAGTGGGGTTTGGGTTTTCTGATTGACCCAGCCCCCGAGTATGTCGAGTGGGCTGTAAGTCTTTGTGTTTACTGATTTTGAGCTAGAATTTTGATGCTTATGTTTTTATGATCGAGCCCCCGAGTTTTGAGTGGGGTAAAGGCATATATGAGAAATATGGAGGAACATGTATCTTTATTCGAAATATGTGTTCGATCAGCAAGCCGCCTCATTAAAACCTTCCAGTCCCCTTAAGTACCCTGGTAAGGGAAAAGAGTGCGTCTGAAACTTGCTGATTCTTTGACCTTATGCGCTATTACATATGAGGTTAAGAGATCTATGCATAGAACCGACGCAGGTGCGCCACGTTCCATGGGTTTGATGCTACTTCCCGTCTTTGCGTTCTTCAATCGATAGGCTCCTCCTTCGATGACTTCTGTGACGATGTAAGGTCCTTCCCATGGTGATGCAAGTTTATGGACTTTCTTCTGTTTCTCCCGCAGCACCAAGTCTCCCACCATGAAGGACCGTGTGCGTAATCGACGACTATGGTAGTTGCGGAGGTCTTGTTGATAAACGGCTGTTCGTGCCAAAGCCGTATTGCGTGCTTCTTCCAGCAAATCGGCTGCGTCTTCGAGTGCCTTGTTCGCGTCGTTTTCTTCATATGCTTCCACTCGTGGTGCATTAAACTTGACGTCGGATGGTAACACTGCTTCCGCACCATAGACCATGAAGAACGGTGTGTACTGTGTGGAGGCGTTTGGGGTGGTCCTTAAGCTCCATAGTACTGATGGAGTTCATCTACCCATGCACCCGCGGCCCTTTTGAGTGGTACTAAGAGTCTCTTTTTGATGCCACTGCATACGAGTCCATTGGCCTTTTCGACCTGTCCATTGGATTGTGGATGTGCCACAGAGGCGTAGTTTAGTTTGATGTTTTGTTCCTTGCAAAAGGATTTGAACTCTTCCGCCGTGAAGTTTGTACCATTATCAGTTATGATGCTATCCATTACTCCAAATCGATACATGATCGATTGTATGAAACGAACTGCCGTAGAAGCTGTTGAGCTTGTGATGGGGATAGCTTCGATCCATTTGGTGAACTTGTCGACTGCCACTAGTAAGTGAGTATGACCTCCTTTTGATGATTTTTCAGTGGTCCCACCATGTCAAGCCCCATTGGGCAAAAGGCCATGCTAATGGTATGGTTTTTAGCGCGATGCGGGTGCATGTGGCTTGGAAGCGAACTTCTGGCAACCAATACATCTTTTGACTATGTCCTCTGCGTCCCTTAGCGCTGTAGGCCAGTAAAACCCTGCTCGGAAGGCTTTGGCTACGAGTGATCGACTGCCCGCGTGGTGCCCGCAGTACCGGCATGAATGTCCCGAAGGAGATCCTTGCCATCTTCGAGTGCAATGCATCTTTGGAACATACCTGAGGTGCTGCGTTTGTACAACTCACCGTTTATGATGGTGTATGCTTTTGCTCGTCGAGTGACGCGTCTGGCCTCGTTTGTATCTTCTGGTAGTTCATTGCGAAGTATGTATGCGAGAAAAGGTTGAGTCCATATTGGCTCAATGAGAAGTACCTCAATCGGAGGATCCTCTGTGCTTGGCGCTTTGCTCTTGTCTGTAGCTGCTGTCGTAGTCGATGGCGTTTGTCGATTGACCTACGCTCTATTCGTTCAAAGAAAACACCCGGCGGGACTGGTGCTTTTGTGGAAGCAATGTTGGCTAATTTGTCAGCCTCTTCATTGCTTTCTCTCCCTACGTGTCGTAGTTCGCAGCCATCGAAGCTGCCCTCCATTATGTTGTACAAATCCCGATAAGCGATCATGTTGTCTGCGATTGCATCACAGGCCTTCATTGTTTGCTGCACAACTAAGTTAGAGTCGCCATAAATCATTAGTCGAGTGCATCCCATGGCTTTTGCCATGCGCATGCCATGGATTAGACCTTCGTATTCGGCCTCGTTATTTGATGGGAACTCGAAACCCATTTGCAAGATATAGCGCAGTTTGTCGCCTTTTGGTGATATGAGTATGACGCCCGCTCCTGCTCCTTCATTCTTTTTGGATCCATCGAAATACATGGTCCAGGAATTTGATACGTCAGGTACCCCTGGCAATTGAGCTTCTACCCACTCGGTGTGAAAATCGGGTAGGACTTGTGATTTGATGGCTTTCGGGTGTTCGTACTTGATTCCTAGTGGTCCCAGCTCGATGAGCCATTTTGCTACTCGCCCCGTTGCGTTGGGGTTTGTGAGGACGTCTCCAATCGCTGATTTATTGACCACCGTTATCGGGTGTTCTGTGAAGTAGTGCGCCAGCTTTCTTGATGTCATAAATACGGCGTACGCCAATTTCTGATATTGCGGGTACCGCTGTTTGGACGGGGAAAGAACTTCACTTACGTAATATACTGGCCTCTGTATGCTTTGACTATGTCCTTCTTCCATGCGGTCAACCACCAGCACGGTGCTGACCACTCGATTGGTGGCTGAGATGTATAGGTAGAGTGGCTCATTTTCCTTAGGTGCTACGAGGATTGGCGGACTTGTGAGCATCTTTTTGAGTTCGAGGAAAGCTGCTTCAGCTTCATCCGTCCACTCGAACTTGTCTGCTTTCTTCATCAATTTGTAAAATGGAAGTGCTTTTTCGCCTAGTTTGCTGATGAATCGACTGAGTGCTGCTACTCGACCAGCTAGCTGCTGTACCTCATGGAGTTTGGTAGGTCTCTTCATTGTGAGTATAGCTTGTATCTTTTCTGGGTCTGCTTCGATTCCACGTGCAGATATCAAATAACCCAAGAGTTGTCCAGCTGGGACACCGAAGGTGCATTTCTTTGGGTTAAGCTTGATGTTGTATCGATTGAGATTCTTGAATGTCTCCTGTAGATCACTGATTAATGTGTCCTCCTTTTCAGTCTTGATGACGATGTCGTCGACGTAGACCTGAACATTGCGTCCTATCTGTTCTTGTAGACAGTTTTGCATCATGCGCTGGTAGTTGCGCCTGCGTTTTTGAGCCCGAAAGGCATGGTTGTGTAGCAGTAGACCCCGAGTGGGGTTATGAATGCGTTTTGTCTTCGTCTTCTTCTTCATCCGAATTTGATGGTATCCTGAATATGCATCCAAAAATGATAACCGAGCGCATCCTGCTGTTGAGTCGATGATCTGATCGATTCGTGGTAATGGAAAGTGATCTTTTGGACAGCATTTGTTTAGGGCAGTAAAATCTACACACATCCGCAGGGTGTCGAGTGCTTCTTTTCGACCAGTACAGGGTTAGCAACCCAGTCTGCCTTTTTGATTTCTCGAATGAACTTTGCAGCAAGTAACCTATCAACTTCTGCCTCGATTGCACCTCTTTTGGGATCGGAGACACGGCGCATAGTTTGCTTGACTGGTCTAGATCCTGGCTTGAGTTGTAGAGAATGCTCGGCGAACTCTCTGGGGACACCTGGCATATCAGCTGGGCACCATGCGAATATTTCCCAGTTTTCACGGAGAAATTCAACGAGCGCATTTTCCTGTTCGCTGGTAAGACTCGATGATATGTTGACTGTTTTTGAGGGATCAGTCGGGTGCACTTGATGCTTTCTTGTGTCGTTGGTAGCATTGAATTGTCTGTCGGATGCTAACCTCTTGTGTTCCGGCAGAAGTGTGCGGTCGTTAGAAACCTCGAGTTTGGCGAATGATTGCTCCATCCCATACATCTCTGAGATTTTGTTGAAGTCACGGTCACATGAATCTGACCTTTGAAAGTTCCCGTTGATGTGATGACTCCTTTTGGCCCTGGCATTTTGAGCTTGAGGTAGGCGTAGTGTGGGACGGCCATGAATCGAGCGAAAGTGGGGCGCCCAAGTATTGCATGGTATTGTGACTTCCAATCGACCACTTCGAACTCAATCGACTCGGTTCTGAAGTGAGTAGGATCTCCAAACGTAACATCGAGTTGTATGGTGCCTTCTGGGAGCACTGCTTTGCCTGGGACGATACCGTGGAAGGTACTTGTGGACTTTGGCAGATTTTCGACTGATTTGTTCATTCTGCGTAGCGTATCTGCAAAGATTATGTTGAGGCCGCTACCTCCGTCCATGAAGACCTTGGTCATGGCGTAGCCTCCGATTTGGGCGTCGAGTACCAAGGCTGCATGCCCTGGTCGATATACTGCGGGTGGATGGTCCTCTCGATTGAAGACAATCGGAGTTTCTGATCCTTTCAAAAAATCTGTGATAGCTGGGGGTGCCATGACCGCCATATTGACGTGTCGAGTGTGTAATTTTTGCTCTCTATTGGAGGGACGTCCTCGCTGGATCATGTTCATCTGCCCGCGAGTTACGGGATATTTTTGTTCATCTCCTTGCTGCATCTGGTGCACGGCTGCTGCCATTTGTGTTCCCGTAACGGGTTGTGCTGGCACCATGTACACTGGCGTCGGTTGCGCTGGTGTTGGTGCAGGATACACCTGAGTAGGCTGTGTTTGCGGTGGTATGGAATATACCTGTGCTTGTTGTACTTGTTGCGGCGCTGGATATGCCTGAACAGGCTGTGCTTGTGACGCAGTCGACGGAGTCTGCACTAGTTGAGGAGGTGCACGTCCATCTTTTGCAGTCGCAGTATATGTTCAATCGCAAGTTGATTGAATTCCCTTTGTCTGCTCGCCTGCGCCACTCTGGCCTTTTGTAGCTATCGCGGTCGTCGCGTCTGTGGTCTCGACTGTCACGTCGATCGTCTGTGCGATGGTCTCGATTATCTTGGCGTCGTCCGTACGATGATCTCGAATATCACGATGATTGTCGGATCGTCTGTCAGTTTGGTCGCGGCTGTCCCTTGGCTGGACAAAGCCTGCTGCGATGAAGTTTGGATGGTCATCGTCGTGGTAACGATGCTTGCGTTTGCGCCTCCGATCATCTCTGTAGCTATCTTTGCGGTCTCGACTGCCAGCCTCGTGATTTTCATGTGAGGGTACGGGTCGAGTGCCTCGTACAGAGTCTTCTCCATCTGCCCACTTTGTTGCGAGTACCATGAGTGCCGCCATTGTCTTTGGATCTTCTCGACCAAGTGTTTCTTTGAAGTCTTCTCTCCAGAGTCCGTTTTTGAAGGCGTCGATTGCCCTATCTTCTGATACGTTGCCTACTGAGTTACGGATGGTGGTCCACCGTCGTATGTACGATCTCAGAGATTCATCTGACTTTTGCTTGCAGGTCCGGAGCTCCTCAAAAGTTTTGGGGCGCTCACATAGAGGCTCGAAGTATTTGATGAAATCACCTTTGAAGTGTTCCCACGAATTGTAGTATGATTCGGGTAGCGATTTGAGCCAGTCGCGAGCTGTTCCTTCCATCATGAGCTGTATGTATTGCATAGCTGTGGTTGTGGTTCCGCGCTGACATCCAACAGCCAGTCTGTAATCTTCTAACCAGCCTGATGGCTCCTGTTTGCAGTTGAACTTTGGCGTGGTAGCTAGCGAAAACTTCTTGGGCATACGAGCCTCCCGGATCCGTCGAGTGAAGCATAACGCTCCACATGGCCCGATTTCTGCTTCCGAGTCTGAGCTGCTGCTGTATGACCTCCTCGAGTGGCTCCTGCTGGATCAATGACGACGTGAGCTTTTTCGACTGCTCCTTCCCCGAGGACTTCGACTGCGACGGTCCCGATCTGTGTCTCTCCTTGGAGTTTCTTGTGGATGCTGTATGGCTTGTGCTGCTATTGCCAGTTGTTTGTACAGTTGGAGGTGCTGATCCCTCTCCTGCAGGAGGTTCGATTGTTCTGAGATAGGTGCCTAGCGTCATCAGCGCCCCGGCTGGCTCAGTAGGTATGGGGACTCCTTCCGCGTCGACTGCCATAAAGGCTGGGTTTAGGTTTCGAGTGACCGCTGCACGATCTGCGTCTCCGAGGTTTATGAATCGTGACCTATTCGCGGGGTCGTTTCTGCCTGTTGAATTCACAGAAAACGCTCTTCGTCGAGCACTCGATATGCTGGCTTGCTTTTTGCGCTCTTCGAGTACTGCCCGGTAGTTCTTCAACCGTATCGATTCTTGCCACTGGAAGTATTGTAAGGTCAATACCTCTTCCGGGGTTGCGTTTGCTGGTAGCATTGTACAACTTTCGATTACTTTGCTCACTTTTTCCGCCATCTCTGCGGTGATAGTCAGCGTGGTTGTTCCGTCAGGCATGGTGACTGTGCAAGGGTACTCTGTAGGTCGACGGCATGTTGCGGCTGTTGATGTTTCTGCTGTACTCACGGTATATACCTGATACGGTACCACCCGATCTTCCATCCATGTGTTGCTAATGCGCTTTATGGATTCGGCGTCGTCATCCAGCCTCATGTCGGAGTTGCTTTGCTTGCTGGGGTTTCTGTCGCAATCGAGTATATCTTCGAGTGCTTTGTCCAGGCTGTATGCGTTGCAGGTGGATATCTCGTGGCTGGCACGGATTTCTGGGCTGTTGAGATCGGCGAGGTATATGTTGTCATATATGTTCTCTTCGGTCCCCGCGACGTCGTTGCAGTCGACGATGTCGTCGAGTGACTCGATTGAGTTGTTTGGGCGGTACGCAGATTCGATCTCGCTTCTTTCAAATCTTTTTGCCACTTTGTCACGGAATTCTTGCGAGTTCATGGATGTTGCAGAGTCACTTAGCTATTGGATCGGGACGATCTGTGGCGATGTTGCCGCCAAGATGGATGGTGTTTCAGTCGAAGCGTCGTCGAGTGTCTCCGTGTCGAGCGTCTCCTTGTCGAGTGGATCTAACAGGTCCTGCACACCATCTTTATCGACAAAGAAATTAAATTCTCCAACTGTAATATCCAAACCTGATTCGAGTCCAGCAAAGGCTTGTTGAGCCTCCGTCGAGTGCGGCGTGAGCCTCCTTGGGGATTTTGGCGAGTGATCGCTTTTTGAATTGATGCTGGTCGATCTTGCCGGTGAGTTGCCGTTTGCAGCGGTGGTCGGTGATTTGCTTTTTGATGATGTAATAGGTGAGTTACCTTGTGCAGATGCGATCGGCGGGTGACCGCTTGATGATGAAACCGGCGAAACCGTGAGCCCAATACTACCTGTTCCCACAGACGGCGCCAATTGTCGAGGTGTGCCCTCGGCAAATCCCATGGTTGCTATACCTAGGGTTGATTGTGTGGTAGAGAACGCGTAGTATCGGTGGAATCGACGGCTGACAAGCTGGATTTACCCAGGTTCAGGGCCCTCGAGTGAGGTAAAACCCCTACTTCCTGCCTGTCTGTATTTATGGTATGAATATGAGGGTTACAAGGGTTCGACGAGTTGCTGATTTCGCCGAGGTTTTGGTGGCTATGGATTGCTTGTCCTCGATCGATCTCCCTCCCAGCCTTTATATAGGAGGCTGGGTCTCGGGAAACATAACCGACCAAGGTTACACGTATGGAAAGTTTTAACCGACTATAATTTGATCTAACTTGGAAAACACTCTTCGTCTTGGGCCTTCCTTCGTAGGCTTCGATTAATCCTTGGGCTTCTTTGATCATCACGTGCACCAGGTACCCTTATGCTGGGGTACCCGCAGAGTATAACCTCGTCAAAGGGCATCATCCAAACTGTGTCAAAAGTGTATGGAAAAGTTGCAGTTTCTTTTTATCATTTTTGCCATGTAGACCAAATAATGCAATGCAATCAAAAGTTTCTAGATCTATGGATGTAGATATGTTATCATGCTTGCATATACATCATTTGAGTCTCCAACAATTTATTGTAATAATTACATACCTGATTTTCACTGTGGACAAATATGCAAACACTTTCATGATTGTTTGAGTAATAGCAAGGAGACTCCCAAAAATTATGCTAAGAATATATAGAATTTTTAGAACAAAATGTCATTCGTTCGATGAGAAATAAAAAGGATATAAAAAATTCCCGTGGTTTCCAAATAATAACGACAGTCCAACAATGTGATTTTGAAGATCTATCGTTTGTCTGTCTAATGACTAATGTAAGAAAAAAAAATCATAACGTTCAAGATTTAGAGTCACCCAGCTCCTCCATGCTATACTGTACAAGATGCACACATGGTTAACTACATAAATATGAGGTATTTAAATAAAGCTAATTGTAGCAACCAACGAGACATAAATCGATACTATTTTGTACAATTGAAAAAAATGTAGTATGCATCTAAAAGTTGTGCTCAGCCAGTACGTGAAAATGATTGCATCTTCACCTAATGTAAGTTCGATCATCTCTCGATCTTGCTCTTATGATCTAACCCAAATTTTATTACAGTTCTTAGTTGCAGAATGCAGTTACCTAGTTCTGCATGAAATATTGTACTTAGGGTTAGGGAGTCAGATAGTTAGAATCAGACAATCAGCTTAAGATAATGATAGCATCGCCAGTTTATTTTCGACGTTTATTCAGCACCTTTTACCACCTAGCTTTGTCATGTTACCCATGCTGATCGTGGTTGTCAGGAGGCCAGTTTTGGTATGGCCATCGTGTCTCTTCAGGCTGAGTAGTTGGATTTCCCTGTGCCACATGGTAGAAACAATATAAGAACATGAGCATCTAGAAAGTTCCAGGATGTCTTGAACGATTCAAAGAACATGAATTTAGTGTCAGTCGGGTATGACCGTAATCATAATGCTCTCCAAATATTGCACCTTCAAAACGATATACATTTATAGTACCCTACCGAAAAATGTAAGTTCCGAAATAAGAGACGACTAGTAATCCAAAAATATTTGTTCGCGTGGTTTCAAAAGAAAAAGAAGAGTTGTTCTGTTTATAAATTTCCACACTACACTAGCGTATAAGTTAGGGGGAAAGGCTATTTATCTCAAATGGAAATTTTCAGAGAAGTGCAAGCAAAGAAAAATAATAAGTATCATGTGTACAATGTTGCATAAATTACTACTAACCACGTGCATACTTTGAGCGAGAGTAACATAACAGAAGACCCTTGAGCAACCTCGAAGATATATAGCAGAAAGCTTACTTCTTCTGTACTTGCTGACTCGCAGGCCATTATCAGTCCTGCTAAGCCAGCAGGCGTGTGGTCAAATTTGTGGTGCTGTTGCTCGCGCCCCTCCTTTTCATTGTTCATCTTGAAATGGAATGAAAAAATTATTTTATGAAGAGAAAGAGAAGGCAATAGAGTAAACGTCATTTAGAAAGAATTCTGATCCTTCGAACATTTCATTTAGAGTATACAAGAATGGTGTTGCCTACAAACTACATCCTTTACATGAGTTGAGTACTGGAGAAACAGGAAATCTTTGAAAAAATCACCTGAAAATTTTCATTTTGATGTAGCATTGCAGGAGAGTGTAGCTGGCTGCTGAGGACGAGTGAGGCATGCTGAATTGCAGGCGATTCCATGGTTGATACCAGGTTCGCCGGCTTACCAGTAAAAGGGCACGTGGCAGGTACAGGCACCGCTTGCAAACTGCGGCTGACAATATGGTTTTGTGACGGCATATGGCGGTGGTGTTGCTGTTCTCCTTCTTGATCAGCTATCACCTGATAGTCTGCACCAACCTGCAGGTATGTCATGTGCAAAAGTCAATTCATGAATCATTAAAAAATTTATGTGCCCTGAAACATTTCCATGGGAAATGAATTGGGAGCTATCAGCTATGGCATTAAATAATTGTTGAATTGGAAAAGAAACGTCCTGGGTCCTGGTACAGACGTACAGTCTTCACTTTCACGGTGGATGGACACAATATTTTCTGTTACAATCCGAGGTGCCTAATCGATCTACGACGACAAGCAATTACAGAAATGACACCGAGATTTGGTAACGCGTTTCAGCGATCAACGTTTACATTCGCGGGCATGTTTAACGGGCACTTATTCCCATGTACGAATGAATATAGTATCATCGATGGCAAGTCCGTCTCAATATACAGACACGTCAGATCGCCGGTCCGGCCACCCTGCCACGGATGTCGGACCGCCCCCTCGTGATATTGTGTCTAGCCTATCAGCTTTTTGTCTCAGTCTATTTTGGCTACTCACGCTGACTTTATATACTAGGCCAGGTTACACGTGTTCGACTCAAACACCTAACCTTCTGTTAATCACTAACCCTACTCGTATACATATTCGGCACATATTTCAACAAACTCCACCTTAACGAATATGGCTTCGCCATCTTGAAGCCGTCATGCCCGAACCTCTGTGTATCTGGACTTGAACCATTAATTATGAGCTCCGTTGTTACTCCCTTGACTTCATATGACTCCACTGCAACTGTATTCCCTCCTTATTTCATCGCAGTCCATGCTCCCAAGAAAATTAAGTTCTTCCTCTTGTTATGTGCTCCCAACTCTCCGGAGTATCCGTCCAACGCCATCACACATCGATCACAAAGTCACCATATCCGACAACACCGATGTACCGTCATCTTGGTAGATTCGTCCTTGATCTATGTGAAACTGAACAACTCACATATTACTTAGGCATCACAACCTGAACTCATCATTCTCGCTATTATTTAATACATGTCTGAAAACTTGAAGAAATTTCGCCATCGCTTTAAGTCATCTCCAGTCAAATTCACACTTGTCTCATCCACCACTTCCACAGATAATCCTTGATCAACTTCATCCATCTCCCGGTCTCGATACTCTCGCCAACGTGAACCTGTTACTCGCCAACACTACCTACCCCCTCACTTGGTTGACAACAGGTCAAACCACCAGTGTCATGGACCTGCTGTGTTTATCTACAGTCCCGCCGAGTCTTGGGCTGCAGACCCGCATCACCTCGAGCCCCACGTACATAACACCGGTCTTCTAGACCGATACCGAGTTCACATATCCTTCAAACCCCTGCGCGCCACTCCGAACAACGTCTCGCTCACCTTTCCACCGAATTAGGCCTTGACTCTCTGCATGCTTACATCGTAGCCTGCCTCCATCAGCCGAGTGGAATCTTTCATCAGAAACCAGCTCCACCGTCAACATGGCATGTAGCTAGCTAGCCTAGCTCTCACAGCTTTCGATCAATCGGAGCAACACCAACCCTTTCCTTGCTAGTACGTCTAGATTGATCTCGCCGAGACAGCCTTGAACACACCACGCACTGCTACCTGGGAGTCCTCCGGCCTCCGCACGTCTCCAGCCGCATCTCAGATCAAATCAACCTTCTACTGCTATGTATGTGCGCCACAACTTGCCGAGCTCCTCCAGTCGGCATGCACGCCCGCCTCCGGCTGCGCGTTCGGTTAATATGGTTAATTCGGTTCGATTTATACGGTTTTTTTATTTATACAGTTTCAATACTTCGGTAAATACGGTTTTGTACGAGAATACGGTTCGGTTTCGGTAATAACCATTTAATTTCGGTTCGGTTTCGGTAATAACCAAATTAACCTAAGTTGACGCGAATTTTAAAATGACAATTTCTTTTTGTGGCCATATATTACAAAATAACGGAATAGACTATAAAATTAATAGGCATATGATCCAAAGTAACCAAATAACCCATAAAGTTAATAAAAGTCTATACAAGTAGCAAATCACATGCTACAAGTAACCCGTAAAGTTAACAAAAGTAGCAAAATAATAAAAGTTAATAGGAATTTCGGTTTTTTTGGTTAACCATTCGGTTTTCGGTTATTAACCGTATTAACCACAAGGCATATGGTTAGCTATTTTACTAACCATAATCTTAACCGGAAACCAAAATAACCACAATTTCGGTTCAGTTTCGGTTTTTTCAGTTCGGTTTCTTGGTTTTCGGTTAACCGTGCACAGCCTTACGCCCGCATGCTTACATCGCACGCGCCGATTCCGATTACTCTCTCAGACGACGATCTCCGACGGTTGCTAAAAAATCCCGCGAATTTGTGATCTTCGCCTGCACTATGATTATCTACGGTTGGTCCTCGTCGTTCTTCCTCTAGATAAATCTTCTACAACCTCCAAACCTGAAGCTATGATACCACTTGTTACAATCCGTGGCGTCTAATCGATCTACGAGGACAAGCAATTACAGAAAACGACACCAAGATTTGATAACACAATTTTACGATCAACGCCTACATCTGCGGGGTATGCTTAATGGACGTCTCTGCCACGGACGTGACCGTCCCCTCGTGATCTTGCCTAGCCTACCAGCTTTTCATCTTAGTCTACTTTGGCTACCCACGGCCCACGGGACCTTTATATACTAGGGTAGGTTATACTTGTTCGACTCAAACACCTAACTCACCCCAACTGTAACCCTACTTGTACACATATTCGGCACATATTCTAACATTTTATTCCCAAGGTTGCTTATGTTCTGAGTAAAAATTATGTCAAGCTGCGGTTCATATAAATGTGTTGTCTGTTCTTCCTTAGCTTTTCATATAATATTTGTCTGTTCATACAAGGGAACTAATCATATACCAGAAGGCTAGTAGCAATCATACTACATTACTAATGTGGTTGATAAGTCAATGCTAATATTTTGCATGTAATTTTTCTACAGCCAATGGCAATTCGTGTCGATGACAATGGTGTAATGGTATAGGGTTGGTATAAATGTACCCTGAGTTAGTCAATAATTTACTCCATCAATAATATTTGAAGTGAGTATTGCAAGCTAGCTAAGTCACCTCAACATCCTGCTTCGGCAGTTCTCGCTGCATCTGGACGGCAGCAGCGGCGGCCAACGAATAGGCAGTGAGCCCAATCTGCATTGATCCTGGCGTCTCTACATCCCTGTCGCTGTCCCTCGCACGCTCATCCTGTCCAGCACCGTGGTGGCAGCGACGCTTTGCCGTGGCTGAGTCTGGTAGAAGACCTTTGACACTATCAGCTGCCCCTCCTTCTCGTCCTCCAAGTCGCCGAGGTGGTACTGGTGCATCACCCAGTTGGTCTTCTCGGGCTTCCGGGGCTTGCCCAAGTTGACGTACAGGACTAGAATCTTCTTGCACCCCTTCTGCCGTCCGTCCACCATCAGCGGCCGCGTCTTGCCGGTTTTGTGCCACCGTGTCTCGGCACCATTTCTGCTGTTGGGTAGGTCATGCTCTGCCTGGATCTTTCTTCTCTTCCTCGTGCCGGTGGTGTAGGCCTTGGATGGTCTGTGGAAGAAGTGTTTGCTCTGGCCATTTCGTGTTACACCTGGTGAATCAAGTAAATAGAGATTTGGGATCACAACCTACAAGAGACTAGAGTTCTTGCTCGATTTAATCATACTGCAAACATGTTTTTTTTTGGTACTGCATGGCTACCTATGGTTATATGTGTTTGGCAGATTCTAAAGTGTGGAAAAATAATAATTTGTAGTCTACTTTTTGGAATTTTTAGATACCGGGAATATCTAAAAGAAACAAAGGTGTAAGTACACCCCAGCTTTAGAAACTCCTCTATTTATTAAGCAAAGTAGTGACTGAGCCCCCCATGTAGGTACACTAACTGACTTTGTGTAAATGTAGTGACATTACAATTTTAAGAAAAATACAGAAGTCAAGCGTCTAGCCATGCAATGCAAACTATACAATGTGGCAAAAATAATCGCATAAAAAAGAACAAGTGGTTGCAAATATACAGGAATATAAATTCATAGAATTGTATCCTTTTCTATTTATTGCAAACGGCACAACATTTCAGTACGAAAATTCACAGGTCAACATAAGTTAAGTACTACGTTGTGTGGATTTTTTACTATTTTTTTGAAGAATTACGGCAGGTGCTCTGCCAAATCAATTAAGAGGGGAGAAAATGTTGAAGTTACAAGCTAGAGAGGAACTAGCCCAAATACAGAGAAAAACATAATTAACTGAAAGAACAAGAGAAACTAAGCAGACTACTCGCCATCGTCATCCTCGTTAATTGTGTGGATTTTTTTACTGTTTGGTGCACCCGAAATATGTAAAAAGGAGAGGGTGTAGGTACAACTCGTCTCAATTAATTAAACCTTTGTGAGAGAGACAAGAGTGACTGCAAGTTGGAGACATCAGAAGCATCTCCTCATCATGAGGAACAGAGGGTGATAAAAGTGGCTAGGCACAACTTTACGTAAACAATGAGTACCTTTGCACATCCCAATCAACGTGGAGAACACCAAGGAAAACATGGCAGATGCAATACACCAAGATCATGGACAATAACTACGTACCAGAATCGACCTTGTTGCCGAATGTCGGGGTGTTTGCACGGTGCATATTTTTGGGCACTCGGCAACAACTAGGGTATGCCAAGCACCGGAAAACCCCACTTTGGCATAACATGTTCTTATTTTTCTTGGAAACAAAACATATAAAACATTTGAGATTCGAATAACTACAATAACTACTGGTGATAGAGCCAGAACACGGTACCAACAAACAATAGAAACAGACTTAGAGTTAAAACTCAGTAGTATGCTAGTAACCAGTAGTTGATGGATAGATGCATGCATGTACTTGTGCAGGGCGGCAGGATCATAAGAGAGAAAGTAAACCCAGTTTCAATGGAAACCGGCGAAAACCACGAAAAAATCATATTTAAAAACTTCAAAAAATTCTTAGCAAAAATGTATTGCGTTGGGGATGTAAAGTTTTATAGGCATGCAAAATGGCAAGTTGAAACTCTAAGTTTTTAGGAGATACAAAAATGACAAAATCAGCAATGAATAGTGGCATTTGTCAGTACTATTCATGTCTGAATTTGTCATTTTTTTATCTCCTAAAAAACTTAGAGTTTCAAATTGCCATTTTGCATGCCTATAAAACTTTACATTCCCAACGCAATACATTTTTGCTAAGAATTTTTTGAAGTTTTTAAATATGATTTTTTCGTGGTTTTCACCGGTTTCCATTGAAACTGGGTCTCCACCGGATATTTCCCCATCATAAGATGTATATATGGTTACTCGCCTGGGAGATTCTCAGGATGTGTGTAGCAAATGCCATCTTCTCCTTGTAAGGTGGGTATGTAGTCATCTATGAGAGGGTGAGCCCTAGAACCTCCCCCCATTGCCTTGGACTCCAGGTGCTCGATCAGCTCCTGGTCCGTGGGATCAAACTTGACGCCAGCAGGAAGCCCGACTATGTCCTTCTTGTGGAAACAAAAGACAATCGCCCAAAAAATGAACATCACGTAAAGAGATCTAATTTTGTCGTTGCACCCAAGAGAGTTACTGTAGTAAATGTACCGGCGTGCATTCTAGCGCATAGCCGCAGCTGGGACAGCGCCGGGAAGCGGAGATCGGGTGATCCTGGAGCTTGTCGTCGATCATGGAGTACCCTGGTTGGCCCTTATTCATGCTTGCTATTCATAGATCATGTGCTAATTGATGTCAGTAACAAATTATCACAATTCAACAAACATGAGACATTTAAGAATCAAGAGTAACAAAACGTGATCAAGCTTAAGAGAGCTCCGTACAGACAGTGAGGAGGACAGCCGCACACATATAGAATGTAAAGGCAGTGCATGCAAGTTTCGGAGTAGTATTTGAATTACAGGAGATGGAGATCGATCCTTTAACTCCTCTCCAACTCTCCTATATCAATATGTTTGTGAGCTCACCGATCACCTTAAATCGGAGTTTGCACAGAGCCTAGCTAATTCCTTGTTTAATTCCACACACACAATAATTCATTGTTTTCTTATAAAATTAATCAAATCAATGATAGTTCGAGACTAGCCAAGCCATTATATAAAACTCAAAATTCAGCAGGAGGAACCAGACGTACTCGTGGTAACAAAACCAGCAGGCAGTAAATATTTCCTGCTTACTAGGATCTAAGGGCAAGTTTTTTTGCACGGCATTTGAAGCAAATGATGTTTGAACTTCTCCAGTATTTTTCAGAAGAAAACTTTTGGGCAGAGTGAAACAAAAAACAAAACCGTCGAAACAGGAGCGCGACTGCAGTAGCAAGGAATCAAGGATCGAAGGCTATTTCTCCATCGTGCTTAACAGGCTCGCGGGACGTAATGGTGGCCAGGACAGACCGCATATCAGATCTGCCGCGGATTGATCTAAGCAGAGCGAATGGAAAATTCGAGTGGGGGGAGAAGCGCGTTCTCACATGGTTGGGTGGGTGGTCGGTCGATTCTCGAAGTGGCCCGCCGCTCTGCGCTGCGCCGCCGGTGGGTCGATGCGGGAGATGGAGAACAAGAGGGAGAGAGAAGGAACGGGAATCAGCTTTGCTGCCTTGCTTGCTGGTACGGCGAAGAAGAGGAAGAAGAGATGATGGGGGCACTGGTCTTCCTTGCAATGCAAGGCAGCGCAGGGTGGAGCGGCAGAAGAATCTGGTGGGCCCCCCCACGGCAGGGCGTACAAGTGGGAGGAAGGACGGCGTGGGAAGCAGCAGCACGGTGTTGTCACGTGTAGCTTGGCTTCCCTTGCAAGGCTGCTAGCTCCAACTCCAAGCCTCGTTGCCAACTTTTTTTTTCGGGCACGCTAGGCCAGGACAAATCAATGGTCTTCTCCACCTAGATTTATTTCACATGTGGTAGGATGGTTAGCAGGGTGGTTGTACCCCTAGCCCACCAGAGTACAAACCACAAGTTTGACGCTGGTGTTTCTCATTTAGGCGGAATATTATTCTTCAGTGCGAGGCGACGTTCCCGTCGACAGCGAGGCGCCCGTGGTGACTTCGTCAATCTCAAGACTTGATCGGCAGATTCAGTCTCTCGGAGGTGCCATAAGGGTAGGGTGTGCGTGCGTGCGTTCAAAGAGGTGAGTGTATGCGCGTGTATGTGAGCATCTGCGTTGAACTGTGTTTCACAAAAAAAAAAGAATCTTGATTGTCCGTTTTATATTACAACATTGTTGCAGCAAATCTCTCCGCAATCCCAGAAAAAATCATCCATATTCGTGGCAATACTTGAATATGTTCAAGCAACAAAAAAATCTTGTTATGCAATATATCCTCGTTGGTTGCATCAAAACACTTGAAAGTGTGTCGCAACACACACCATATGAAAACCAAACGCGTGCAACTTATGTTACCAACAAACGCAACGATACAGAAACACATTTGCAACATGAGAAAATCCCCTTGAAGCATACACAACGAATATTTGCAACATGCCGTTCATAGCTACACCACAAACACCATAGACACTTGTACTGTGTCGAATCAATCGTGTGCAACATCCGAAATCTCTAATTCGCTAGCCCCTCACCATCAACGCTGGAAGCACCGCCCTTAGCCAGAATTGGGCTCGTGGACATGAATCTATCTCTCCAAAGCCCGGTTGTAGCATGATCAAGCTACATCAACCACTTTCCCATTGTGGCGTCATGTTTTTTGGTAAGTCCTTGTTGCTAGTAACCGCCCATACACACTTTTGCGTTGCATGTTTCTTCTAGCGTCGGTACTGCTAATAGTTACCTCACTATTTTTTAAATGTCAAGAAAACACATAACATCAGATCGACGAAACTAAAACATAAACGAACAACAAAAAACATTGACGAACTCTGAAATCGTCATCTGAACGCCAAATGCATGTTGATGTTCTCTATACACCCAATAAAGAAACACAGAAAAATATACCGTTACAAGCTTGATTGGCCTCCAAGTTTTTGATTTGTAACAGGAGCCGCCACTACAAGCGTGACACTCTTAGACGATTGGGCATGCCTGAAAGACCACCTATATTAACTAGAGTGAGGTGAATGGATGATGATCAAAACTTTACATGGAAGTTGTAGATTTAAAAAAAATAAACACACCCTACGCATGTAGTTATATAAGGATAAAACTTGCGGAAAGTAGATTTTAAGGAAGTAAAAACGAAGATATATTCCAAGGTTTGGATAGTTTGCTCTATCCTAAACGTCCTCATTGCAGAAGGATAGGACACAAAGTTCAAACGACGTAAAGTCCTTAGTCACCAAGACCAACCTACTTCTTCTTGAGTTAGGACACCAAGTTCATACCCAACCACTAAGATATGATCTTCACACGTAGTAGGGGATCACCGGCCTTACAAACTTCTTGGCTCTGTCACAACACACCACAGAGGTTTCAAGTGACTCTCTAGTTCGCTAGAAGGCGCATACTGTCAAAGATGTAACATCACTTGGCTAGCACTTAGATCTTGAAGCCCTCACTTATATGTCACAAAGATTGGGTTCTCAAAGCACCATGCATGGAGGTTTAGCGTTTGTGTAAGAGAGAAAGAGGTGAAGATATCTAGGAATGGTAACGGTGTGGAACATACCCTAGGCCAATTAGGTTACTAGGTAGGCGTGAGCTAAATGATTGCTTACACGATGCAGTGCCTCCCTACGTGTTGGCACTGGTCGCCTCTGATTGTAAGAACGTCTCTACTTAATCAATAAAGCCTGCCGTTTACCCTAAAAAAAGAGGTGAAGATATAAGCAGACAAGGGTTCTCTCTTCTCTAAAAAAAGTGTCCTAAAAGTTTTCGCTTTTCCATGGGGTTAGTGGAGATATTTATATGCAAAGTCAAATATCTGTCAGTTACAGGAAAATTTAACGTGATCGAAAGTACTGGATGGTGAGAAGACCTATGAGCGGACGACCAATGATGGCGGCGGTTAGTATGGAACCGGCAACGTGGTGTGAGGCAACAATGCACAATCGATTCTCGATGGATTATTTGGATGGTTCAATAAGTTGCGAATAAGACAACTTGTGGTACAATAGGATGGAGGAAAAGCCGGACGACATGAGTTCGCACTTCGCAGGTTGGTTCATGAGATCCGGTGAGCCCAAATTTAAAAATAAATATACAAGTTTTGAAACGATTTCCATGGATAGACACGGAGATCAACATATCTGAAAATTGTTTGTTAAATAGTAAGTTATATCTTGATCTATGAAAAAAAAGTTCTAAAAATGCACAAACATGATTTGGCTCCTTACATTTGTTTTCTGTGTGTAGATCAGGGATGAAATTTGTTTAATGTAATCAAGATGTAGAGAGACAGATGATCGAACTGTTGATTTTATTGATGATGGCAAAGCCACATATACTATCCAAACATACGCGAATAAGTGATGGTCCCGTTCAGGACAGACAGGGGAAGGGATATGAAGCTTGCACGAACCACAACCGCTATTCGATTACAAACGGGGATTAATCCCTTAATTAACATAAGTAATCAAATGTTAACACTCTCTAATCAATGCTTATCCTTGCGAATGTTCATCCTCTCTTTCGAATAATCTCCTCCAAAAGCCATGTGAGAAAATATGAGTGGTGTATGAGATGCTGATAAAACTCCTTCAAATCCAGTGGACGGGCAACCACCACAACTCAGCTCAACAGTTTACTCTATTATGATGTCGGATGATTGAAATACCTAAAGTCAGTCCTGGTAGAGAATTAGAAATGTGCACAAGGATAAACAAGATTTCACCAATTATATGGATTCTAGAGAATCATATAGCCAAAGTCTACAAACATTTCTCCACCGTGAAAAAAAGATTTTCACCAATTATATAGATTCTAGACAATCATATAGCAAAGTCTACAATTGTCGACAAACTTTTCTCCACTATGATCGCAAATAATCTTCACAATAATCCAGATCCAAAGATAATGGCAGTTATTCTGAAAAATGCTTGCCCAGACTCGACCCGGTCGAAGAATGCAATCCAAATAGAAATAGCCTCGTTCACAAATGGGAAGGTATTCACAAACTAATACATACTCTTCCAGATGGATTGCAGGGTTCAATGGGCTTTGCTCTTGAAACATAATGAGAACAACAAGGTGATGAGAAAGTAAAGGTTTCCATACATGACCGAGCTTCCACAAAGACCCCTTACCTATCCTCCAGACACGAGTGAAATCGTTTTCAGTAGGAGTACCTTATATCATTAGCAATAGAAAATCATTGATATATGCCGCTTGTACATGTAGTGACCACATATCCTTTTGGGTCAGTAGATTCATGCATATATGGTTTCTAATAGAATCTTAATTTCGAATTGAAACGGAAAATACAAAGTCGCTATGTGGCTTAAGCGTAGCCAGTACGAATTGCTACAACTAGTTCATTATACAAAAGATTACTCCTACAATGATGATTGCCCATGCGTACTCGTCAAGAGATCCCCAATAGGGTTTTGCATTTTCTCAATGTATGTGTATGATCTAAACATACACACTGGCAACGTACATGATATTGAAAAAGCTCATAAATAACTCAAAAGAAAATTCGGAGATGAAGGACTTGGGTAATACAAGTATTAAGCGTGTTGTATTCAATCAAGATGTAGAGACAACTGATCGGTTTTTTATTTCTTCCATGATGGTAAAGTCGTTCATACTATCCAAACGTTGTCGGTTGCACAAACTGCAACCCCCATCCAGATTACAAGCACAGATTAACCTAACAAAAAGTAACGACGATGAAAATTAATGCTCCCTCCGTTTCTAAATATAAAATGTTCTAGGCTTTGTCCACATTCACATGTATACAAATGTATCTAGGCATGTTTTAGTGTGCATGTTCACTCATTTTAGTATGCATCTAATCAACATGTGAAACATCTAAAACATCTTACATCTAAAAACGCAGGGAATAGGTATGTACTAGACATGTACATACACCATACTTCTTCAGACTTTTTAAAAATTTGGAATTCATTTCTATATATTTTTCAAATACCGAGCTCTAAGGAGCTTGAGATCTACTTTTGTTATCCGGGGACAACGACATCCCAGACCATGAATGTGGGTGAGGGGTGATCAATCTTTGCCACTAGAACTTTTTCATACCACCAAGAATAGAAGGCGACTGTCAACGAAAATAAAAACTACTAACCACTAAATGTAGTCCCAAACTTTGATTTCATATGTAGATTTAACGATGGACATGGATTATACAAAATTCATGTATCAGGGTTGCCTTTAAAAAATTGTAATTATTATACTAGCTAGCATTTCCTCTGTTCTGAATTATAAGATATTTTAGATATTTAAATGTGAACTATACAGGCTGAAATGAGTGAACAGACGCAGCTAAAACGCGTCTAGACACATCCCATTCAGAAAAAGGTAGAACATCTTATAATTCGGAATATAGTACGTCTTAACATAAGCTAAATTCTAATGGTGAAAGCATCGTCCGAATACCATGAAAAGCCGAACAAATGGATTCCATCAAAGTACAGCTTTCAAAATGGGAACAACTTGAAGTTCACTTTTCCGTGAAACAAAATGATCAAACATGGGAAGGATAACTGACCAGATGTTTGATCATTGTTATGTAACGTCAATGGGTCAATGCTAGGAGGTTGTCAGTCAATGTCTTTCCACATATCGCTTTACAACAGGTGAGACATTCCAGTCATTATGTGACACAACAGTACAAGGCACTCTGCATGAAACTATGAAGGCTTCAGATCACCAGTAGGGCAGACAGCGCATTGTGATGTTTTCTCTGAAAACATAAAGACCAGCACCCCTAGTCCCCTTGGGATTTACCTGTGCCTGAAAGGAGAACGCCAATCATCAGTTGGTCAGGATTATAACAGTTCTTTCATTGAAAGGCAAACAATACACCAGCAAATGCATAAAGGGATCATGAATTAAGAAGAATGACAGAAATTGAATTGATAACCAAAAAAAATCTCCGAGGAAAGATTAAAATTAGAACCAAAAACCACAATAGTGTTGCAGTTCACAGCATGCATTATGGACTTGAACAAACCTATTTCAGGATGGTGCCCACAAATATTATCAAGTCCTTCAATGTTACCAGCAAACATAGAGCGAATACAATTATATTACCAGCACAATGCTATCATGCAAGCAAATAATGGAAAACAATGCAGTGCACGTTAACTATAGCTTTCCAGGAATTGAATTATCTATGACTCATTCAATATAAGGAAACTGGGTATAGAGTTTCTGGATAGATCATCTTGCGTCCAAAATTTACAAGACAGGGTTCAAACTTCAAACAGCTATCATGTCTAAATTGCATTAACTATAAAAAATAGTAATCACAACAGCAGGATAAAATGAGAGAACAATTGTACCTCAGGACTCTACAGCCATTGGAGTCGGCAGAGAGGCTCCATCTACCGATACTTCAGCCACAGCATCAGAATGGCTGTTATTTAACACTGGCATCTCCTTCTCCCTCCAAATTGCATGAACTTCATCAGTTCGGAATCTTTGAGTAAATGTCGACTCCTCCACGGGAGTGGTTACACCATGTGCATATGCCAGTAAACCAGTGTATGCAATCATTGCCCCATTGTCTATACAATATCGATCATCAGTTGCGAACAGCCTGTCCCCTCTCTCTGAGCACATAATCCTCATCATCTCTTGCAAACGTTCATTGCATCCAACGCCACCAACAATAAGAACATCCTTTGAATCACAATGTGCCATGGCACGCTCAGTGATTTCAACAAGCATAGCAAAGAGAGTTTCCTGGATATGGCCAACAAATATCTTAATTAAAATCTATACAACTTATCTTCACTAAGAGTAAGCACAATCCTTTGCTGTACATGGGTACACTAAATGTGTTCAACAATACAAATCTACCTGCAATGAGTAGCATAGGTCTGCAGGTGTGCACTCGTTATTTTTAAGCTTCTCAATCACTGCAGCTTCGATGAAGCTCAATATGCCACTAAATGACACATCCATACCTTTTACAACATAAGGGAGATCGATGAACTTCTCTCCCTTCTTTGCAAGCTGAAAAAGGGAAACACATGGTAGACTGAATAAATATGCCACTGGGAAAGAGAAAGACTGCATCGTATCGCATAACCATACATCTGTTGAACGAATGAAAATAGCCTTTTCTTTCAAAAAGAAGGAAAGGAATGGAGAGGCCATCTTATAAGATGGAAGCCACAGACCTTGTATTGCATAACTATTTTTAGTGCTTCAAGATACTTTCCTAGTATCCCTTGCAGAAACAAATAAAATAATTAGACTGTATATTTGTTAACAAGGTTAACTTTGAAGTGAGAAGTCTACTTTTATTTACTCCCACTTTTTAAACCTTTCATTTCATCTTCTCAATGCATTAAAGTAGGAAATGACTTCCACTGTTTAAACCAACCTCATCGAAAGATTTCTGTACATCATACAATGACTTAACTTGATCAAGATTTCTTTGAGCCTGATGGCTGGATTGTCCAACAATTTTCAGGATAGGATTCAAGATCTTTAAAAGTGCTAACAAAGAAAGGCATCTAATGTTTATAACTCGAGCAAAGTTAACAACTAGGAAACTTAGGTCTGGGCCTACTGATGTGAACGGAATCTTTGTAAAACACAACTATGATATTCTAGTCATGGCTGCTAAGGAATCTAAATTGGTTGACTCTGCAATCTAGACTGTACCTTCATAATCTCGAATTTAAACTAAAGCGATAGGAAAATTGTCCAGGAATAATATAGCAACAACTTCACAGATCTGTAAAGAAAATTATCTACATGGATATCATGCACTGAAATCTGATGTAGCCCACGTTTCGTAATACTTTAAAAATAGCCACACTAACCTATTCAATTAAAGCCACATCCCTTAATCTAATCTTAACTCACTGTGGTTCAACTTTTCAAGCCAATCTTATTTCAACTAATTGACTCAAGGCCCATGCAGTTAATGGAAATAGGCAAATAGCTGTACCAGGGATAGCCGAATTGGCAGGAAATATAGGATTGGAGAACAGGACTTACATTTTTGGGGCATGAATAGGGAAATAGACTAGGCTGATTGACTCTTTAGCATTGCCTGATTGGCAATAGATATGTGCCTCTCTTTATCTAGAAATGGCTTATTTCGGCCTCAATAATATCTTATCATTTTGGAATGTATACAATCTCTAATTCGAAGGATACTAATTCAATATCAATCTCTAATGTTATATTTTTCTAGTTAAACAATATTCCATGGATATGCACATAATTAGGCATTATTATGTGTAAACAGAGAAATTATTTAGTTAAAATAGAGATAAGCTTAGAGTTAAAGATCAGCTTAGTTTTTTTAAACTAGAGATTAGGGTTTCATAGAGATAAGATGTTGGGTTTCGCCCACGGATCGATCACATCAAACTATCACGAACACGACACACTCAAAATCTTATCGCCAAGGGCTCTAAATATATCTCGGTACAAGCTTCAACGTTACAGGACCTGTGCATATATATGCAGCAGCAGCCAACCCAAACCAATTAAACCTACTCGTGCTTGACACGGCTAACCAAACCGAGTCAAACTCCGCTAACTAGTACTACTACCAAAACAGAACACTATTCCTAACTAGACACGTACTAGGTTGATACAAACTAGTACTACTCTTTCCTACCATCTTCATGTAGGACACGACCAGACTCATGCATGCATGATGGAGTACTAGGAAACTAACCCAAACTTACCAAGTTAGATTATTTTCCAACATAAGATACTACTTGAGAAGTATATAGGCATCTCTATACAAAGAGAGCCCAATATGCGTTATCATTATCAATCAAACAAATAATAAATGTGGCATCCTGCCCATATATGTCTCCAGACCTACGTTATAGTCCTCCAATCCCCTTGCATCATGTGGCCATCCTCATGACTACTGTTATTCTGCAATGACCCACCAATCATTACACTTAATCAGCCATATTTGCAAGGTTATAAAAAGCGCGCTTAAGCTCGCTTAGGCGCTGAGCGGAGCAAAACACCTAGCGCTCAACTACGCTTAAACGTGCGCTTAATTGCGCTTAGCGCTTTAATCCTTCAGAAAAGAGAAAAGCGGAGGTAAAAAGCTCAACTAGCGCCTAACGCTTAATTGAACCTTGCATATTTGCACCTCTAAGGATACATGACGGATGATGGAATCCATCCATAACATAAACGAATCAAATTATCGTGATGGGCAATTGGGTAGTGTAGCTAAAATTTGTAGGTTGGCAATAATGGGGGTTTGCTTAGTTGCACCACATGAGATTTATGGTGCATATAATAAGCAACATAATCAGGGCGAAAATAAATAAGAACATGTGTTCATATGTACCGCTTAGCAAGGAGTCCACAAGATTATGGCACTTGGACATGTTATGTGTACATGCGAACTTGTTCAATATTAATAGACAAACAATTGTTGTCATCCTTTGTAATACATAAGTATCCTTCTATATATTGTACAGTGCAAACGGAATCATATACAGTCTAGCACTATATCTTTTCGTTATGTTTTTGAAATTCACAGGTATAAAAACCATAGGGAAACGACGGTTACCTGCTCAATGTTATACCCAGGACTTGGGTCATTCGAAAGCTCAAGTATCCTAGCGAAGCGGTCGAGGCAGTTCCCGACGGCAATATCGATTGTCTCCCCGAAGATCCTGTACCTCCCTTCGCTGTACGCTATGACCTGCGTGTTGCCGCCTGAGACGTAGAGCACCACGGGGTCGACGGCGCCGGTGACCGCGCGGCCCATCTCGATGTGCGCTACGCAGTGATTGACGGCGACGAGCGGCTTGCCCCATAGGAGCGACAGAGCCCGGGCCGATGCGGCGGCGACCTGGAGCGGCCCGCCCATGCCGGGCCCCATGGTGTAGCAGATGCAGGCGAGGTCGGCAGGGGAGACATCGGCCTCGGAGAGCGCGGCGCGGAGGAGCGGGAGGAGGTGGACGAGGTGGTGTTGCGCTGTCTCCCGGGGCAGGAAGCCGTGACCCGGCGGGGTGATGTAGGTATGGCGCGGGTTGGACAGGATTTCCCCGGACATCGAGACGACGCCGATTCCGATTTTGTTAGCCGAGGACTCCAAGCCCAGAGCAAGCGGGCTCGGTGGCCGGCGACTCGCCGGAGACGAGGACGAGGACATGGCGGCGGCGGCGGCAGCAGCGAGCCGGTAGGGTTTTGGGGAGGGCCAGCGGGGAGGAGGGAATGGGACAATGGGTCGTGCTCGTGCGGTATGAATTGGAAACAGTAGAGTACCTAGGCCCATAAGCCCACCTGTGTCTGGCCGTGGCGCGAACCACTCGCACTTTGAGGGAAACGAAACAGCTCTCTAACACAAGGAACCCTAGCCGCCGTCTCCTCCTATTCCTCCTCGACGTTGCCTGATCCTCTCCGACGCCCGTATCTCACGCCGTCCCCATCGTCGTCCCCATCGCTGCCGCCCACCGAAGATTGGTTCGTACTACGAAGAGCAAGTAGACGTCAGTTTAGTACCCCGTTCATATGTATTATCCGCTGCGGGAGTACGAGGAGTGGTGGCGAGGATACGGCGCCATGCGCGGGCAGCTCCCGTCGGACGCCGATGCAGCGGCTCTGGACGTCATCGTCATCTCCGGCAGGCGGCAGCTGCAGCGAGCCAGCGACGCGCAGGGCAACTGACGTGGATCTTCGCGCTCACCGAGCTCGCCAGCCGCGAGCACGTCTCCAACAAGCCCATTCTTGTTCCGTGTCTGCTCACCCACCAGGTTGGTCGACAGGTCGAGATCGACCTCGCCTTAATTTCCATTGTCGTTGTAAGTTTGTGGATGTGTCGTAATGATTTTATTGTTCTCTTTTGTAGATTGTCATAGACAGGGCAGAATCTACGATAACCCCCCAGTTCGCGCGCCTTCTATCATATGCACTGGCGGACCTTAGTGTAATAAAAAAGGGCCATGGCCCCCCCAACTCAATGAAAAAATACACAATACCACTTAGCATTTACAATTTTTTACCATAGAAAACACAAAATAACTCAACTTGGCCCCCTCAGCTGCTATCTAATGTGGTTTAGCCCCTCCTATAATATTGGTCAAGGTCCGCCACTGATCATATGCCCCCCTTTGTGTCACTGACATGTGGGGTCAGTGACACAAAGGGGGGCATATGATAGAAGGCGCGCGAACTAGGGGGGTTATCCATAGACAGTAGTGTTGGGTACCTATCTGGCAGATGGCCATCTAGACTAGAAACAATCAATTGATTTATGAAAATTTAAAACTCAGGATGTGCCGCCAATGGACAATCAAATCATAATGGCTGTACCGACTCTGACTTAAATTATATTGATGCTGATGGCAACTCTGATGATGAAGATGATTATGCCAAGACAAGCTCTTAGTACCTTTTGAACGAATTTCAGCACGATGGCTTTGTACGCTTGTATTATGTGCCTGAATCTGGTTTATTGACCTACTATACATCTCTTCCAAGACGATTTTTAAATGGTTCATTGGCCCTGGCATGTGAGCGGTATGTGTCTATATCCTTTACCTCCCTATTCTTCCAGTTATTTCGGCTATGGTGATTAATTTTGTGCTTCCGTCCAGGATGAGTTCTTGAATAGACAATTCCCTATTTTGGATCATCACATTTATATGGGAGTGTAGTGACCATGGGTTCATTTTTTGTGACACTCCTATACTATGGTTCATAGATTAATTAGATGATGGTATTCAACATCATTCCGTGAGAAGTATGACCATCACTGCTAGATTAGGGGAGGTTGGTAGTGCGTGTGAACATTGTATATGGTCATTACCAATTCTGAGGTGAGATAAAGCATTTTAGTAGGTGTTACACCAGATGCAGCAGCCCCCTATATGCGGAGAGGTTAATTGAATGACCCTTTTAGTATCATTAACAGGTTTTGCCTTGGCTATCTCTCACATCGTTAGATATCCAATCTCCTGCTTTTAATCTTGTAAAATAGGAAATCATTGAATTTATTCTACACAATAAACGTAAGTAGTTACTACGGTGATAATAGTACCTTAGCACTCACACTCTGTTCTGTTCTTTTCGGAGTGTACTTTAGTTGCCATTCATTTACCTGAATCGGTTTCTTTGAAGGTATTTTAGTTGCCACTGTTAGATGTATATTGAGCTCCAGCTATCAAAGAGCTGTTAGGTATTGTTTTTAACACTACTTATCTCTTTTGGCTGCGGTCTCCAGATCCTTGCTGAGAAATACTGCTAGCACAAGAAAGTCAAGGATAGTTCGAAACCAGCCCCTCGATTGTGTTATTTGCATGACTACAATTGATCTTACTGAAAAGAACAAGTGAATACATGGTAATTTGTGAAATCGCTTGCTGTGTGATGTGATAGACATGTATGCTTAAAGCGCTCACTATTTCTCCTATTGTAGGTGGCTCATTGCGAGCATATATCCACTCGGGATGGTTACAACGCGACATCAAGATGGAGTGCCCAACTTGCAGGCGCTCTCTACTGCCAGCCTAGAGAAGCGATCCTTTGTACAATATATAATTAACAAATAGGTAACCCATAGTATACATGGTATTGCAACCTTACAATGCTTGTTTCCAGTATACAGAAAAACAGGTTTGTATCCCACAAATTCACCATTCTGTGCTTTCTTATTTATTTAGGTTGGAATAGAGGTGCAATTTGGCATGGCTGCAACCATGGTTGATTTCTCAAAGATAACTGTATAATTTATGCTTTCAGTTGTGTTGTACAGAATATTTGATGACATGCTATCAAAAGAGAACCATTCCCTAATGGAACCAAGGTAATATATTTTAATTTTGATCATTCAAACTCCCATCGGAACAAATGTTCTACTATTAGAAACATCTGGGGAATGATGATGTGGTTCGAATGAATGTGAGACTTGGTTTTCAGGTGGGCATCAGCATGATGATGGAAGAAGCAAGGGACAATTCCTGAGGTCCCTGATTCGGGCTACCACCTGCATTGCTTCCCCGTTAGGCTGCAAGACAGTGATCCACAAAATCAAACAAGAAGGTACAAAATACTTGCAACTTTGTTAACATTCTCGTTATTTGTGTAATCCTGGCAACAACATATCTTTGAACCAGCCTTAGTTACTTCCAAGAAGAATAGAAACATTATTAGAAACGTCATTAGTCATTCCCAGGATTCTCTTTTACGCATTTTCTTAATCTGTTATTGACTCCCCTCCTCCAGAATAATGTATACACATGCCACCCTGACGAAGTTTTAGAGTGCTGCTATCTACACATAGACCTTTGGGTGCAGAGCTTCTAGCCGGATAGCTTTGTTTCATGATAAAATAGTGTCAGACGGTTATACTTAATGAGTAGTATTCTGAATTTAAGAGAAAAATGTTTGCTAATGCACTAACGAAATTATCAGTGCTAATAGCCTCAAGTAAGATTATCAGTGCTACTAGCTGGCCAGAGCCTGTTTGTGTCTGTGTTGCACTGTTTGACTGTACATAGTATTGGCGGATGATTTAAAAGTAGCATATTTGATTGTAGAAATTGCTTGGTCCTCTCATTGGAGAAATTTTGGAAATTGATGCAGTGATCGTTAGTTATATGCAACCATGAATTTATATTTAATCATTTTATCACAATGCCCAGTCTTTTCTGCAAATGCTCCAGCTACCTATTCTTATTCTTCTGTTCTTCGCCTCCACCAGTGTCCAGCGTGGCGGCACCAGGAGACTGCACTGGGAGTGGGTATAGTGGGGTGAACTAGATGGATAGAGCGATTGCTTCAAACTAAAGGCTGGATTATAGTTAAATTATGCTCATGTACATCTCTAAATAAGAACGGTCATGCCACTTCATTGAAAACAATAATGTGGTCGTCTATTGTTTCCACAATGAAAGTTACTGCACTTCACTTCCGATTGTTATGTCAGATTTTCTCATACAATACTCAGTTTGTTATGTCTGATTTTTTGTATCATTGTAATAACGAAATGATTTTTTTCTGTGGCATCTGATGAACATCTGCCTCTGCCTCCCAATGAACCCAATGGGAGGCACATTGTATCGTCGTGGTTGGCTCGTGGACATATATCGTTTGGGCTCATGTGCCCATTAATGCCTCCTTATCAAGTTGGTGCCGAAGGTGAAGGGTAGCTCAGGCAGTTGTAGGTGAAGCACTGAAGCTGATTGAGACCATTATGTAGAAACCGATTATGTATGTTTGAGGTGTGGCATAGCAACACATGGGGTTGGGGGAGCGAGACACGTGCAAAAGGAATGATTTGTGCCAGAGTATGAGATGATTACGTATTGTGTGAAACCTAAGATATCAGAGTAAGGATTTTTTACTTTCATTATATATTTTTTATGGTGCGAGAGTAATAATAAAGAATATCACAACATAGTTTATTCTATGACAACACACAATTACTTAGCTATGAATTTATTATTATTTAATTCTTTTGGAGATCATGAACCGGAGACAGATTGATTTTGTGGAATTTTAGGATAAACCAATGGGCTCGGGCCCTAATAGTGTTGTTGGATGGGGAAAAAATCGCTGAGTTTCACACAACCAGAATTCTGGGGATATCTAAACTCACTTAGTTTTACGCAACCAACATTGCTGGTGTCTCACAAGAATATCTAAATAGCGTCAGGGCGTAGATCTTAGTTAATAAGAGATGGGTGGCTAGGCTATTGCATTTTATTAATTGCACATCCTATATTAACTTTTATCAACATTAACTTTAAGGTGCGTGTGATACCTATTTTTTCTATGGGCCCAAATTTTCACATGTATCACATTTACATGTGCAGCGAAAGAAGAACTCGATAGGCCGTAGCAACGCACGGGCATTCAACTAGTCTTTACTATTAAATGGGAGTTCAACGTACGTTCGTACCCCCTCCGTTTTCTGCCTCCATTTTCTGCCGATCATGACACAGATGGGCCAAGCCCAACAAAGCCCCGTGGCCCTCGCGCTCGTAGCACGTTGTTGCTCTGAACGGAGACCTTACGAGACATAAGCAACGCTCCCACGCCTAGGGTTCGTTGTTCGTTTCTGTGGGCGCCGCCGGCCTCTTCCGGTAGGAAGAAAGGGATCGCCGGCGGCGGCCAAGTCCCGCGCTTTCTCCAGGACCCATCTCGCCGTCCTCCCCTCCCTTCCAATGTCCCTAGTTGAATGCACCCAGGGCATACGAAGAGCAAGTAGACGTCAGTTTAGTACCTAGGCCCATAAGACGTCAGTTTAGCTCGCACTTCTGAATAATCGATGTCTCTAAATATACGTGAATTTTTCTTTGGGAGAATTTACAATTTGCCACACTTTACTTTGAACATCTATTATTTGCCACTCTTTAGTTTAGCTTTTACTATTTGCCATGTATTACACCAGTTTCTTTACAATTTGCCCTCTTTCCCCTTTATACAATTTAACATTAATCTTAACTCCAGAATACGTTATAAATACAATATATGCGTACCTCTATACCTGGCTAGACAGAACCGGGTCGGGCTGCTCAAGCGATGGGATTCACCTGGCTGCACCGAATCAAATTTGATCGATCAAATGGATCGTCTTGTTCCCCGTTCCCTTGCGTAGCGGAGCAGAAACAGAGGATCGAGCGCCGGCGACGGCAACGGCCGGAATCGGGTCGCGCGGCCACGATCGGCGATCACGAACGGCAGCCACTATCCAGTAACCAATTCTTCTCCCCTGACTTTCCCTCATTCCAAATGTTTTGCCCTATTTCCGTTGGAGTAGTACATGCGTGAATACCTGATTCATGCGATCGCTGATAGCTGCCAGACGATCATGGAAAAAAGCTAATCTTCCTCCATCTGCGCTGCGCCTGCGACTCTGCGCCGCCGCCGCGCACATCTAGGATCCGGAGGCGCTCCGTCGAGGAGTGCCCTTCCGCCCTTGGTCCAGTCGGCGTCGCCGGCGGACGGCTGCTCTGCACCTCCTCCGCACGAGGTGCGCGGTGCTCCCTCGAGCTGTCCCGTCCGTGTCGCCGGCGCTCGGATGCTCTGCACCTCCTCCGCCGTTCGTGGTCGCCGCCGGACAGAAGGTCGCGCAGCACGGCCGCTTCCACCGGCGCTACACCCGCCCAAGTTCCTCTGTTCTCTACCGAGCTGGACGACGGGTACAGAGGTAGCATATACTGTATTTAGAACATATTTTGGAGTTAAGATTAGTATTAAATCTGTATAAAGGGGAAAGAGGGCAAATTGTAAAGAAACTGGTGTAATACATGGCAAATAGTAAAAGCTAAACTAAAGAGTGGCAAATAATAGATGTCCAAAGTAAAGTGTGGCAAATTGTAAATTCTCCCTTCTTTGCTAACCGTCCAATTATTCAGAAGCAGATGCGACTGTATTTATATGCTTAGAGACATCGATTTAAAACCGGAAGTAAAGCCGATATAGAGCTGAAATTCCCGAAGACTGAAATTTTGAACTGGATCCATTACACTCTAGTTCAGTCGGTGCAGGTTTGTCGCAAAATGTTAGATTCAGAATGTACTGCTCGAATGAAAACTGTGATATATTATGTAACGGACAATGTGGAGAACGAACATAGCTTAGTGTTTCAGTCTGCTATCTACTGATTCTTTCTTCGTTTTGTGTAGTTTGTCTCCCCGTCTGTAGCCTAGTGGTGTTAGTTTTCCAGGTAGTGAATTCTTCATTCTGCTCGGTCTTTCTTGTCATTTCGGTGAATTTTTTTACACTCTTATTTGACGCACAATGTTCATTTTCGTAGAAAACTTTGCCTATTCTTGAATGAATTTCCTTTATTTTTGAATATTTGTTTATTGTTTCCTTCAGTCACTTGGATGAAATTAACCTGTGTTCCGGAATTCCTCGTGAATAATTTTCAGCAGCAGAAACACATTTATGTTGTTTGCTTTCCAAGGAGCACACTAATAAGTATTTGTTTCATTCTCGGATTACTTGCCATTACGGGAGCCTTGATTTGCCTCCCGGGATACCCATAGCCTATCTTCAAAATTCGAAAAACATATTTATAAGTTTCAAAGAATATTTATAAAAAAAATCCACGTATATTTATAGATGTGCTCTACATATCTGTAAGTTGATGCTTCCACTCAACTCGTCAAGTAAGTTGATGCTTCCATATAATTTGGGAAATCCACCAAGCGATAACGTATTTACAGTTGAAGTGATAACGTATATTGAGAACTGTTATCACTTCAACTCGTCAAGTAAGTTGATGCTTCCATATAATTTTCCAAGTGATGTTTGTATTCTTTTCTTATGTCAAACATCATGCTGACATATCACTGTTATGTGTTAGGAATGGAGAGATACTTTAAACCTATAAACAAAGCTGTTAGCTCTGGAGGCAATTTATTACATGATGACAGTACTACCTCCGAGCCAGGAAATAAACCATGTGTATGTGTTGTGCTGAATCTGGATGATATTGTTGTGGACCCGGGGCTCCGAAAACAAATTTATGAGTATGATGTAGGAATTAGGGATCAAGTGAGAAGGAAGTTTCTTCTGATGGATCCATGTCAGCCAGCTAGTCACAATTTTCCTAGAAAACAACATGGAAATTGTTCAGAGAGTTTTAACAAAGCATGGTTCAAGAAGTTTGATTGGCTGGAATACAGTGTGGCGAAAGATGCAGCCTATTGTTTCTATTGTTATCTTTTTGGACAGACAAGGGCCAATAAAGTTGGAAGCCATCTCAATTCTGTATCTGGGTTTAGCAACTGGAGTAATGCACTAGAAACTTTTAGTAGGCATGTTACTGGAGTTAATTGTAGTCACAACATTGCAAGACAACACTTTGAGGATTTCCAAACTCATACAAAAATCATGACTGCTGGTTTATGTTGTGCAAGATCTCTTCTTTCACAAGGTCATGCCTTTTGTTTACTTGATGAATCTCCCAGTTCTGAAAATAAAGGAAACTTTGTGGAGATGTTGAACTGCTACATCAATGATTTCAAGTCCTCTGGCTCGCTGATTATTGAAAATTCTATTGGCTATGATGAACTAAATTCTCCAGATACGAAGAAAGATCTGGTGAAATCTTGTGCAGAAGTGACCGTACGGAGCATTGTTGGTGAGATCGGAGTTAGTTATTTCACTTTACTTGTTGATGAGCCTCATGATAAAGTGATGCTAGATAAAATTTCTGTAATTGTGAGGTTTGTGAACAAGCATGGGCAGGTAATCGAACGATTACTTGGTATCGAATATACGACTCTTGATACAGCCCCTTCAATGAAAGAAGCTTTGTATGGTTTGTTGTCTCGTCATGGTTTATCTATTTCTAAACTAAGAGGGGTAGGCTGTAATTTAGTTTCAAACATGACAGTCGAATATGATGAGCTGAAGTCACTAATTCTGGAGGAGAATCCATACGCCCATCATGTACACTGTTTTGCCAACCAGTTTCAGTCAGTCATCGTTTCTGTTGCAAAGACCATTAAAGCTATTAGAGATTTCTTCTTTCATGTGGACAGAATTGTTGAGACTGTTGGTGATTCTTGTGGAACAAATGATGTGTTGCTTCAAGAGCACTATGCAAGGATTGTGGAAAAAATGGACAGAGGTGTGACTCTACCAGGCAAAGGAAAGCAACAAGAAAGTGATCTTGCTGCTTGGCTCACTCATACAAAGTGGGGCTCATACTGTAAAACCTTACTTCATCTGATTACAACGTGGCCTGGAGTGCTAAAAGCACTAGAGGATGCACAAAGTGAGCGAATTCGTCTTTTTCAAGTGAGGGCAGCATCAAATTTCATAGATGAACAAAGAGAAATTCGGCCACCACCGGCAGATTTGATAGAAACAATGGAGACATTTGAATTTGTATTTATCTTGCATTTGATGGTCCGAGTGTTGAGCTGGACTGGAGATTTGTCATTTCTCTTGGATCAGGAAGGTAAAAACATTGTCAAAGCAATAGATTTGATTGAGCCTGTCAAAAATGTTCTGCGAAACTTGCATAAGAACCAGTGGGATGAGTTATTTGAAGAAGTAAAGAATTTTTGTGTTGCAATGTTTGTTCCAGTGCCAAGCATGGATGATAGTATGCCAGTTAGGGGTGTTTCACGGCTTCTGAGGCAATTTGTTAATTGTTATCATCACTATCATGTTGAGATTTTTACTTCTTTGATCGACTCAATTACTACTGTAACAGTCGGTTCAGTAAAACATCTGTGGAGATATTAAGTTGCATGGCTTGCCTTGATCCAAGTGACTCTTTTTCCAAATTCGATCATGGCATGCTTCTTCGACTTGCTGAGACTTACTCTTATGATTTCTCTAAAGCAGACTGTGAAATCCTCAAAGAACAACTTCACATGTTCATTCTTAATGTGTGAAGTAGCTCTGAATTTTCCAGCTGCAGTGATCTTCCAATTCTTTCTGCGAAGATGGTTCAGACGGAAGCACATTTGATCTTTCCATTGGTTTATCGGCTCATCGAGTTGCTGTTGATTTTACCAGTAGCAAGAGCAACAACTGAAAGAGCCTTCTCCGCACTGAACTTGGAATTTTGTAAGAGATAAGCGATGAATGGTCTAGTGACATGATGTTGTGTTATGTTGAGAGAGATACTGTTGCTGGGATTGATGATGAAAATATTTTGCAGTACTTTGAAAGCATGAGAAGACAAAGGATTCATCCATCTTGAACTTAGTGGTAGGTATGCTTTATATAATGTACATCGAACTGTCAGTCCTACCTGATTATCCTACTGCTCTTAACTTATATAATTTTTGCGTCTTAGGTTGCTTTTGGGTATGCAACTCCGATTATTAATTTCAAGATGTCAACGTGAGGCTAAGTGATGTGCACGCATTTTTCCGAGTTTCATGCAGATAATCTATGGAAGTGAGTCATTTCTCTCCAATTTATGTGTCACCTTGTTATTTTTATCCATAGAAAACCTCTTTTATTATTGTTGTTTTTAAATTTAAATTTGAGATCCCAAAGAAAAAGAAAAAACGAGAAACTCCACTAGCTTTGGACTTGAACCCGCATGCTCACATTACTTATATCTGCTTACCACTAGGGAAACCTTTTGCATTTGGTTATCGCTTTTTTCTTTTCTTTGAGGATTGAGGAATATGTAGCTTTTGGTCATGATGTGTTCTGTACTTGCACATACTTCACTACTCCAATACTAGAACCTTGGTTGAAGGAATTTTCTCTACCCCTTCTTACCCTGAAAAGGTTGGATCACCTTGTGTCCTTAAACCAATAACCATCCTCCGGCTAACCTGGTCTTCTCTGTTCGTTCATACAACAAGTGGTAGTGCAGTAAGATTGATATGATGTCCTTCGAATATGCTGTCCAGAGAATAATCAGTAAGAGACTGAGATAATTTTCCCTTGTGGTCTGATATTTGATGTCCCAGGCTGATGCTCTCTCAGCTAGCTAGTTTGGCTCACATGAACACACACACAGAAGTGGATCGAGTAGTACTTTGGACTGGTCACGTACACAAGTGAAGCTTTGTTGCTTGTGTTTCTTCTTTACATTACAACGAATGGGTACATGTCCTATTTATAGGGCTTTACATACCGACCTAGCTAGGAAATATCTAGTACTACCTTCTAGTGTCTTCTACCGGTTACTACAAGTTTTCTTTATTCTAGAAACTACAGCTAGCTACTAGCTTAGCTACAGACTATGGTAGATTTCTCTAGAACTGTGTAGACGGTGAGGTCAACGTGATGCACAGGATTACTCCAACAATCTCCCCCCTAATCCTGATGCATTCACTTGATCTCGACGATGCCGATCTTCTCGCGTAGAGTCTGAAACTTGATCCGACCAAGTGGTTTGGTCAGAATGTCTGCCAGCTGATCGTCGGTGTTGATGTAGTCGACGACAATCTTGCCGCTCTCGACGTTCTCCCTTATGAAGTGATAGTGTGTCTCAATGTGCTTGCTCCGGTCATGAAAAACCGGATTTTTGCACAGTTGGATCGCCGACTTGTTGTCCACGAGCACTGTAGGGACCATGGGGTCTGTGGCGAAGAGATCGCCGATGAGTCTTCCGAGCCAGACGGCCTGGCATGCTGCGGTAGTGGCGGCAATGTACTCTGCTTGGCAGGATGATAAAGAGACCACCTTTTGCTTCTGAGGCTGCCAAGTGATTGGACACTGATCGAGGAAAAAGATAGTCCCCGTCGTGCTCTTCCTGTCGTCAACGTCACCGGCGTAGTCGGCATCACTGTAGCCGACTAGGCGTGCGTTGTTGTTGCCGCTGGAACGGTAGATGCAGCCATAGTGGAGTGTCCCTGCAACGTACCTGAGAATACGCTTCACGGCGCTCATGTGCTCCGTCGTTGGCTTTTCCATGAAGCGACTGACGAAACCGACGGCGAAGGAGATGTCTGGCCGTGTGTGCACGAGGTAGCAAAGTCTGCCGACGATGCTCCTGTATAAAGTGACGTCCACAGGTGGATTAGTGCTCACCTTGGATAGCTTCAGACGCGGCTCCATGGGAACATGCACAGCGTTGCAATCTGCCATGCCCGCCTTCTCCAACAGCTTGCTCGCAAACGTGGATTGCTTGAGGGTGATCTCCCCGGGTGACTGCTTGACCTCTATGCCAAGATAGAGCGTCAACAATCCCAGGTCACTCGTGCAGAATTTCCTGCTCATCTCCTCTTTGAACCTGGAGATACTCTCGGTGCTTGCGCCTGTCAGGATCAAGTCGTCGACGTAGACGCCAAGGAGAAGCCGCTCACCGTCCTCGCCACGGGTGTACACGGCATGCTCAGATGTGCTGCGAGTGAACCCGAGCGACACCAGCACGCTGTCCAGCTTGGTGTTCCATGCTCTGGGAGCTTGACGAAGGCCATACAACACCTTGTGGAGGCGCACTACTTTGCTTGATGTGGTGGAGGTTGCGAAGCCCGGCGGTTGCGTCACATATACTTCCTCGCCGAGTTCCCCATTCAAGAACGTAGTCTTCACGTCCATGTGATGCACCTCCCACCTTTTCTGTGCGGCGATGGCGAGAAGTAGACGAACAGAGTCCAGACGCACACCGGGCAAAAACCTCGTCGAAGTCGATCCCCGGACGTTGCACGTACCCCTTTTCCACCAGGCGCGCCTTGTGTTTCAGCACGTTGCCGTTGGCGTCTCGTTTGAGCTTGAAGACCCATTTGAGACCGATTGGCTTGTGACCTGCAAGCAAGTCAGTGAGGGTCCATGTCTTGTTCTCCTCAATGGACCTCAGCTCCTCAAGCATCGCGGCGCGCCAGTGCTCGTCGTGCTCCGCCTCAGCATATGTGGATGGCTCACCGGAGGGGATGAGTAGCAGGCGCTCAGCCTGGCCTGGCACTGGTGTGTCAGGCTCCACCATGTCGAGGACGTGACGGTAGCGGTGTGGATGATCCGGATCGTTGCTGTCGTCGAAGAGCTCTGGGTCTGGTGCGGACGGAGGTGTGGCAAACCTCACTTGTTCTGGAGTTTGTTCTGTGGCCGCCGTGTCTACAGACTTTACTTCCGAATTGTTTTCAGGCTGAATCTCCATCGGGGCAGGAGTGGCTGTGGTGGACTGGTTTGGCGAAGCGGGCAATGTCGCCGGTGTAGGTGCGTAGGAGTACTCGATGGTGAACTCTCCTCCACCATATTCTTCCACCATGTTGTCGTTGCTCCAGTCCCAACCAGCACTCTCGTCGAAGATGACGTCGCGGGAGACGTGGGCGCGCTCTGTCGCCGGGTCGTAGAGGTGGTACGCCTTACCGCCGGGTTCGTACCCGAGCATCACCATGGGCTTGCTTCGGTCATCCAACTTCTTTAGGTTTGGCGTGGTGATCTTGGCGTGAGCCCTGCAACCAAAGACACGAAGGAAGTGTACATTTGGCTTCGTACCGTGCCACGCCTCGTACGGAGTACACCCGTCCACGCTCCTTGTGAATGAACGATTGATGACGAAAATGGTGGTGGTGACCGCCTCCCCCCAAAACTGTGCTGGCATGTCGGTGCCTTTCAACATGCAACGTGCAGTGCCGACGACCGTCTGGTTGCGCCGTTCCACCACCCCGTTCTGTTGGGGCGAGTACGGAGCAGTGAGGTGCCGCTTGATGCCTTGATCAGCGCACCAGTCCGCGAGCTCCGTTGCGGTGAACTCCCCTCCTCTGTCGGTGCGGAAGATGCGCAGAGTGTGTCGTGACTCCACCTCTGCGCCAGCTTGGAAGCGACGGATGGCCTCCGGTGCCTCATCCTTTGAACGCAAGAGGACGATCCACATGTACCGGCTGTAGTCGTCGACGAGGAGAAGGAAGTAACGCTTACCTCCCGGTGTGGGCGGCGAGATAGGGCCACACAAGTCACCATGCACGAGCTCCAATGGTTCGGTAGCGCGGTACTTCGCCACCTGAGGAAACGGGGCGCGGCGGTGTTTGCCGGCGAGGCACGCCTCACAGAGCTGCTCCACGTGGTTGATCATGGGAAGTCCGCGCACCATATCCTTCCGAGCAAGCTTCTCGTGACTTTCAAAACTCTGGTGGCCGAAACGCGCGTGCCATATCCACGCGTCCTCGCCCATGTGAGCAGCGAGGCATATTGGCTTCTCGATTTGGAGATGCACCATGTACAGCCGATTCCGCATGCGAGGAGCCTTGGCGATGGGCTTCTTCTGCCGGTCGCGGATGATCATCATTCCATTCTCGACGTGCGTTGGGCACCCGATCACGTCGAGCTGCCCAATGTTGATGATGTTTGTCTTGATCCGCGGGATCCAGTAGACGTTCGACAACGCCCTATGTCGCCCGCCATCCATGGCGAACATCACCGTGCCACGTGCACAAATGTCGACGAGGGAGCCGTCACCGAAACGTACCGTGCCGGAGACCTGCTTGTTGAGCTCAGCGAAGACGGATGCATCTCCAGTCATGTGGTTTGAGGCGCCTGTGTCCAGGTACCATGCCGCGTCGGTGTCGCTCGCGGACTTGCGCAGCTCGACGTGTGCACGTTCCTCATTGAGGAAGACTTGCTCCCCCGTTGTTGGTGTAGAGGGGTTCGCCGTATCCTCAGCAGGCATAGCTACTGTCACCTCGGTATGGGTTGCCATCAGCAGCGTGTTGTCCTCGTCTTCAGCCTGCACAAGGTTGGCCGCCTCGCCGCGCTGCTCACGGTCGCGCTTGGCTTTTCGGCACTCCTTTGCCCAGTCCCCAGGTTTACCGCAATACCGACAACTCCCTCTACGGCGCTCACCTGAGCCAGTGTTGCCTCCTTGCGTACCTTGCTTGTCCGCCTGGACGTCGACTTGCCGCTGTTGTCGCCGCCGCTAGACACGCCCTTTCCATGTTGTCGTTGATGGCTCTCCCATTCCTCCTCTGTGAGGAGAAGCTTGTTGACGTCGCCGCCGCTAGATACGCCCTTTCCGCGTTGTTGTTGACGGCTCGCCCATTCCTCCTCTGTGAGGAGAAGCTTGTTGACGTCGTCGGTGGCATCGTCTAGGTCGTACGCCTCCTCTGCCGTGATAAGACAACCACACAACTCCTCGATTGTCAACTCCCGGAGGTTGACAACTTGCTCGATGGCCATCACAATTGGCTGATACTTGCACGGCACCACGAGCAGGAACTTGAGCACTGCCTTGTACTCGCTTATGGGATCGCCGAGGAGCTCAAGATCACTGACAATGTTTGTTAGTTGGATCGAGAAATCTTCGATCGACTCACCTGGGCGGAAACGAATTTCCTCGAACTTGCGACGTCTCGTCTGCGCCTTTGCCTCCCGTATGCGCTCAGAGCCAAGACGCATCGTCTTGAGCGTTTCCCACGCTGCCTTTGCGTTGTCCTTTGCCGCCAGCGTACGCACCAGCTCCGGCGGAACGGCACGGAGCAATGCTGCCAGCGCTGCTCGATCGTCGTGCTCGTCGTCGGCGCCAAACTCGATGACATCCCACAAGTGCTGAGCCTGGAGCTGGACGCGCATCACCATCGCCCACTCAGCATAGTTTGAGCGGGTTAGCATCGGATATTGGGCAGAGCTAGTGCTCTCCCTCACGACACGCTCGCGCACTACCAGCTCGCCGCCACCGCGGCGTGTCGGGCTGCAGCCCCGTCGAGCCATTGGAGATGTGGAATGGCGTCGCCTTGCGACCGGCAGCGGCGTCTTGTACCTGCTGCGTTCACCCTTCTCGCCGACCTCCGTTGCAGCCTTGGACATGGCTCTGATACCAATTGATGTCCCAGGCTGATGCTCTCTCAGCTAGCTAGTTTGGCTCACACGAACACCCACACAGAAGTGGATCGAGTAGTACTTTGGACTGGTCACGTACACAAGTGAAGCTTTGTTGCTTGTGTTTCTTCTTTACATTACAACGAATGGGTACATGTCCTATTTATAGGGCTTTACATACCGACCTAGCTAGGAAATATCTAGTACTACCTTCTAGTGTCTTCTACCGGTTACTACAAGTTTTTTTTAATTCTAGAAACTACAGCTAGCTACTAGCTTAGCTACAGACTGTGGTAGATTTCTGGTGAGGTCAACGTGATGCACAGGATTACTCCAACAATATTAAGTATATCGTATCCTTGTCCCGAGATGTTCTAAATCCACCAGGCACCCACTCTTACAATATTTAATCCTGTCTGACTATGTTCTTGTCAGAAACACAGTTATATATACTCCTTTGGTTGTTATTTAATTGCCAGGGATAGTATCCCGTGGCTACCTTTCTCCCCAAAATAGGGCATGTCTACCATTTGCCACTTCTCTTCAGCCAAAGCCTTGCAACATGTGTTTAATTAGTCATCCTCCTTTACAAACCATACACTAACCAACACTAGGAAGCTTAGTGATGTAGCATACTCTGTTCTTGTAAGCACCGTCATGCCCACATGTCTCTCACAAACTTCCAAGCCATGTTTCGAAATTAGGCATAGTACTTTGTCTCATTTGGGCGATTGACATGCTCTTAAACTCCCATGCTTTTCATCTGATATCCTTCCACTTACTCAGCTTTTACAGACCTTGTCAGTTTGCTAGTCCAGCTAGCTTTCCCTGATTTTGAGCTTTTGTTGCTCATGGACTATGCAGTTGTGATATGCACCTATTTTAGTTGATGCTCTTCTTGCTTTTCTAATTGCATCCACGACAGTAGATTGCTTATTTGTTCCTCATGTGTTCCCATTAAAATAAAATATAATTATTTTAAATATAATTCGTATCCCCCTTTTTTGGCAGTGACACACTTTGGATGCTCAAGTTTGACTTTGGCTGGTTGATCTGCAAGGAGAAGTGATGCGTCCAAATTGGATATGTCTTGAGTTATATCTCCTGAAGTTTTTATTATCCTTCGCTACCTTCTCATGTAGAGACTGCTAAAACTAAACTACTTAATCATATCTCTTGAAGTTATGTGGAGTACTTGACTTTCACACTGTGTAAATAATACTTTTTGGACATACGTTGCATTGTAATAGTGTGTGCTTACTGCCATCTCTTTTTGTTACACTGAGCATGTTTTTTTTTGTATAGTACTTCCTCCGTTTCAAAATGTAAGTTGTATAAATCTATTATATAATTAAAACACAGGATAACCAACGGTCTAGATTTAGCACGCACAAGCAATGGTTCAGATTTTATGAGAAAGGTTACGCAACCGTACAGCGCCAGGAGATTAGCAACGCACACATATGGAAATTCTTTTCTCATACGAAACGTACGAGATTGCATAGTCCATATTTAGAAAGAGAAAGAGCCAGCCGAAATCGATTAGAACTACGACAGGGAAAGAATGTTAAGCAATCATCGAAGAGATTAGAAGACCACGGAAACACGGCGATTCTCACCGGCGCCCGGCGGTGCGGCACATGTGTTCGCTGGCTATGCACAGCATCCAGGTCGAACCCGCCGTCATGCCAAATTCGAGTGGGTTCGTGGATTCCAACTTGCGGCATCTGCTGCCGGACATGATGACGATCAGATCGATCGATGTTGCCGCCTTGCCGGTCATGATGACTATAGCGTCAGGGTTCTAGACGTGCGACCGTGCTCACAGAAGGCGTCCCTCACGCACAGGGAGGCTGATTGATCCTTTAAGAGGGCGGAGTTCAGGCAGGAGAGTTACGTTGATGATTCGCGTACATACAGGTCTTGACCAGGTTTTCGATAGAGAGAGATCGTCGTACGTGTATCCCATGAAGCGGTGTTGATCCTTTGACGCCGGCAGCTATCACAAGCAAAGAAGTAGCTCCGTCGCGCACAGATTATGATCATATGCATGAGCACGGAGAGGGGTTTGGTAGAACAAGTTTTGCGGCCGGTCAGTGTGCCTTCCGATCTTGCCGACAAGCCGTTGAGCCTGCAACATAAGCATATGCGCGTGTTCAAGCAAAATCAGTCTCCTCCATTGCTCTTCTGTTCATCTTTCAGACTTTGGCGAGAGGACGATATCAGCTTCTCAGAATTTACGACAAAGTCTATGCAAGCCGGCCATGGCGATATCAATCTTGCCATAGTGGGTCGGCCATGGCGATATCGATCTGGCGATAAACGACGGCATTGACAGGCCAAGTAGCATTTAGGGTCGATGGCGACTCCAGGCAGCAGAAGTACCACGATTCCATCGGATGCGCATTATTGTGCGAGAGCATGGATAGAAGTGCAGCCGGGAGTTTTTAAGACGAAAAAAAGCAATCGGGAGTCAAGCACATGTAGATGGATCGTGCGAGAGCTGACGGCAAAGAAGTCCAACGGCCTCCGCCGGCGGCCGGAAGTTGCAAACTTGCAGATTGATGGTGTGAGAACTGACGCATGATCCATGCAAGCTAGACGCATCCTGGCCAGGACTAAGAAGTCCGCCGGCGGCCGGGAGTCACACACATGCGGAGTATGGTGCGATGGCTGATGGATACAGGTATTGCCTTGAGTGCTTGATGAGCACGTTCTGCACACATGATTAAGGATTAGCCTGGATGCATCGTATGAAAAGGGCCATGCTGGATGCACACACTTTGGGTTTTTGCCTGCCTTGGCATCTCGATCGTCAGTTTTCAGCTGGACACTTGCAAGTTTTCTAGCAACAGAAGCACCCATATATTTATTAGTAAGCTAATACACATATGTGCTATTTGTTTCAGGTATGTGATCACTATGATTAGTCCATCGCCGTGAAAAGGAAGGGCCATGCTTGGAACAACAACGAAGCAAGTTCAGATATTTGAGATGAATTTACTTGATGATAACCCATTGTTAATGTATCTAGAGCAGTGATGTTTTACCATGCAATAGTTCAAACTATTAACTAGACAGTCAGGTTTGTATTCTAAAGTTATTTTCAGATTTACCTTTATATAGTGAGATAATCAATAAATGGATGAACCTTTTACGATATATTTGTTTATTTTAAAAATACTATATACAACAAAATTGAAAAATACTATATATTTTGATTTTATAGGTCAATCAATTGTATTATCCATGTTTATATTATGTTTCAGGGACATAATGCCTTATATCAGATAATCGACGACACTCAAAGGCCGATGATGCAGTTATCCATACAATCTCTGGTAAATTCTACTCGGCGACGACAAGGCCTGTGACGATATCACACAGACAAAGTGGCAAAAACATCAAACCCCTCAGTCTATGTCAAAGCCAACGACGATCATGGTGGAAATTAAGATCGGCGTGGCTACAACACACACATACGTCAGTCGAATCGACCAGCCGGATTGGACTGAAACTTTGAGCCCTATAAACCAAGAGTTCGGAGGCATCATTGTTAACCATCAGCCCTATTTTTGTACTTGCACGAGCTCATAATTAGTTGTCCCGTTGTTGCATGCATGATGAAAGGACTGATTCTGAGGTAATAAGCTTTACTAATTTCAATCCGACGATATATGGTGCCCCGATTCGTGAGAAGATTTTCAATGATTTGTTTCTTTCTTTTGTTGCAGGGGTGAAGAAGAACTCTATTTGGTTCTCCAGATTTCTCCATTGTTTTGTTCCGGGCAATAAAATTGGTGTGAATGTTCCCGCAAATTAGGTGAGTATAAATTGAATCGATGTTATTTCAAATCACCTGCTGCTGATGTCACTAAATTTCCTAATGATCATATTTTTTCTTGGTATATGCTACAATAAGCACATCAGCATAGGCCGATAAAAAGGCCCTAAATTTCCATATGGAAACTACAACTGATCCTTTCTATGAGAGAGCTTACAAAGTTTCCGTTGTTTCTCCTTACCATCTACTAAAGCTTAGAGCCTAGGTTCATGTACGACATTGCAGCCTTTCTTTTAGATATTTTATCTATTCTTCTTTTTTTGCAGGTTCATGCCCTTTTGGATAATTGTTTGTGAAATGCATGATAATAAGATAGGATTTTAGTATACTCTTTCGGGTGAATTTCAGGTAGCTCTTATAGCAGTTTTTTTATTTCTCAAAAAATAGTATTTCAGTTGTTCGGTTAAATGTTTATTGGTACTGATCTGTCATGCAAACACCAGAAAGTATCAGCGTACGGTGGGCAAATGTTGAGACATTTCTCAATAGAATAACCAGGAGAAGTTCATTATTTGACATAACTTAGCATTCCATAATTCTTATATCTTAACAACATGTGGCGTATCAAAGTGTTATGGGACCAATATTTCACGAAGTGTACTTTGTCATTTCAAAATTAAAGTATTCTATTTTGACCAATCGTAGCAAGAATATGCGAGTGCAAAATTACGTGATTTTTTATACTTCTGGAACAGAGCTGCGACGGCTATTCACCAGCATATTCTCCCATTGTGAAGTAAGAAAAACCTAGATAGGTTTACGAGACTCAGTGAGGGAGGTAGTGAGCGAAGATGCCTAATACATGAAAAGAACTACCCGAATATGTGATATACAAGAGAAAATCTACTCTAAACTTCGGATCACTGTAACTTATTATCAAACAGAAAATACGGTACACATCTTTAGATAAAAACTGACGAGTCAAGTAGAGGAGAGTTTCTAATAGAATATCCCGACACATTCCGACCTAATGCTAGAAAGCTTTTTAAAAAGCTAAATGCTAGAAAGCTAGAGGAACGTGGAAACAAACAAACGAATTTGGAGGAACAAAAAAATTGTACGGAAATATCTAATAGCTAGAAAATTCAAGGTAACTAAAATATTAAGTTATATAGAGATGATAGATAATATTAGCTTAATTTCAAAAATATGACAGCAAATACAACATCAATAAATAGTCTAGCCGCGCAAATGCGCGGGCCACCCCGCTAGTTATGTCAAAAGTCAAAGGTTTCGAAGTTTTACCAAGTATACGGACCAAATATTAACAACTACGAAACCAATGAATATCAATAGACCCGCCATGAAATATGTTTCCATAGTGTACTTTTATTCAATATTATTGATGTGATATTGTTTTCTATATATTTGGTTAACTTTGGCTTTTGGCATAAGTATTTTGTCAGCGTGAAAATATTGTTTTTTTTAACGGGGTGCCTTTTTTAACGGGGAATGGCCCCGAAGGGCTTTGAAACTGCATTAAAAGGTCGGTGCATACACTTACACATCGAGGGCCCTATAAAAGGAAGAATTACTACTAAGTCCTCAAACTTTGTATTCAAGCCCTAAGAAGAAAACCCAAAACGTAGACGAGTCCATGGTATTAACTGATGCACTTGCTCAACCTCCAGGTCTGGTCGTCAGCAACTTCGCGGGGACATAGCCGCTTGGGGCACTGCCGTCAATGAATCCCGCAATAAGGTCATCGAAGATCCTCTATAGGAGGAAGAAGAAGCTCGTGTGACGAAGAAGCCCGAGCACAAGGTGGCCTCTCTAGCTCGAAGTAACATCGTCACGAAGAAGCTGCCGTTGATGATCTCCGCATATCAGCCCGGCTTCTAGAGTACACACTAGTGTGGGTACTCCACCTTCCCGTAGAGCACAGACACAAGGGGAATCATACCCTCCTTCCTCCAACCCATAACCAGGCGAGTCAGCCATTCCGGCAAAGCAAACCCTAATCTATAGCCTAGCCTATCTAAAGGGGGCGACATCCCCTCCCCACCCCATTCCGGCTGACGAGGCCGCCGTAGGAGAAGGAGAGAGGCCGGGGACCAGAGGCGACGACTATCATACAAGGTGCTATGGCCTATGGGGAGAGGAGGAGCGAAATTGAAAGAAGTATTAGGATCACAACTCAAGATCCTCGCAAATAGAATTAGTAGTTATATTATAGACCAACATTCTAACTTTATTTTTCTTCTGAATGACCCAGTTGTTGTACGTACTATATAGTAGCATTAATCTATAAGGTAAAGATAGTGCACCATCTACCTGATTCTTTCTGATCCATCTTCATAATAATGCACCGTCTACTTGGTTGGCTATGATACTACATGTGTACTTCGATAACCTCGGGTTTACTAGTGAGTTCAAAAAAAGGTGCAACTATTGGGTTTTTAATCTGTTCAATTTCTATCATTAATACACATGCTTTGGGAGAAGTGAGAGTGTTAGATGGTCATTTTACTTGGTCCAATAATCAAAAGGACCCAACTTTGGAGAACTTGACAGATTTTCATCAATGCTGAGTGGGAAAATCTCTTCCCCTTAACTCAAGTTAAGAAATATCCTCGGGTTATGTCTGACCATAACCCTCTCTTGTTGGATACTAGTAAAAAACCCGAGTTCAATTTTGAGTAAAATTGGTTGGTACATGCAGAGTTTCATGCTAGAGTGGAAAAGGCATGCAAATCCTATGTGGATGCAACTAGTAGCATTGGAAGAATTCAGATGGAATTTAAGAAAGTAAAAATAATCTCAAAGGTTGAGGTGCTAATGTGAGGGGTGATACTACTGAACTGGAAATGTTGGAATAGTTCAAAGAGGACAATTTATTTTCATGTGTTATATTTTTTTTTTGAACGATGAACCGTAGGGAAAAACCCTACGGTGTGGATTTTATATTAATAAGAACAGAGAAAGGGAAACCAGAGGTTTCCTTACAGACACCACGAAATATGTGAGGAAAATATGTGAGGAAGAAGAAAGGGAAACCAGAGGTTTCATGTGTTATACATGCTAGAGAAAGGGTACAACCAGGGTTGCTTGATGAAAATATGTGAGGAAGAAGAAAAATATTGGTTCAATAGGTCTAGTGAGAGGTGGCCCCTGCAAGGTCAGACAAACTCTGCATATTTCCACGATAATTCTGAATGTAAGAAAATGAAAACACAATGTATACTTTGGAAAAAGATGATGCTGATATTCAAGGTACTGAAGCTTTGTTATTTCACGCAATTGAATACTATAAAATACTATTTGGTCACGGGGAGGGTAATCTTAAGGTCTCGAGTGCTGATGTTTTGGAGTGCCACAGAAAAACAGTCACGGGATGATAACTTGGTATTGGATATGCCGTTCTCAGAACAAGTGAAGAATGCACTTGATAAGATGGTAAAAAATAAAGCCACGGGACCTGATGGAATTCCTGTTGAGTTCTATCGGTCATGTTTGAAAGTGCATGTGTTGCCCCATGCGTGGTTTTGGTAATTAATGACAATCCTTATGGACTAATGTTTGCTTTGAGATATACTTGTAGATCTTGTCCATAGGCAAAGATTGGAGTTCATCTGTTGGACTCTAGAAGATTACATGATGACCAAGGTTCTATCCAAGGGTTTATATAAAGAATGGTCATGAGAAGAGTTGAGCTTATTGCAAGCATGACTTGGAAAAGAAGATTGAGTGAACTTCATGTTTATCTCCAAGCCATCATCTATATCAAGAGAAGAATATGAAGCGCAAGTGGATTCATGAAGACGGAGCTTAGCGAGGCTCTCCCATAATGGAGTATGGGGGAGCATTTGGAGATGTCTTCATCAAGCATGTGCTAGCAAGCGCAAATCAAGAAAAGAGGTCCACTTGAAGAGATCAAGATCGTAATCATCGAGCTCAAGTGGAATGCGCAAGGCAAAGGTATGATCTTGATAGGGTTTCTATTTTATCGGTCTCATCGTGTGGGAGACCGGGTTATAGGATAGTTGCCGTACTATCAAGAGGGGCTCTCAAGTGAGTAACTTGATCGCAACTTTGTGGAGAGCTCAAACCTTTGCATACTTGGTATTATCATCTTTCTTGGTTCTTATTTGGCTTTTATTCATGTGAGAATTTAGAGTTTGTGTTCATCTCCGTACCAAGCTCTAGTTCATCAAAAAAGGGATTTCATTTGAATATCTTGTGATGTTTTTGATGTTGGAGGTTTTACCGGTTCGTCTTTTGTAGAGAGGTCAAACTCTCCTCTTGTGGTTTCCTCCTCACATGATGGATTATGATGTGTATATGCATAATCTTGTAGAGCTTGTGAGTATCTTCTAACAAGCCCAAGATCATAGAAAACGGAGTCCGGATGAGAAACATATTGCGGTTTTGGTTTGGAGGTTTAATCTGTTATTCTTTTATCGAGAGGTCTAACCTTTCCCCATTTGGTTTTATCCTCCATTGTTGGACTATGATGTTTCTCTGCATGATCTTGTAAAGCTCTTCGTTACGATTCCAACGAGCCAAAGATCATCGAAAACGGAGTTCGGATGCTCAAGATATCGTCGTTTTCGTTTGGGTGTTTTCTGCAGTTTTCAGTCCAGCGGTAGTACCGCCCGGGTACCGCTGGGTACCGCTGGGAGTCCAGTACCGCGCGCGTTTTGAGCGCCTACCGCTGCCGGGGCGGTAGTACCGCTGCCTAGAGCTCGTTTTGAGCCTGTTTCTCTGTTCTAACTCCCCAGGGGGCGGTAGTACCGCTCCTGGGCGCGTTTTTGCTCATAACGGTTGGATTTTGAGGTCCTATTTAAGGGGTCTTCTTCCCCAATGACCCTCATCTCTCACAGCTCGTTTTTCCCCTCTCTCTTGCCATTGTTGACCTTGGAAAGCTTGCTCCCCCTCTCAATCCCTCCCATGATTCTTGCATATCTTTGAGGGAAAGTGAGAGGAGATGTAGATCCACATTTCCACCAATCCATTCCTCCTCTAAGTGAGAGGAACCCTTTCGATCTAGTTCTTGAAGCTCCATTTGTTGTGTTCTTCTTTGTTCTTCCTCTCTTCTCCCCCCATAAGCATTAGTTGCTTGTGGTGGGATTTGAGAGTGAAGGATTTGAGCCTTGTGCTCTTGCCATTTCTTTTGTGCTTCGGTTTGCTCTCCCCACGAAGTTTCGTGGAAGTAAAAGTTTGTGAGCTTGTTACTCTTGGGTCGTTGGACCCTAGACGGTGTTCTAGTGACCTTTTGTGGTCAAGGCCTTTTGTGGCTAGTTGGGACCTTTTGTGGTCCACTTGGGAGCTCTCAATATTTTTGTGGGTTGTGCCTCAAGATTGTTGTAAGGGACTCGATTTCCGCCCAAAAGGAAATCAATAGTGGAAGGTGAACCGAGATTTTGTGCGAGGTTCATCGGAGAATAGGGTGAGGCCTTTTGTGGCATCTTGAGTTTGATACTCACACCCCTCCAACGAACCGTACTCCCCTAAAAAGGAGGAACTCGGGAATACATCGTCGTCTCCGCGTGCCTCGGTTATTTCTATACCCGAGCTCTTTACTTATGCACTTTACATTGTGATAGCCTTCGAGCTTGAAGTATTATATCTTGCTATCACCTTGTTACTTGTCTTGCTTAGCATAAGTTGTTGGTGCACATAGGTGAACCTAGTTTATTTAGGTTGTGTGCTTGATAATTTAAACACCTAGTTTTATTCCGCATTTCAAAAGAATTGGTTGAAGCGAAGCTAGCTCTAAGACGAGCTCTAGTTTTTATCCAGTGAGTTTAACATGAGCGGAATTGGTGTACTTGCGAGTTTTCTTATTCCTGCAGTACAGGTACAACCGCAACTGCTCGGGTCAAAAAGCCAAAAAAATAAGTGATTTTAGCCCTTATAAAAAGACTCCATTTTTTATAGAATTTTATGACTTAGTGCGGGATGCATTCATTTTGGGTCCCACATACGAGAAAAGGTCACAAATGGAGTTGAACCAAGTAACATTGCAATGGCATAATGATAGTAGGGTCGGGATATCCCCGCCCTCCCCTCGCCTATGAAATGGATAACCCTTGCTGCCATAGCAGCAGGATTTTAAGGGCTTCTGTTGAAGCGGAATAGGAGGAAGCCATGCATTCTTTCAAGAATCTCCAAACCCCCCCTTTACCTTCTCTTTCTATTCTATAAAAAGGCGAACATCTAATCTAGGCCCGGTCGCCTTTCGCGGGTTCAATTCCTGTCGTTCGCCCATCGCATTATTGCAAATTGGGAACCTACGGGTTTTTAAGATTTTCAATACCCATGTTTCCCGAAGCGATAGGTCATACATTTCAAGAGAAATTGAAATACATTAAAAATCTATTCGTGAGACTCTCGCCTCATACGGCTCCGTCCTGGAATCTGGACCCCCCTTTTCCTTTGACCAACGGGTCCTCGAACCCATGGGGGTTACGAATCATTCATTCATTGATTGATTCAAGGTAGCTTTAGCCATTGTGGGTAGAAGCTAGTCGCCATGTTAGGTGTTTATGAATATGATTGGAAGGGGACTTAGACCCGATGGATTGGGATATATAAGCTTCTTCTTCCAACTGGATTGAGTCATAGTGCAACGTTACTTCTTGCTGGATCGCAATATCAAGTTGCTTTCCTGCAGCACCTACATGGCCACATTAATCAAGCCTAAACCGGAAAAGTTTTTTAAATCGCCTATTCAACCCCCCCCCCCCCCCTAGGCGACATCCATGTCCTTTCAATTGGTATCAGAGCCTGGGCTCTCTTTATTGGGCTTTACCGCCTAGAGAGTAAAGATGTCGTTTAGAGAATTAGTGCACAATCCCACTTTTAAATTCGATGGCACTAATTATGATGTTTGGAAAATTCGCATGCTTAATCTTTTTAGGGCCATGGGTCCAAATTATATCATGAGTATTGTAGATGTGGGTTTTTCTCCTCCAAAGGATTCCCAAGAATTTTCTTTAGAGGATGAGGAAAACTCTCATCTCGATACTCAAGTATCTAATGGCCTTATATGTGTTTTGAGCGATGTAGTTCTTGCTTCAATCATGCCTTTCCGGAATGCTCATGAGCTTTGGACCAAGTTTCAAGATAAATATGAAGTGTCCAACATTATTGAGGATGATGGTTGTCCCTCCACCTCCGGTCGTGATGAACTCACTTATTCTTCCACTTCACCAACATGTGATTTGTCACAAGGTAATGAAATGGTGAGTGGTGATAGAAATTGCATTGTTGATGGTGTATCTATTATTGACTATACTTCATCTCTATCTCATTGCAACATTCTATTTTTGGACTTTAACACTTCTAGCACTCCAAATGTCTTACATGCTAGTGTTGATAGTCCTCGCATATCATGTAATAGTTGCTTAACTAAATCTCATGATGATATGCTCTCTATGTCTTGTTTTTTAAATCACCTATTCACCCCCCCTCTAGGCGACATCCTTGTCCTTTCAATGTTGGTCTATGATTAGAGCTGATGTGATAGCTTTGTTTGATGATTGGTTTGCTGGGAAGCTGGATCTGTATAGATTAGATTTTGGCATGATTATCCTGGTCCAAAAATATTAGGATGCTGATACTATTCAAAAATTCATACCAAATTACCATCTTCAAGTGCTTTATAAACTTTAACAAAAGTTTCCATTATCGGAGTTGAGACTTTTATGGATAAGCTGATCTCAATCAGAATGCTTTCATCAAAGGTAGGAATATATTATGGATGGTACGGTGTGGTTTCTTTGCATAACGTTCTCCATGAGGCTCGTAGAAATAAAAAGGTCTAGTGCTCAAGCTGGACTTTGGAAAAGCTTACGACAATGTTGACTGGGATTTTTGCTTAATTGTATTTCCCATAAGGGTTTTAGTGATAAGTGGAAAAGTGGGTGGACGACATTGTGAAAATGGTACTATATGTGTGAAAGTTAATAATGTTTGTCATATAGGAGGTGAGATAAGGGTGATCCTTTCCAACCCTTCCTCTTCAATATGGCAGTTGAAACTTAGGCTAAGATGATTGTTCAAGCTCAGGAGGCTGGATTAATACATGGTTTGGTTCCTCACCTGATGGATAAGGGTGTTGCAATTCCGCAATACGCTGATGACACCATTTTGTTGTTCAATATGACATGGAACATGTGGTGCATCTGAATTCTCTAGATGTTTGAGTCCAGGTCCGATCTGAAAATTAATTTTACTACTAGTGAGGTGTTGTTGGTGCTGGATGATAATGATAAAGGACTTGTGTATGCTAAAATGATTGGGTGTCATCTCAGTAGTTGGCCAATCAAATATTTGGGAGTGCTTGTGTGTGGATCCTGGTTACATATTGCTGACTTAACCCCTTTGCAGGATAAACTTAAGAAGAAACTGGATGGGTTGGTAGGCAACTCATTTTTATTAGCGTGAGGGTTATTCTCATTCAATCCTTTCTGAGTGGCATCCCCATCTATCTTATTTCTAAACCTGCTGCTTGATACAAATCTGGAGGAGAAAATTAGGAAGTTATTCTAGCAAGGGACTGGTACTAAGAAAAAAGATTTCATGGTTAGATGGTAGCCCACTGAATCGGATTAGTTATGAACATTCTTTGAAATTGTTCCATCGGGGTGGGCACCAGCCAGTCCGTTCATTCGGGCGTCCAAGCACATGTACAAGCAGAAACCATATATTTGGCATACCACATGCTCGAAAGTGTTCTATCACGGTGGACCCAAGCAGATGTCACTGATCTCCCCTATTACTAGCTCGAACACTTTGATCCCTCTGTATGAAAACAAGTCCTCAGATACCCGTTAGGTTGAGCAGCAACCTTTGGACAGTCTCGGTCTACACCCAAGACTAGCGCGATTCAGCTTGCCGGAACTCACGTTCGACACCAGATGCCTAGTCCATGTCGATGCATACTCATAGGGTGATCTCTACCAACCTCAGAGGGCCATCGTGATTTGTCTTGCGGGCACTCGGCGCTCGGCACCAAATGAATAGTCATAGGGTGAAGTCTCCCTGACTTGGAGGCCGAATGTCGTGTCATTCAAAACAGGCATCTACATCAACCGAAGAGGAAATCAACACACTTCTCCGCGATCTTCGTTTCAACTTTAAGACCACTCCATGGCAGGAAGACACCTTTTTAGCGCACTGGTCGACCGTGGGCAAAACCTTTCATTCGGCTAAGCCCGAGTGGAACAAGACGAAGCGTCAACGATACGTAGCAGAGTCCAAAATAATACTCCCTCCGTTCACTAATATAAGACGTTTAGCTTGCCAAAAAGTTTTATATTATTGAATAGAGGAAGTAACATATTATGAACTTTTGTTTTGTTTTGTTTTGAGAGTAACATATTCTCTCCGATTCATTATAAGTGAGGGAGTATTTAAACAGTAGATAAAGGTAGCCCGTGTAAAACTAGCCCAGATTAAACGGCCGAATGGACTCCCGTGTCGGCCTATCAACCCACTGCTATCTTGGCCCATAAAGCCCGCTCGTGAGCCTACGTCCTCAGCTCCTTTATTTTCTCCACTCAAAAACAAAAAAAAAGCTCCTTTATTTTCTCTCCTCCTGTGTGTAGCCGCCGTGGCGCGAACTACTGTCACTTTGGAGGGAAAGGAAGCAGTTCCCGAAGCCAAGCCAAGGAACCCTAACTGTCGCCGCCGCCGTCGCGCCTCCTCTCCTCCGTTCGCCACATTGCCGGCTCCTCTCCACCGCCCGGATCTCACGCCCCTCCACCGTCGTGCTCACCGCTGCGGCCACCGCAGATTGATTCGTTGTTTGAAGAGCAAATGGACGTCAGGTTAGCACCCAAAATGTGATTATTTTTATTTGGATAACCGTTGAATAATTCATAGGCAGATGACACGTTGCTTGGATGCTCATGGTCGTCGATTCTTAAAAGGAAACTAAAACCATTAGACCTGAAATTTCCTAAAACTGGTATTTTGAACATGGATCCATTACAGACTCTAGTTCTATCGGTGCAAGCTTTTTTTCGCAAAATGTTAGTGGAATAATGCACTGCTTCGATGAAAACTGAGAGATATTATTCAAACTAGCTGAATGCCCGTGCGTTGCTACGGTCATCAAATAAACTTTTAGATAAATCATTCTAGATAAAAAAATCTGAATTTTTTTACACAAATACATATACATATTAAGTAAGTACGCAAGAAATTTCGTTGAAGAATAACTCATATTTTGGGCTTCACAAAAAAGAGAAAATTCTGACAGATTCAACATATTATTTTCACTTTCCACTTTCCACTGATCCGAATTTTGTTTTATGTAGCTCGGAATACTATTTTTTTGCATCCATAATCGGCATATACGTAGAGGACATGCATATGTATCACCTGGTATTTTTTTTAAAAACTCGTTTAATTTTTTTTCAATTTTTTTAAAACACAGGTGCACCGGTACTCGGGATCCAAAATGGGATTTTCGTGTCTCTTCTTCCAACCTTCTCCACTCTCTTATTCTGAAAGCGTATTAAGGCATCTTCCTAATGGTGCTACAGCCTACAGCTAGATGATTAAAAAAAAAAGGAAAAATCAGGCATAGGCCGAACAAACGTATCTTTAACAATCCAGGTCAAAGAGATGAACAACCACGTCGCTCTTCCGGCTTTTCGTGCGTCTTGAGTCTTGAGTTCATCGTTGAAATATAGAAGTTGGAAGAAATTATGAAGCGTACATGACGAATCCTTCTCTTCTTCTTAGAAGAAGTGGTCAAATATTAGAAGATGGGGTTGCATGAATTACGACTCACCTGTTCCAGGTATATAGTGATATGGCAAATGCAGAACTTCATGGCCAAGGTTAGGAGCAAAGGTGCAGCAACAGCTAATGGTGAAATTCGTATGACCTTGTCCTTACATTGAAAAACAGAGTCAGTTTGCTAAAAAGAGTTTTGGGGAAAAACTGAGTCAAAGATTATTGTAGCTCTGCAATCAATCAGGTTCAGTAGGCCTCACCCAGATTCAGTACAAGCAACAACCGTGAGGTCAAATCACACCCAATTTAGAACATAGGAGTACATATAGCTTTAGCCTTGGCAGAACCAGCTTGTGGCCACGTAAGTGGAGCTTTGCCCCAAGTAAATGCTAAGCTTAATCCTCTAACACGCCACAATCCAAACATGCTCGCCGAGCCCAGGCAGCTGCCCCGGATTGCAGGGCGTTGGCTACGCTTGACTGACCCGTGGCCTCCAGCGTGAGGTTTAGCAAGGTGTGGCGGGATGTTCAGAGCAAGCGTCCCGCCTGGCAAGTTCAGAACGGTGCTTGAAGGTCATATGGAAGATTCAGTGTAGCGCGTAGGCGATGGGGGCAAACGACCCACCGGCTCAGGCCAGCTCCGCCGTGGCACCCATGGCCAGAGGGAGCCCCCTGACATCGTAGCAGGAGCAGTAGATCTCGCTGGCTGCAGCGAGTCCGTCGGCATCGCCGCATCTGATTGTCGCTCTTCCTCCGGCGTGTACGCCGACCCGGCGCTCCCACCTCCTCCACGACCTCCCTCCTCCCCATGGACCAGCGCGCGTCCTAGGTCTGCCTCCGATGAAGTGGTAGGCGCCGTCGCTTGGGACCTGTAGCGCCACCGCGTTCTCCGGTCGGAACCGTGGTCCGTGGGTAGATGCGAATCGAACTGAAGCGCTTGAGGAGGATGGATGCGCCAGTGCGCACTGCGCAGGTCGAGGCGAAGGGAGTGCGGGTTGGTTACCACGTTTTTGAGGGGTTAAAATGCAAAACAACCACGACGTACGTACGTACGGTCGTTTATCTAGATTATATAGTAGAGATCTGCTATCCATAATAATTGCCACACAAATCCGAGTTGTGTCACACTTTTTGGGTGGAGTCCAGGGCTGTTCCGTGATTCCTCTTGCATACTTTTGAGTGAATTTCCTTTTCAATTTGAATATTAGTTTATTACTTTCTTCGGTCACTTGGATGAAACCTATGTTCGGTGATTCCTCCTGGATACTTTTGAGCGGCAGAAATCCAATTCTGCTGTTTGTTTTCCAAGAAAAGAGTAATTGTCTATTTCTCGGATTACCTGCCCATTCTGCCAACTAAATGCAGCTACTGCATTTTTAGAGTAACAGGTGGTTGACCCGAGCAGTCCCAAATTCTAACTGAGAGCTGCTATCACCTCAACGCGTCAAGTAAGTTTTACGACTGCTTGTAATTGCTCCAGTGATGTTTGCATTTATGTTAATCGTACTGAAATATCACTGTTATGTATTAGGAATGAAGAGGTACTTTCAACCCATAAAAAAACCTGTTGGTTCCGGAGGCAATTTGTTACCTGATGAGAGTACTACCACAGAGCCAGGAAAGAAACCCCATGTTTGTGCTTTGCTTAGTCTGGATGATATTGTTGCTGACCCGGGCCTCCGAGAACCAATTGATGAATATGATGTAGGAACTAGGGATCAAGTGAGGAGGAAGTATCTTCAGATGGGTCCATGCCAGCCAGCTAGTCACAATTTTCATAGAAAACAACATGGAAATTTTCCAGGGAGTTTTAACAAAGCATGGTTCAAGAAGTTTGATTGGTTAGAATACAGTGTGGAGAAAGATGCAGCCTATTGTTTCTATTGTTATCTTTTTGAGCAGGCTAGGGCCAATAAATTTGGGAGCCATGCCATCTCTGTTTCTGGGTTTTGCAACTGGAATAACGCGTTAGAGACTATCAAGGGGCATGTTGGTGGAGTTAGTAGTAATCACAATATTGCAAGGAAATACTGTGAGGATTTCAAAAGTCGTAGTAAAATCATGGCGGCTGGTTTAAGCTGTGCAAGATTTCTTATTTCACAAGGTCTTCCCTTTTATGAAACTGAAGAATGGCGCAGTTTTGAAAATAAAGGGAACTTTATAGAGATGCTGAACTGGCACTTGAACGATTTTAAGTCCTTTGGCCCACCGATTATTGGAAATGCCCTTTGCTACGATGAACTTACTTCCCCAGCGGTACAGAAAGATTTGGTGAAATGCTGTGCAGAAGTGTCTGCACGGACCATTGTTGCTGAGATCGGAGATAGTTACTTCACTTTGCTTGTTGACCAGCCTCATGATAAGTTGATGCTGGATAAATTTTTTGTAATTGTAAGGTTTGTGAACAAGCATGGACAGATCATTGAAAGATTACTTGGTATTGAATATACGACTCTGGATACAGCCCCTTCAATGAAAGAAGCTTTGGATAATTTGTTGGCTCGACATGGTCTATCTATTTCTAGACTGAGGGGTAGGGTACAATGTAGTCTCAAATATGACTGTAGAATTTGATGAGCTGAAGTCATTAATTTTGAAGGAAAATCCATATGCCCATTATGTACACTGTTTTGCCAATCAGTTTCAGTCAGTCATTGTTTCTATTGCAAAAAGCATTAGATGTATTGGCGATTTCTTCTTTCACGTGGACAGAATTGTTGAGACTGTGGGTGATTCCTGTGGAACGAAAGATGTGTTGCTTCAAGAGCACTATGGAAAGATTGTGGAAAAAATGGAGAGAGGTGTGATTCTACCAGGCAAAGGAAAGCATCAAGAAAGTGATCTTGCTGCTTGGCCCGCTCATACAAAGTGGGGCTCATACTGTAAAACTTTACTTCATCTGATCACAACGTGGGAAGAAGTGCTAAAAGCACTAGAGACTGCGTGTGATGAGCGAACTCGTCGTTTTCAAGTGGGGTTAGCATCAGATTTGATAAATGACAATGGGGAATTTTGGCCACCACCAGCAGATTTGATGGAGACAATGGAGACATTTGAATTTGTATTTATCTTGCATTTGATGGTGCGAGTGTTGAGCTGGACTGGAGATTTGTCATTTCTCTTGGAACAGGAAGGTAAAAAAATTGTCAAAGCAATGGATTTGATTGAGCCTGTGAAAGATGTTCTGCAGAGCTTGCAGGAGAACCAGTGGATGAGTTATTTGAAGAAGTACAGAATTTTTGTGTTGCGGTGTCTATTCCGGTGCCAAGAATGGATGATAATATGCCAGTTAGGGGCTATTCGCTGAGCATGAGGAAATCCGTCAATTGTTATCATCATTACTATGTTGAGGTTTTCACTGCTTTGATCAACTCTATTACTGCTGATATAAACAGTCGGTTCAGTAAAACATCTGTGGAAATATTAAGATGCATAGCTTGCCTCGATCCAAGTGACTCCTTTTCCAAATTCAATCATGGCTTGCTTCTCCAACTTGCTGAGACTTACTCTTATGATTTCTCTAAAGCAGACTGTGAAATCCTCAAAGAACAACTTCACATGTTCATTCATTACCTGACAAGTACCTCTGAATTTTCCAGCTGCCATGATCTCGCGACTCTCGCTATGATGATGGTAAAAACTGAGGCACATTTGACTTTTCCACTGGTCTATCGGCTCATAGAGTTGTTGTTGGTTCTACCAGTAGCAACAGCAACAACTGAAAGAGCCTTCTCAGCACGGAACTTCGAATTTTGCAATGAGATAAGCGATGATTGGTGCAATGACATGATGTTATGTTATGTTGAGAAAGAGATTTTTAAGGGGATCGGCGATGAAAATATTTTGCAGTACTTTGAAAGCATGAGAAGCCAAAGGGTTCATCCATCATGAAGATTTAGTAGTAGGTATGCTTTATGTAATGTACATCGAACTATTGTCCAACTGTAGTATATTTATATAATATTTGCCTTGTCGGTTGTTCTTTGGGTTTGCATTTCCGGTCTTTAACTCAATATTGTCAACACGAGGCACATGGATGTGCACACAATGTTGTTAGAGTTTCACGAAGAGAATCTGTGGACGTGAGTCAGTTCTCCCCGATTTACACATCATGTTAATGTTTTGTCCATTACCTGGAGTGTAACAACCTAGAGAAAACAATCTCTGATTAATAACCCCAATGATATATCTAAACCTTCTTGTTTCGAAATTATTAATTTTATGTTAATTATGAGAGTTCTCCATGCAACTAGCTTTGGACTTTAGCACACACAATCACATTATCTACTTAACGCTAGGGATACCTTGCATTTATTCATATATTTTTTGTGAGGAATTTGTAGCTTGTGGTCATGAACCCATGATGCATTTTATACTTGCACGCACTTCAGTGCTGCAATTCTTGGTACTAGGACGTTGGCTCGAGCATTTTTTTTCAATATCTATACCGCTTCATACCTGAAAAAGCATGACCACCTTGTCCTTAAACCTATAAACATTCTTCAACGAACCTGTGCTCTTCTGTCCCTTTGTACCAACAAGCGGTAGTAGATGTTCTCCATCACATGTTTAAATTCAAAACTGAAATATTGTCTGTCTAGAAAAATGACACCCGAGGAGAAACCATTAAGCGGCTGAGATAATTTTCGCTTGTGGTGACAATATTAAGTATCTTGTTATCCTTGTTCCTGGAGTATTGTTGTAAAATTCACCAGGTACCCGCTTTTACAATACTTCTTCATGTAAGTCTGTTTTTGTCAGAAACACAGTTATATCTATGTTTTTTGTGGTTATTTAATTGGAAGAAAGAGTATCCTATGCCTACCGTTCTCCCCAAGGGCCAAGACATGACATGTCTACCATTTGTCGTCTCTCTTCAGTCAAAACCTTGAAACTGATATTTTAATTTCTTATTCTCCTTTCCAAAACACACATCAGTCAGCACTAGGAAATTTCTCTGCTGCCCTTGTCACGTAGTAAGATCATCTAAATACACATCAGGAGGTGGGGTTGTAGTCCGAAAAAGATGGTTCTTGATGTAGTATGATCTGGTTCAGTTAAGCTTCTTGCCCTTGTGCGCATGTCTCTCACAAACTTGCAAGCCACGTCTCTTATTTAAGCATAGGCACTAAAGTTTTACGAAGCTTACTTGCTTTTGCAAACCATGTCAGTTTGCTAGTTCAGCCAGCTTTAAGTCCCTGAAAATTTGAGCTTTCGTTGCTGACAGATGCGGTTCAGATATAGACCTCCTTTTGTTGATGACACTGTTTGTTGTTCGACATCCCATAATAGTAAATGCTTATTAGTAGATTTGAACACAACGTTGGCCATTTATTGTACCCAACTGACGAAAAAATGCAGTTCTTTTATGGTGAGCATGCAACCTAAGTGCTGATTCTTTTTGCCCTTTTTGTTTTGCAGTGGCACACACTGGATGCTCAAATTCTGAATTTTGCTGCTTGATCCGCTAGCAGAAGTGGTGCATCCATATTATTCGATGGCGTCTGGAGCTAGCTAAAGGTTGCACACTTAAATGTGTTATCAACGTCGTATTGTTCAATTTCATAGTGTTACTAGTAAACTACTTGACTTCCAAACGGCATACAATATGCTTTTGGGATATATATTGTACTCCAGTAGTGTGTGTTTCCTGCCATCTCTTGTTCCATTGAGCATGTTTTTGTATAGTGTTGCCCCGGTACTTTCTGCATGAATTTTCTGCCAACTCGGAAATACTGCGACTTAAACTTATAAGGAGCACAAATAGCTCTGGTAGTTGATTATTAGTGACCTACATTCTGAATTTATTTTCTTCTCGATGGCCCAGTTGTGGCCTCTACCAAATGATAGCGTTACTCTGTTTTGAACACTGCTAATGAAAAAAAGGACCACCAATAGTTTTACCGTCTCATTGCTCTATGACCTAGTTTTTTAGCAACCAGCACAAAACACCACTAAAAACCTGTTGTTCTCCCTTAGGCTGTGATGAAGTCGCACCGAAAGTGGTGCAGAGACATTGAAGTGAGCAAACCATTGTCTGTAGCTTGAAATAACATTTCCTTAGCTAGCCATAAAAGTATGTCATTGCCAGTCATATGGAACAGTGTCTAATGTGATCTCTTAATACCTTATTTTGTGTCACATTGTTTCAATCGTTGCTTTTGGAACTATTATTTGAAATGACCATGGGTTCACTCTTGTGTCATCAAGACCTTGTTGTTTCTTTGTAACTTCTTAATGTTCCAACTTCTAAAGTTCAGTTGTGGAAAGTTGAAACAGATGGATGGAGTTTCCATATGACCGAAAACCCTCATGGTTTGTACCTCGATATTCAATCTGCCTCCATTTCTATTGACCTGAATCTTGAGCATTGGAAAAACAATAGTACTGGCCGTTTTGCTCCCCCGGAATTTAGCACACCGATCAGAGCTCGACAGCATGTTTGAACTGGCCGTTTTTTCTGTGATTTTGGTTTCTGAGTTCAGGATACCTCGTGATTGTGACAACAGAAACCGGTCGGGAGCTTTCCATTTCTTCCGGTCTCGCGTCTCGTTTTTGACCATGTCATGTGACAGCATCAGGACCAGGGGAGGAGGAAGCAACCTGGGAAGGTTGGTGGTAGGATGACAAAGGAAAAATCGGATTCTGGTACTTCCATTGCAGATAATGCATGGTTGGTGGGCGAGGCGCCGGCGTTTTGCTGCAGTTGCCCTCCTACGGAGGCCCACCGGTTTAGAATTCTTGCTCACGCTTCGCCGTACATGATTTGGAGACGTACGACTGTACGAGGTTGGTTTGGTCGAGCAAATGCTGAATTTCATTTTCTGTATTCTCGGGGCCTATGGATGACCATAGTACTCCATGATTTACCGATTTCCTGAAATCAGGCACGATCAGATTCAGTAGAAAAGATAGTAGTGCGTAATTTCGAGTACCTCCACTTACTTTCGTAATACAAGCCTTTTTTTTTTGAAAGAACTCTGCTGTATAGTTTCACATGAATAGCCATAACTACGTACTAAGAGTCTTGCGGAGTATATACCAACATTCCGGGCATGAATAGCCAACCTGGGCATGCTGCTGGTCCACAGTACGAGGACACCGGGGCAGCGGCCCTGGACATGGAGGTGGCGTCCTCCTCCGAAGGTGGTCGGCCGGCTGGGGGGTGGTTGTGGTGGATCAATCCCGCACCGCATCCCGGTGGTGGCAAGCTGGCGGTCCATACAGTTGCGGGTTCGGAGAGGCTGGACTGCCGGTGAAAACCAAGCTTCGATTCGGTAATGGCGGGCGATGGTAGCGTATATGTGACGTTATCTTGTTGAAGGCATTGTCGTTGTAGTCATCGTCTCAGCGCTCGTGATGCTAAGGAAAGGGGGACCTAGATCTGAATTTTCTAGATCAGACGATGGTGACGTGGTGTCGTTCTGCCTCCCGAGGGCATCATTTTGAAGCATATGATGGCTAGAGGACCAAGAGTGGAGCGGTGTTACATCTACCGAATCGATGACGACGGGTATCGGCGGCAGTGCATTGGTGTCTCGACGATGAATGCGCGATGATGGATGATGATGGACACGCAGGGCGGTGGCGTTGTCTGGCCTTGTGGCGATGTTGATGGACAAGTTCAATGCGTTGATTCCCCTGAACATGGATTGGCGCCTTGGCGGAAGAGGACAATAACGGCAGCGTGCGTACTGGGGTTTGCTGGACCATTTTGTGCTCGTTCATCGCCGTTGGGCGGTTTGTAAGGCCTCCGAATTTAAATGATGTGCGTAGGCGTGAGATCAGGACACACGAGGCACCCCTTTATCAAATTTGTAGGTGTAGCGACGGTTGTGGCCACGAACGTGGTTTCGGGTTGATAGATATTTTTATACTGCTTTGTTAAATAATATATGAAAAATGTTGTTTACATTGTTTTGATCCACATAGCCGGACCAATTGCTCCATCCCCTAGGGTTCCCTCCCCAAGCCGCCGCCGCCAGGCCCTCCCGTCGCCGCCGCCCTCCTCCCCCTCCACTCCCCTCCCTTCTCCCCCTTCCTCCCGGGTCGCCCCCGCTCGGGCGATCCCGGAGGCCCCCAGCCACCGTCGCCAAGCGCCTTCGCCTCCAGCCCCGCTAGGCCGCTGCCGCCGCCGACGCCGGCGGCGGTGGCGGCGCCCTATTCGCCGAAGGCAGAGGGCAGGAGAGGGCTCGCACGGCTGGTCTCCATGAGCGGTGGGGTACGGCTTCAGCGGGTCTTGGGCTTCGCGGAGGAGCGGATGAAGGAGGGGTGCGGGCGGGCGCCGGCAGCGGTGGCCGGCGGCGGCGCGGCGTGTGCTGGCGGCGGCGCGGCGCTAGAGGTGGGGCGGGCCGATCTGACCCGGTATGGGCCTGCCTCGGTGCTGCGTGGTGTTTACCGGCCATGCGGCTGCCTGCCCCTGTTTTTTGCATCTTGAGTTCGTCTTCTTCTCCGTTGCCGGCCGGTGGCGTGGGGGCCGCTGGCGCGGCTTTGAATAAAGGTGGTGGTCCTTGGTTCTTCTCCGCGCCAAGATGAAGATCTACCGGATGTCGGTCCCCATCGAACTTGCTGGACGGTCATGTTCCGGAAGGCTCCGCCGACGAACTCCATTGGGCGATTCATGCCTGGAGATTGCTGGATCGGGTGGTATTCGGTCAGGCGCACCCATGTTTTTATCTGACCATTTGGTTTCAGAGGAAGCGCTTTGAAGATCTGCTGGCTGTTAATACTATGGAGCACGCTCTCGTTCCATGGTGCTGGCGGAGAATGACATGTAAGGCGAGATCTGAGGACTGACAATGGTGGTTTGATTCCTTGTGCGGTGGAGAAATTGGCTTGGTGTTTCATGACTTGGAGCAGCGGCATGTAAGTGGGGGCGACAACATAGGTGAAGTCCAAAGTCCTACCTTTCAGGGTGAAAATCCAAGGTCTGGCCTTAATTGGTTGTGCCTGACAGTGGTCTTGCTGAAGACATTGTTTTGAGAGCGAGGATTATCTTCAGGGTGAAAACCCAAGGTCTGGTCTTAATTGGTTGTGCCTGGCACTGTTCTTCTTGAAGGCGTTGTTTTTGAAGAATTGGACATCAGGTGTTGTTTTGGTGGTGGTTGTGCGGCTGCTGCAAGGACTGTAACTCTTTAGCGGGACTTTTCTTTTTATTTCTTCTTCTTATTGTCTTTTGGCTGTGTGCATCCGTAATGGCTTCGGTTATTGCGTTGTTGCAGAGGCTGGGTGCATGTTGTATCTTCTCGATATTAATAAACACTCTTTATCTAAAAAAAAAAATAGCCGGGGTTTTCAACCTCCTTTTCGATTTTCTTTTGCCTACATCTTATTTTACTAACTCGATCTTTCTATACAAAGAGCGTTGACGTCGGAAATCCAGCGAGTCGCTTTACTGGGTTTTATAGTCTACAATTGCTAAACTGTCTTGTGTCGAACATATTATATAATAATCTGATGTAAGAAACTAGTTACGGAAGCAAGCAAAGATGTATCAGTCAATGAAACAGTAAAATAGACTGAAACTGCTTAGACGGCTTAATTATTACTCCTACTTTAATCTACCACGGCGCTATATGATGTAAGAATCTAACAAGTTGATGCAATATAAGTAATCTACCACAAGTTCAATTCTTCTTCCCCCTACCGGGCACATCCGGTTCTCAAAATAGTTTAGGCGAAGACAAGGTTTGCTTCTCCCCTGAAGTAGTCAACTTGAAAATAGTACAAACGCCGTCTTGTACTGACAGTCAATTTAGAAGGGAAGGCCACTTAATTAATTGGTCACACATAAGCCAGCGAACGGTGTTTGTCCCCTACTGGACCCCTAATTAATTTTTCAAGAAACTGTAAGAATTCAATTTTTTAGTTTGGATATAGTAATTGGTTGTATTTAGGAGAAAATTTCCACATTTTATCCCATATAAGTCAACCAGTTTAACAAGGTAGACCGACATGTCAGAGAGTCGGCATGCCACTTGGCCATCTAAGGTGCACCATTCATGGTTATGTGCGCTGACGGGCACCAATCAATTCCATGGACATGGTTATGGCAAGGGCGGCTCGGCCCAGATCTGGATCTGTTTGGGCCGGATTTGGGTTTGGCCCGCGGATCAACGGCCCCAGCCAGTGCATTTGCTCGAACCTATTTGCAGGGTGGCAACGCGCGACCTTGGCACTGCAGCATGCGGCGGGGCTAGTCGGGACTGATCTGGGTCTGACAGGCCCTGCCGTTGCGTTCGGTCGGCGACCGCCTTTGGCCGTGGAGGATGACTGATCTCCTCCTATCGGTTGCGGTTGCCGCCTCGCAGGCTTGACTTTGTCGTCGACCTAACTCACTCGACGCGTTGACCTCGTGATGCACGGGTGTCGTCCGCTTGGCTTGAGGTTGCGGACGTCGAGGCGGTGGCTCTGGAAGACTGCGCTTGCGTCTCTACGATGAGCAACGTTGCTGTGGTGATGGTGTGTCTCTTTGGCCGTGTGATGGCGAGGAGCGGACAACGGGGGACCTGGGGTTGGCGGCGCTTCGGCTCCCATATCGTTTTCTGGAGTCCTGGCTCAGGGGCAGCGGACGGTCCACTACACCGGTCTGGTGTGAAGGTTGTTCCGGGCAAAAGCTCAGCACTTCGGTGCCAATGGCGGCCATGCCTGCTGGTATGGTTATCCTCCTAGGGGCGATGTTGTGGTTACCTTTGCATTAGGGCTCCGGGTGAAAACCCTTAACCGTTGGTCTTGACAACGGAGGCGTGGCGCGTCGTTACCCTTTTGGGGGTGTCGTCGTGGAGTCGTTCCGGTGCGTTTGGTGGCAGGCTCGGTGATCCATGTTTTCCTTTCTTATCTGTGATATGCTTTGTAAGAGGTCCCTCATCAGTTGTATCGGTTTGACCGTTGGGTTTATTTATAAAGCGGAACGAAAGTATGTTTCAAGAGATCAATTCCATGGACGAGAGGATGAGGCAGAAGAGGGAAATGGCAGAGCTAGGCCCGGGTGCCTAAACCCTCACGTGCAGAAATTCTTTTAATAAATGCATATAGGCATCATAATTTGCCTGACTTTTAGCCGGTTGATGCCTTATGTTCTTATGTTTCTTAATTTTTTTCTTATAAGACCGATAAAAACGATATTTTGTAGTACTCGGTCGTGCGTACCGCACGTGCAGACACCGGCTCCGACTGGTTCTCGTGAACATTCAAAAGCTGACAGATTAATTTGGAGGCCTGTCATGTGGCAGTAACTGTGCTCCCTTCGTTGTAAAATATTTGACTTAGTTTTGTCTAAATACGAATGTGTACTTTGTAGGTATCTCTATATTTAGAAAAATCCACATTAAGTATTTTGGAAAAGTATTTTGAAATAGAGGAGTAGAAGAGCACTAGATGTCAAATGCGCAGTACGTACAACATCTTCCACATTTTTTTCATGCCCGGCAGTCCTCTTAATTTATTTCCAACGGTAGCTTATTTGACCGGATATTTGTGTTCTCAGTTGCAAAATGTCCACCCGATGGCTGCATGACACTGCGTCATTGACCCGATGGGCCCTCTGGGTACCGCTGGTGGCATAACCCAACAATCCTTTTTCCCGCACGTAGTCTCCGGTCAAAAGAAGTTTCTTTTGGCGGTTTATGACATTCGTGCGAAGATTTTTGACAGCTAAAGGATCGCTGTATACTACAAATTTCAGCAGGGAATTATAATTGCACTCTTGTGGCTTCTTAATGCAATTGCACTCTTGTGGGTCATAATTGCACTTTTGGTAGTTACATTTGTTTAAATTGTCTCGATTTCAGGAATTATCATGTCAGAAGAAGGAACTTGAGGCGCAGTCGTGTACCCCTTCGCGAGAGAGAGACGCAAGGGCGTTGTTTAGGGAGTCGGCGCCTTCGCAGCTCTGCTTCGGACCATGGAGAGAGGGTGGATCTCGGCCCCCGTCGGCGGGAGGGCTCCGTTCCCCTAGTTTTAGGGTTAAATTTGGTGGGGCGGCGCTCAGGTGGTGGCGGCGGCGTCTTTTCAATAAAGTCTCCAGGCTTCAGCCCCATCTCGACGGTGAAGTTTGTGGAGTGGTGTGGTTCTCGAGAACTTCTTCTGGCGGTGGCGTTCTTCAGATCATCATGGAGCTTCATCGACGGTTCATCTTTCTTCTTTGGCTCCAGGACGGATGTGGTCTTCTTCACCCGTTCGGTGACTTCCCATCTGCACCAACAACGTCAAGCCGGCTCTGGGAGGAGCGGCAGCGGCGGCGCGTCGTCGACATGGTCTGCAGGTTGAAGATGAAATGCATGTAATTTCGTTTTTATTGAGGTGTTTTGTATTGTTCGGTCTTTCTTTTAATGTCAGGGTCCTTTTGCAAAAAAAGAAGAAGAAGGAACTTGAGAGGGAGACACAGAAGGTAAATGGAAGAGGAAATTTCAGCTACAGTAACTAAGTTTGTCGCGATGTCTCATTATGGTCACTAACCTTGAAAACACTCAAATTACGGTCACTAATGTAGCTTAAGTGACTCAATACACTCACTATTTTGCAAACGTATTTGGCTCCGTATTGTGACACCTGGGCGCGGTCAGCATGGACACGTGGATAGCCGCTACATGGACCGGTGCGTCGACCGTATACATGGAGGTGGAGTTTTTTGTGTGCCAAAATTACAAGCGAAGACAACCTCTAGGTGGTTTGGTCAAACCCGTTGGTCGTCCTCATCATCGCCTCTATTCCGATAAGGCAATTCCCTAATTCACAAATCGTGCACTCGTCTCCATCGTCGCCGACCACCGTCGCGCCCCACAACATCCCCGATCGCCGTCCATGTCCTCATCGAGATCCATCCACACCGGCCCAAGCCACAACCGGATCTCGATAGGGTGCTGAAGATCGGGCAGGCAATATCTTCGAGGGACAGTATCCCCTTGCGAAGCAGCAAGCTTCTTGTTGGGATACGATCTTGAGCTAGGAGCCATCCAAAGAAGTGAACTTTGGACGGGCGTGGTTTTCCCAGATGAAGGCGGTAAACGGCGCCACGACACCTCCGAAGTTACATAGTTTGTAGAGGAGACGACGGGAGTCCGCGATACCCACCCTCACATCTAGGCGACAAGGAGGTCGAGGAGCGAGTCTAGCTCTTGGGACGCGGCAGCGGAGAGCCGAGGGACGAGGCCGGCATCCAGTCCCTCCGAGAGGACTTGGATAAAATATGTTAAAATATATGTAAAGTTCTAACAAATTTGGATAAAATTTGTTAATATTTTGATGTAAAGTTCCACTTTGGGATGCGTCGCTCGGGCACCCGCACCCCATTGGGCCAAACATGTGTCGGCACCCCGGATAATAGAAACAATTTCAAATGTGCCGGACAGAATATCGGACCGTCTAGAGATGCTCTTAGTCATCCGAAAAATGAGTAGCACAATGGCCCAATCAGAAACAACGAACGAAACAACAACGTGAGAGTGAAGGAAGAAATTAAAACGGAGCTGAGAATCCGAGGGCGCATAGAACCCACGTGTACTCCGAACTCCGATTCCGAAGACGATACCGAGACAATGAGTCGGCGTCTTGGCAGTTGGCACTCGCCCAAAGCAACTACACACCGACAAGAACACAACTCAGCAACTATATATTGCCCGCCTCCTCCTCGCATCAACTCTGCACCGAGAAGAGCAAAGAGTTCGAGAATTAACGCTCCTCGATCCCTTTGCCCGGGCAATTCCCCGTTCCAGCCGTGCTGCAGATGGAGGCCTCTACTGTCGTCTTCGCTTCGGCTCCTGCGATCACAGCTAGCGTCCCGCAGCACAAGATTCTCGACCTGAGGTGATGCCGCTACGGCGCCTCAGGCCGGCGATGACGAGGGTTAAATCGGCCACGAAGAAGCTGGCCGGGGGCTGCGGTGGGTACGTCCTCGAGGACGTGCCGCACCTCACCGATTTCCTCCCTCACCTCCAGAGCTACCCCAATCCCCTCCAAGACCATCCCGCCTACGCCGTCGTCAAGTAAGAATCCTCCCCCCCTCTCGATCTCGATCGATTAATTGCGTAATTTCTCAATTATGATTCTACTTTCGCTCTGCCGGATTCTAATTTTGTTCTGCCGTTTTACTCGATGTCTCAGGCAGTACTTCGTCAATGCGGACGACACGGTGTCCAAGAAGATCGTGGTGCACGAGAGCAGCACGCGTGGGACGCATTTCCGGCGCGCCGGGCCGCGCCAGCGCGTCTACTTCCAGCCGGACGAGGTGTCGGCGGCCATCGTCACCTGCGGCGGGCTGTGCCCGGGGCTCAACACCGTCATCCGGGAGCTCGTCTGCGGCCTCCACGACATGTACGGCGTCACCAACGTCGTGGGCATCGAGGGCGGATACAAGGGTTTCTACGCGCGCAACACGGTGGAGCTCACGCCGCGCTCCGTCAACGGCATCCACAAGCGCGGCGGCACCGTGCTCGGCACCTCGCGCGGCGGCCAGGACACGGCCAAAATCGTTGACTGCATCCAGGACCGCGGCATCAACCAGGTGTACATCATCGGCGGCGACGGCACACAGAAGGGCGCCGCGCTGATCCACGAAGAGATCCAGCGGCGTGGCCTCAAGTGCGCGGTGGTCGGCGTGCCCAAGACCATCGACAATGACATCGCCGTCATCGACAAGTCTTTCGGGTTCGATACCGCCGTCGAAGAGGCGCAGCGCGCCATCAATGCGGCGCACGTCGAAGCAGAGAGCACCGAGAACGGCATCGGTGTCGTCAAGCTCATGGGCCGCAACAGCGGCTTCATCGCCATGCACGCCACCCTCGCCAGCCGCGACGTCGACTGCTGCCTCATCCCGGAGTCCCCCTTCTTCCTCGATGGCAAGGACGGCCTCTTAGAGTTCGTTGAGAGGCGCCTCCGCGACAACGGCCACATGGTCATCGTCCTCGCTGAGGGCGCTGGCCAGGACCTCATCGCCAAGGGCATGGACCTCGCCGACACCCACGACGCCTCCGGCAACAAGCACCTCTCGACGTCGGCCTCTGGCTCTCCCACAAGATCAAGGAGCACTTCAGAAGAAGCCCAACTTCCCCATCACCCTCAAGTACATCGACCCGACCTACATGATCCGCGCCGTGCCGTCCAACGCCTCCGACAACGTCTACTGCTCGCTACTGGCGCACAGCGCCCTCCACGGCGCCATGGCCGGCTACACGGGCTTCGTCGTCGCGCCCGTCAACGGCAGACACGCCTACATCCCCTTCTATGTAAGTTGAACACACTCTCAATTTAACACATAATTTATAGATGCAGTGAAATGCTCCTTGTGCTGATCATGTGTTGTCAACTGCAGAGGATCACCGAGAAGCAGAACAAGGTGGTGATCACCGACCGGATGTGGGCCAGGGTGCTGTGCTCGACGAACCAGCCCTGCTTCCTGAGCCCCGAGGACGTCGAGAAGGCGAGGCAGCTGGACGAGGAGGAGCCACAAATGCCGCTCATCGAGGGCGAGAACTCGATCGTCAAGGCCTCGCCGATGTCAATGTGCAGCCGCCATGGCCATCTCTGCAGTGGCGCGGACTGAGGTGTAAAAGGGTTGACTTGTAGATGTAACTGTAACTGTAGATTTCTCTGAATATTTTCCTCATTCATTCTCTGATTTGCTGTTATAGAGCAAGGTTTTGCACGAGAGAAAATACATGTATTGTTTTGTGTGCTTCGAATTAAACATCTCTAGTTTGCAATTTCTTACATCTTTTAGTATTAAGTCATGCAGCAAAATACTACTAGTAAGGAAAAGCATGATGTTACAACATTTGTTGGTAAATAAAAAATTAAAATCTTTACATCCCCTTTCGAACCAAAGGCTGACCCATTGTTTCTTGAGAATAACCAGAAGTCCAGAAGCAGCTAATAGCGTCCGGACAAGAATAACAGTTATTTGGGCATAGCATTCGGAAAGTCCTTTTTGACTCCAAGCTCACCGGAGTTTTTTTTTTTTTGAAAACTACACTTTCAAATCTAAAAAATAAATATACGAGTACATCTACATGCCTGATATGTACGACACAAGTTTCAGCAAAATATTATTATCCATCATCTACACAAAAAAAGGACAAATCTGGAGATCAAAAACAAGTTTTTTTTTCCTTTTAGAGCCGCAAAATTTGTCATTTTGTCTAGTCTAAATTTTTCTATAATTTCCCATAAATCATATGAATATATATCCAAATACCGAAAACAGTAAATTTTTGAAACGTCTAAATACCATTTTATACTCAAAATACCGGGCTCCATGGAGCCCAGGTTTCAAACGACGCTCTGCAACACTTGTAACACTTCGACCTCAGATGCCTATGAAGTTCCCTTTTCAAAAACACTGTCAAAAAAAGTTTCCCTTTTCAAAACTATAATTAAAAAAACGCTTTGGACATGGAGAAGAAGTTGAAGAACGGTTATAGATAGCTTGCTAAGAGGATTATCATTGTTCGGTCCCTTACAATTACTTAAGAGAACAGAGGAGATTTGGTTATGCTATTTTAACATGTCAAACATTTCAAAACTATGGCAACCATTCAACGGAATCTCTTACCATGCCATGGACAAACTTTTATCATCAATAAACCTCACGTCCAGGCTCCAGCTGGTGCACAACAGCGCCTGGCGACGCACACATCTAGGGCTATCATAGGGCATGTACAACGCAAAGTGTTTAGAAAAATAAACCGTTTTTAGCAAGTACTAGTGTTTCTTTGTGCAGAAGAAATGTTTAACTACTCACCTCTCAAATAAAAATAAGCATTGCTGCTTATGGATAATCTTACACCTCACTAAGCACCTTGCACTGTACATGGCCTTACTTACGCGCCAACTCCATTTCGGGAGCTCCTATTTGCCGACATATGCGGAGCGATTCGCTCGTGCCCGCATCGTTTCTCCTAATGTGCCACTCTAAATGCGGCCCACTAACACGAGTTGTATATCTTTTTTATCATCATATTCCTTTTATTTTTAATACTTCCCTCCGTTCACTTTTATAAGGCACACTAGTTATCCCCACATGCATAACAAAATGAGTGAATCTAGACTAATTTTGTTCGTATATTCACTCATTTTAGTATGTATGTGGTCGAAATGGAATAGATAGCTAGTGTGCCTTATAAAAGTGAACGGAGGGAGTAGTAAAAGAAGAGAACAATTTTGTTGTAAAAATAAATATTCACATATGTAAAAAATAAATAAAAAATATATTTATCTTATTTGAAAGAATCTAAATATGAACATTTATGCTATTTGAACAAATTTTCAATTGTGAACAATTCTCTTATCTAAACGATTTTTCAAAAAGAACATTTATGTATTTGAACGACTTTTCACTGTGAACATTTATGTTATCTGAACGAGTTTTCTAACACGAATATTTATGTTATTTGAAAAAATACTCTTATTTGAACAAGAGAAAAGAAACAAAAAATAAAACAGAAAAACATAAAATGGAAAACATAAGTGAAAAAAGATAAAAAGGAAAGAAAGAGAAAAACGAGAAAAAACGGGCAACACCTAAAAAACTCGCAAAACCTGAGACACCAACCTACTGGGTCGGCCCATGGAGGGTGCACGAGAGCAAATCGCTTCCACGTTACTTGGCAAATAGGAATTGCCTCCCTTTCGAGGGGAGTGCCTGTACACCACCTATGGCGCCCCGCCGCTTGAAGCATTCGCTTCATTTGCCACTAAAAATGCGGCCCAATAGAAAAATGTACTTTTCGTTTTTAATAAAAGGTTATAATTTTCATTAAGTTACTATTAATTTAAAAAAATCAGTTCAACGGTGTAATAATAAGAAAATCCATGAACATTTATGAAAAACAATTTTGTATCTGAAGACTGTTTAAATCTTAACCGTTTTAAAATTGACCATCTTTTCATATATGAACCAATTTTTTAAATCTGAACATTTTCCAAATCTGAAATTTGTAAAAATATGAAAATTAAAAAACCTGAACATTTTTAAAAATATGTACATTTTTAAATTATGAACATTCTGAAAATCTGTACATTTTCAAAAATGAAGATTTTTAAAAGCTGAATATTTTTTAAATCTGAATATTGTTCAAAAGACTGAACATTATTCAAATCTGAAACACACATGAAAAAGAAGAATGAAAAAAAGAAAAGAAAACAGAAATGAAAAAAAAGGAAAACGAAAAACTGCGGAATGGGCCGGCCCGAAGCAGCAACGTGCTGTGCGGCGCGAGCCTCCCACGCCGCCAGTACTAAGCTTGGACAAGCCCGTCCTGGACCTTAACTTCCACAGCTTGTTGTTTGTATCTTTTAGATGCAGGACCGACGTATTCTTCTGCCTGTTGTTTGCGTCGGTTGGTTCTAGACCAGCCAGCCGATGATCCAATTTTTCATTCCCCTTTCTGTTTATATCTTTTAGATGCAGGACCGACGTATTCTTCTGTAATTTTCATATTGTTCTATATTTTGTTCAAGTTCCTTTCTATTGATCTGCTTGTGAAAAAGCATGTACCACGTACTGTTTATACTGCTATTAGGATTCCAATAGCCTTAATTTTCCTAAATTGAACTTGTGTTCATCTTTTTTTCTCATATTTTAAGAGCAACATGTCATCATTATCTTCATCTTAGATCATGTATTTGCCTCGAGAAAACTTGTGACCCTACGAGTTTGGTTTCAGGGACGGAGCCAGAAATCACCAATAGAGGGGGCAGAGAGTCATGGGGGTGGCGAAATGCACTTAGCTGTGCTCAGCGTGAACATATATATGAAGAGAAACTTAGCTAAATGAACATTGTTAGGGGGGGGGGGGGGGGGGGGGGGGGGGGGGGGGGGGGGCGTAGCCCCTGCTCGTCCCCCCTTCCCTTCGTCCCTGTTTGGTTTGATGATGTTCATGTGAATTGATCCATAATAGTTGCGATCGGTTTCAGACTCCTCCCCCGGCTCCCGTGTCGCTCCCGTGTGGGGCGACCCCAACCCTAGCTAGCTCCTTCCTCCTCCAGCTCTCTCTCCCGCACTGCCGGCGGCAGCCGGCCGTCCAGCGGCGGCGGCGGGGCTCCCCGCCCTTCCTTCTCCAACCCTACTCTCTCTCTCCCCTTCCCTGATCCCGGCCCTCTCCGCCCCGACGTGGCTCCTCCGGCTGTTTGGGGCCTTTGGCGGGCAGATCCCGGCCTTGGGTGAGCTCCAGCATGGCTTGGGGGCCGGTGCTTGGCGCTGCCCGGCGTTATCCCGCTCCCTGAGCGAGATCGAGGTCTGGCGGCCAGATCCAATCGGGGACGCCCCACACGGGGCTTTCTCGCCGGCCGGTGGGCTCCCCCTGTTCCTGGGGCGTTTGGTGGGGTGGAGCGTGGTGCGGGCGACGGAAGGATGACGTGGGTAGGTGGCCGTGGAGTTGTGGTCATTGCGGTGGCTGGGGTCGCCGGCCTCGCGCAAGCAGCCCATCTTCCTCGTGGATGGGTGTGTGGGCTTCCTTCGGTTGAAGGGCGGCAACCTTGCTCGGTGGGAGTCGTGGCGCCGTGGCGGGCGGGGGGGGGGGGGGGGGGGGGGGGGTCACGGCTCTGGTGCTGGCTGCCGGTCTTGGCCGCGTGGGTGGCGGGTTGTCCGGCGAAGAGACGTACGGTGGAAGTGGTTCGGTAGCTACCTCGACAGCCGACCACTCTCGGGTTGGAGATTGGGAGTAGTGCCGGGGAAATCTGCCTGGCGTTGCCTTGGCCGACGGCGGCGATGTCGTTGGGCGCCGTTTCCTTCTTGAAGGCGTCGTTGCGGCCCTTCCCTTTCCTCCCGAGGCTCTCGGTGAAAACCATTGATCCCTCTGGTTCGGGCGGTGGCGGAAATTCAATGCCGTGTCCTCCCTGAAGGCGTCGCCTTTGGAGCCATGGTGTGTTCTCTTCCGATGGCGGCGCGAGCCTCTAGCATGTGCAGTACGCTTCTTGCACAGCTTCCGATTTTGCCGATGCGTCGCACGAGCTGCTTTGAACGCTGTTGCTGCCGTACTTGCGCCTCCGGCTTATGCTGAATTGCTGATCCTTCCTCAATCGATCGATCTGATATGTCGCAGCCGATTCTCGCCCGGCTTACCATCGCACCAGCCACTTCGTTGAGATGCGTCGCTTGCAGTATGACCTTCCATCTCGATCTTGCAGCACCCCGTGATTTTCCGCTTCTTTCTCTAGATCGAAGATCCATGATCTCCACTGCAATCGCATTGACCCGGCTTCCAATCGCACTGACCTTCAATCTTCTATGTTGCAGCACCTGTGATTTTCCGCTTCTATCTTGCAGCCCGAACTACCTGTGGGTCGTTTGATCGTACTAGTTGATACAGCTGCTCAATGACCTTCTTCAGAAAGGGGAGTAGAAGAAAATCCTAGCAACCGCTCTTGGTGGTTGTGTGAGCGAGGAGAGGCTAGAACGTGGCTGTTATTATGAGAGAGTGAGAGAGCAGAGCAGAAAAGAGCACCCCAAAAATAGTATGACGAGAGGGAGAAGGAGAGATGATCTCTGCCAAAATTGGTAACCGGTTGTCTTGGAACTAGTGATAGCAGATTCAAACGTGTTTGGATTGGTCCATATATACTTGCTGAGATTATTGCTTAATTTGGATACTTCAATCTGTTTAGTCGCTTGAGTTTTGGGTCAGTGTAGTATCATATTCGAAAGCGGTTTCGTCAGGTCAGATTACATAGTTAGAGCAATTTCGGTAGGCGAAGATTTAGATAGGAAAATAATGTCAGGTGAGGATTGAGCTCAAGTTTGGTGAGCATGTTACTAACATATATGTCGAGTTGACTACCAAGTTTGGTGCAGTATGGATCAGTGGTTTGAGAACGCTGACATGCTTACCTAAGCGGACATAAACTGATGTTTACTTACTTTCCATGGTGGTGGTTGTTGGCGTTGCCACTTGGTAATGTACTAAACTGCGTTGTGAATATTCAGAAATTCTACTGAAGATTCCATACAGGGCTTGTTCATAGTGAAATTTGCGTGGACCCGTAGGTTCACATCCATGGTTTTTAATTTACCCCTCAAATTGACAAGGTTTTTTTGACGTAAATTCTTTCGCTACTTGTACATGTTGTTGTGTTTCTATTTCTATTGTATATATTGGTTGAAACTATCCTCAAAGTTTGCTAGAGACATGGGGCTGTCCATTTCTCCCGCAAACATAGTTATCTTTGTAACTAGGGATGCATTACAGCTCTCACGGATCAAGCATAACCACCTTTCTTTATTATTCTTTTCTTTATCAAAAGCAGTGAATACCTTGTCTTAGACATGGTTGTAGCTTTCAACACTTAGAGTTGGACTACAGGAGGCAGATCACTGCTTAGAGTAAGCTATAACTGAAGGAATATTGTCAGTACAAATAAAGTACTGTCACAAATAAGGTCATATGAAAAATTAAAGTGTTTAAAGGGGATACGAGTGTTTAAAGTACTTAGTATTTGGACAGAATTTTCGGTCAGAAGGACTGCAACTAGGATAATGACGAGCGATGTGATAAGATTGCTGCTCATGCTTGTTTCAGAGTGCCTGTTAAGACGCTCCCGAGAATCAAGGGATGACGAGTCCCCGACCCGCTCGCTCGCTCGCCCTCCCGCGGGCGACGGGCGAGCCCTAGCAGCCGCCGCCTCCTCCAGCCCCCTCTCCCTCCCTCTCCCCTGCCGCCGCCGCCGCCGGCATAGACCGCGGGGCCTCTCCCTTGCAGGGCAGGCGGCGGCGGGACAGACTGTGGGGACCCCGGACTAGCTGTCCGAAATACCCGATTATGCTTACCACAACGATCCCATGATCAGTCTGTCGTTGCACATAATCTGAACTGAATACCACAGTTTACATCCATACAATACCGAGTTTAAAATCTTACAAACATGGCCATACTGGCCTAATTATACATAGGTGCCTTCAAGGGCCAATCATCTTTATTTAGCGGAAGCTACGGTAGTGGAGCTAATCCATCCTAACAACACCCGACAGGCAGCTGACTTGTGAAGATCCTAGTTCGCATAGACGTCGCCAAACTCTTCTTCAACGTAGGGCCCCTCGAAATCTGGCTATAGCCAGGGACGAAACCAATATGAGTACATTTGATTGTACTCGCAAACTACCCCAACTTGAGTGAGCACTAGTTTTAGTTTTATGTCTTAAAAACTTTTATTTATTTAAAACATCTCTAAATTTTTACCGAAAAGGGTAAGAAGATGTTTATAACTCTCCTTTAAGAAATCATCATATTAGTTACTTCGCCAAACTCCTCCTTCTTCCGACCATATCTCAATCATGGTCCGTTTCACTCCACAACCTTGTACCAACTCATGGGTACAAGTATGCAACCTTTTTCCACTTCATTTTCTTTTCAAAACTCAAAGTTTTATAAAATCTTGCACATGGCCTTAGTAGTTCTTCCCAACTGTCCATATCCGAGGACTCGGCTATTCGAATAGTTTTTACCCTCTGCAGAGGTAGCACGCTTTTCCCACACCCATCCGGTCACTCATCGTGTCAGCCACGTCCCGCCATACCAGGGGTATGCGAAGTTGAGTTCCCGGCCATAGCCTGTCCTTTGCTCATGCTAGTATAGGACCCTGCCTCTACGACACTTTCCATCGACACTTAAATCCTCAGAAACTAAGTGTGAGGACTCGTAGTTCTGCCCGGCGGACCCAAGGGAGCCCTTCAATCCTCTTTCTCCCATACGATCATACCGGCTTCCGGTAGACTTCACTTAAGAGGACCCAGGTCAGGGGGTAGGTCCTAGACCATCCCCTCATGGAACGAGGTTATCCTCGTTATTGAGGCATCCAGTACTAACACGAGCAAATTATATGACTACGCCCTTGCCCATATGTGGGTAAATGTGGTCGCGCAGATTTTCGGCTGGGGGCGTAAGTACAAGGACACAATGTGCATTTTTCATAAACATCCCCATTCTCCATTTCTCCACTTCAATACCGACCTTTCGGCATTTCATCTCCATTCCAGTACTTTCAAAGGAGTTTTGAACAAACATTTTTTTTCCATCCTATAGTTTTAAATAACTACCCTATACTTCTACATAGGGTGGCAAAAATAGTTTTCATATATTTGTAAAAAGGGTTTTTCCAAAATTATTGATACTTCTGAATAACTCATGTGATCAAAGTAGATGTATATAAATGCAAGCTCAGTGAAGTAGCTTGCCTTGCTCAACCAAGTGGTACTGGTCCTGATCTTCTGGTTCAACGAAACCTCCTTCCTCGATAAATCCGTCAACGGTATCGTCTAAACGTTAAACAAGGGAAACAAACAATCACTACACTAACTCAAGCATCAACACAACAATACAAGCACAAATACTATAAATATCTACTGCATACACCAAACAACACAAGGTGGTTTCAATTTAATTGAATTAAACTTTATTTAATTCTTTTTAAACTAAGGCAGAAACTAGTTGTACACCAAACAATTCACCATTTAATCTATGTTGGTCACAAAAATTCAAACTAAAATTCTATGGGTAGCTACTGATGTGTAGAAGACAACCCAATTGGATTGAGGTCATTTGGAGTTATCAAACTTCCTACACGTTTGTTTTAGTTCAGAAGGTTTTTAATCAAGTTTTAGCTACCAAACAACTTAGGTTGCTCCAAAATTTAAATCCTTCTAGGGATAACTAACCTTGGTTGAATGTGACCTAACAAAATTGGTTTTAGCTTAATTGGACCTACTATTAATTCACACTAATTGGTTTAGTGCAGAAGGGTTTACTAAGGTTCAACCAAATGCTAAAGATTCTAAACTGTTCCAACAATTCTACCAAAATTTGGGAAGCTAAAGGATCCTAATACAAAGCTACCAAAATTGGTTCCAAGTTATTTGGACTAATATAACTCCAGAAACAAATGGTTTGGTGTTTCAAACCTTCTGGAGTATTTTTAATAATACATTTTTATTACTTATTTAAATGAGATGAGACCACTTTGGTGAGTTAAATAATTTTATAAGCTTTTCAGAACATTTGGGTTTGTTCTATTTGGATTCCTAGAACTCGAGTTATTGAATTTCAAAACTAGGTCCAGTACTGAAAAGCAGAGGAGTTTGAATTTCTGAAAAACCTAGTTTACTGGATAATGTTGAGATCCCTGACGGGTGGGGTCCACTCGTCAGCGACTCAGTGGAAAACGACTCGCGCGCTGGTTTAAGTTTAAAACGCTGACGGGTGGGGTCCACTAGTCAGTGTCTGATTAAACGAACCGGTAAGTAACCGTTGATCTCTAATCTAACGGCTCCTGGAGCCCGCGATCGACGACGACCACAGATGCGGCGGCGACGGCGAGGTTTGCGATTTGCTCACCTAGGGGCTCGGGTGGACGCGGAGATGAGGCAGAACGAACGCGGTGGTCTGGGGAAGCTTGCTGGTCGAGTCCTGCTTCCTGGGGTGGCTCCAATCGACAGCGGCGAGCAGATGCTCCTCCGCGGCCGTGCTCCAAGTCCGGCGAGTCCCCTGCTGCGCTGCGGTGCACGAAACACGGGGAGAACTCGGCGGGTGAGTGAGGGTGCAATGGTGATGTGGATGGGGTGCAAGGAAGAGAGGGGGAGAGATCAGCACGGCTCGGCCGTGATCGACGCCCACCTTCGTCTCCGGCAGAACCTCGAGAAAACTCCGGGGCAGCAGAGGCTTGGAAGCAGTGGCTCCGCCCTCCTGGCGGTGCACTGGGTGTGTGGGGAGTGCGAGAGAGGTGGGTGAGGGGGTGTGGAGGCACGGGTGCGGGGTGGCCTTTTTATCGGCGAGGTTCGGCTCGCCGTGGACTGGGTGCAGTGAGGGTGCTGGGGAGTTGGAGAGCTCGCCATTGGAGCAGAGCTCGTGCGAGTACGGCGTGGTGCGGTGGCAAGCGGGGAGAGGACGCGGCGGTGTTCCTCGCTGACCTCGGGCGGTTGCGTCGCGCGGCGCGCTCTGGCCGTGGCGTGGCAAGGGCGCACGCAAGGGGGAGGGAGCTCTGCGGCGCTTGGGTCTCCTCAAGCAGGTGCAGAGGGGAGAGAGGGATGCGTCGAGCAGAGCGTGGCGTCGCGGTCCCTTCGGCCTCCTCCACAGGGCGATCACGGGTGGCAGTGCGCGGCGTCGCTGGCAAGGACGGTGAGCACGCCAGCGGCCTCTGCGGCGCTCGAGTCGCGTCGATCAGAGACAGAGAGGAGAGGGTGGTGTGGAGGGCACGGCGCGGCGTCGCCTCTGCGTCGCGTCTGTGCTCACCACGGGGACGACCCGTGCGGCAGTGCACCACGGGCGGCATCGGCGTGGCGCATGCTACACTCAAGCTCCAGGTCAACGAGCTCGTTTCTAACGCAATTCTCCACGTGTGTGAGGTGAGAAGAGGGAGTGGGAGCTACTGGAGTGCTTGATTGCACTGAATCGAGCTCCAATTTTGGGTTGGATTTTCGGTTCAGAGATGAACACGGTGGTGATCACCATGTGCTCGATCAAATTCCCGAACCAAACCAAAATTTGAATTTCTAAAATTTCTTTTCATAGTTTGTTTCCAAATATTTTTCCAAAGTTTGTGGTACCACTGGATTAATTACTTTGGAAGAGTAGCTTGGTGATTTTGATGGCTTTCCAAAGTTAAAGAAACATTTGGAAATTTGAAAATAGAATTTAGAATAAAAATTTAAAATAGAAGAAGAGGAAAAAGGAGTAAGGATGAAATGAGAGAGATCAAAACCTCTCCACTGAGTTTTTGTTTGGAAGAACATTTTGAAATCTCATTTGAAGATTTAGTGTGACACTTGTCACATTATTTTTATTGTTTTTGCACTTGTTTTATTTCTTTTCTTTTCTTCCAGTTTTTATTCAGAGCAAACAACAACTCAAGCAAGCAAACACAAGCAAGCACACATAAAATAACAGAAGTTTTTTGTTGGCCCACAATTTTTTGGCTAATACAGCTGGGTTACAAATTTGGGATGTTACAGATCCTTCCCCCCTTAGAATAAATCTCGTCCCGAGATTGGCTAGGCTTAGGTGCTAAAGAGGTTGGGAAACTCGCTTCTAAGATAGTCCTCCGTTCCCAAGTGGCTTCCTCTTCAGAGTGGTTAGTCCACTGGACTTTAAAAACTTGATCTTGTTCCTCCGGGTGAGACGAATATCTTCGTCGAGAATTTTGAATGGTCTCTCACGGTAAGTCAGATCATGGTTCAGGTCGATGGAGTGGTGGTCAATGTTCTTGAAAACGTCGGGCTGGTCAGGAACTTCAAGACACTTCCGGAGCAGGGAAATGTGGAAGACATTATGAAATTCTGACAATTCCGGGGGCAACTCTAGCTGATAGGCTACTTCTCCACGACGGGCAAGAATCTTGAAAGGTCCGATATATCTGGGTGCCAACTTTCCTTTGACATGGAAACGTTGCATCCCTTTGAGTGGCGTCACCCGAAGATAGACAAAATCTCCAGGTTGAAAGGTGACGTCACGACGCTTGGGATCAGCATAACTTTTCTGACGGGATTGGGCGTTTTGAGACGTTCACGGATAAGTTGGACTTGCTCCTCGGCTTCACGGAGGGTATCTGGTCCAAACACTTTTCCTTCTCCGGTCTCGGACCAGTTCAAGGGTGTACGGCACTTCTTGCCGTAAAGTGCTTCAAATGGGGCCATTTGCAGACTGGACTGATAACTATTGTTATAGGAAAACTCTGCAAACGGAAGGCAATCTTCCCATTTAGAGCCATAGGCTAGGACACATGCACGAAGCATATCTTCCAGAATCTGGTTTACTCGCTCGGTCTGACCTCCGGTCTGAGGATGATAGGCTGTGCTGAATGATAAGTGGGTTCCGAGGGCTTCGTGAAGAGCTTTCCAGAACCGTGAGGTGAACTGCGTGCCTCTGTCAGATACAATCCTCTTAGGCACTCCGTGCAGGCTTACTATTCTGGAAATATACAAGTCTGCTAGCTGGTTCCCTCTATAAGTGGTGTTGACAGGAATGAAATGGGCAACCTTGGTCAATCGATCAACTATGACCCAGATTGAATCATGGCCTCGGTTTGACCTAGGAAGTCCGGTAATAAAATCCATTCCAATTTCATCCCATTTCCACTCGGGGGTCTTAAGGGGTTGGAGCAATCCTGCAGGGCGCTGGTGCTCTGCTTTGACTCGCTGACAGATATCACACTTGGCCACGAAAGAACCAATCTCTCGCTTCATTCCATGCCACCAAAATCTCTCACGAAGATCTTGGTACATCTTGGTTCCACCAGGGTGGATCGAGTATGGGGTATCGTGGGCTTCTTTAGGATCAGACCCTTGAGTTCCTTATCATCGGGCACACATAGGCGTCCTTTGAATCTCAGAACTCCTTCAGCATCTATGGCAAAACCAGGTGCTTTGTCAAGGGTATCTTCTTTTTAATCCCTCGATACTCTCATGACCCTTCTGGGCCTCCTTGATTTGATCCATCAGGGTTGGGGCTAACTCTAGGTTGGCAAGATATCCATGGCTAACCAATTCAAGTCCAAAATCTTCCATCTCCTCAAACAAGGCTGGTTGCTCTGCTTGGATTAGGGCATTCAGGGTGCAGGGCTTTCGGCTTAGGGCATCGGCTACCACATTGGCTTTTCCGGGATGGTAATGAATTCCGACATCATAGTCCTTAATCAATTCCATCCACCTTCTCTGCCTCAGATTCAACTCCTTCTGAGTGAAAATATACTTCAAGCTTTTGTGATCTGTATAGACCTCACAGCGATGACCCACCAGATAGGGTCGCCATGTTTTCAAAGCAAAAACCACAGCTGCTAACTCCAGGTCATGGGTTGGGTAATTCTCCTCATGCGGTCGCAACTGTCGAGACAGGTACGACACAACTTTTCCTTCTTGCATCAGAACGCAACCAAGTCCGAGACGTGAAGCATCACAATACACGTCGAAACTCTTGGTGACGTCTGGCATGATTAGGATTGGGGCTGAAGTTAGCCTCTTTTTCAGTTCTTGAAAACTATCTTCACACTTCTGGGTCCATTCAAACTTCTTATCCTTCTTCAACAACTGGGTCATGGGTTTGGCTATACTGGAGAATCCTTCAACGAACTTGCGGTAATAACCTGCTAGTCCGAGAAAACTTCGGATTTCCGTCACACTGGTGGGTGATTTCCAGTCTAGATGGCTTTGATTTTCTCGGGGTCAACAGAGATTCCTCCTGCAGACACCACGTGTCCAAGGAATGCAACTTCACTTAGCCAAATTCACACTTGCTAAGTTTGGCATACAGTTGGTGTTCTCTGAGGGTCTCCAAAACTAGACGCAGATGTTCAGCATGCTCTTCTTCGGTCTTGGAGTAGATAAGGATATCATCGATGAAGACAACCACGAACTTGTCGAGGTACTCCATGAAGATCTTATTCATGAGATTCATGAAATAAGCAGGGGCATTGGTCAAGCCAAAGGACATAACGGTGTATTCAAACAATCCGTATCGGGTGGTGAAGGCGGTCTTGGGAATGTCAGACTCTCGAATCTTCAACTGGTGATAACCTGTCCGAAGATCGATCTTAGAAAAGACTCGGGCTCCGTTCATCTGATCGAACAGATCCTCGATCTTGGGCAGTGGGTACTTGTTCTTGATGGTTACGTCATTGAGCTTACGATAATCCACACACAGGCGTGTGGTACCGTCTCTTTTGTCCACGAAGATGATGGGTGATCCCCAAGGTGAAGCGCTTGGGCGAATCAGACCTTTACTGAGCTGATCAGCTAACTGCTTCTTCAATTCCACCAGTTCTTCTGGATTCATCCGGTAGGGTCTCTGGGATATAGGGGCTGTTCCAGGAATAAGTTCAATCACGAACTCAATATCCCGGTCTGGTGGCATACCAGGCAATTCCTCCGGGAAAACATCCTTGAATAGGTGAACAACACGGATCTCATCTAGAGCTGGTCGGGCTATGCCTTCATGACAAGGGTTGGGATTGGTTGGCTTGTGATGCATACTCCACTTCGGTTCCTTGGTTGTGGTGAGAGATACTGCTCTTCTGCGCAGTCGATACGACCATGATACTTTGCTAACCAATTCATACCCAGAATGACATCTATGCCTTGGGTTCCTAAAATGATTAGGTCAGCTGGGAAATTCTCTCCTTTGATCTAAGAGAGACGTCGGGGCAAAACAGCTTGGTCTCTACTAGGAACTCTGGGGTTTGTATGAGCAGGGGTTTGGACAAGAGATTCCCGACTAGACCTCCCTTAACAACAAACTCCTTGGTAACAAAGGAATGGGTAGCACCAGAATCAAACAGGACAGTTGCAGGTACTGAGTTGACAAGGAACGTACCCAGCACAACATCTGGCGCTTCCTGGGCTTCTTCAGTGTTGATGTGGTTCAGACGGCCTCTGGCAACAGCAGCATTGCCACGGGGTGCAGCATTCTTGCCATTTCCATTTCCATTACGGCCTTGTCCAGAGTTGGGTGCTGGTGCATTGGGGCGCTGAACATTCCTCTTGGGATTGGGGCAGTCTCGGGAGTAGTGACCCTTGTTGCCGCATTCAAAGCAGACAACGCTGGCAGTAGGGTTAAAATTATTGGTGTTCCTCCGGGACGATTGTTGCCATTGGGGTGGTAGTTGTTGTTGGTGTTTGGGCGGGGGACATTGTTGTTGTTGTTGGGACGGTTGGGATAGTTGGGACGTGGAGCTGGGGGTGGTCGATAAACTGGCTTGGGTGCTGGCTGGAAGGTGCGAGGTTTCTGCTGCTGGAACCTTCCTGAATACTCATCCTTCTCTTGCGGCCTTCAAACATGGATTTGCGCTTGGTCTCCAGCTGAATGGCCTTGTCCACTAGTGACTCCAGATCACGGAAGTCATGGACAACCAAGGCACATTGCATCTCATCATGGAGTCCGTTCAGAAAGCGCTCCATCTTCTTCTTCTCCGTGTCGGTATCTTCAGGAGCATACCGAGCAAGATCGGTAAACTCATCCAGATAACCGACCACATCTCTGCCTGCCTGCCTTAGCTTACGGAACTCGTCTTTCTTTCTCTCGAGAAGACCGCTAGAGATGAACTTCTTGCGGAATTTGTCCTTGAACTCCTCCCAGGTAATGACATGACCCGCTTGCTGGAGGGTCTTGGTAGTTTCCCACCAAGCTCTTGCAGGTCCAGCAAGGTAGTGGGTAGCATACAGGACCTTCTCATTCTCTCCTACCGAGGCAACTTCCAGATTGTTCTCGATAGTGCGGATCCAGTCATCTGCTTCCAGGGGTGAAGTCCTTGGAATAGGTAGGCGGTGTGGTCTTCTGGAAGTCACTCAGGGTAGAGCGCTGATTTCCACCCTCGTCGCCATTGCCATTGCCACCATTGTTGTTCTGGTTGGCGTGGGCAGCGGCAAGTTGCTGCAGGGCGGCGAGATGAGCTTGACGCTCCTCCCGGGCAGCTTGGCGATCTCCATGATGATCGCGAGCAGTTGGGCAGGGGTTGGGTCCGGTGGTGGGGTGGATTCGCGTGCTGGTTGTGGCGAGTGTTCGTCATCCTGGAATAGATACGATATAAGAGGCAAGGCAAAAAGGTTTGACTAAGGAGTGATGACAAGCCACAAAGGGAAGTTAATAAAGGACAGGGTTGTTCATGCACTGTCAAACAAGACTATCACATTTATTCAACACAATCATCACATCAAGAGTTCACACATCAAGCTACAACATCTACTACACCTAATGTACATACAACATGGTTTCCTAAAGAACCATCACATAAACTCTACTCGCATAGGGGGGGTCGACACAGTCCTAAGGTAGTGCTCTCATCACTCGACTACTGAGGTGGAACCTCAGGCTCGATGATCTCAACGTCTGAGTCGTAGGGTGGCTCCTCGGGATCCTCCTCCTCGAGAACTGGCTCAGACGGATCCCCCTCCTCGTCGACTATCTCCTCCTCGTCGTCCTCCTCCTCGTAGTCCATCTCTCTAGGAAGTCCTCATCATCGCTGATGAAGGCACTGTTCTCCTTGCGGAGATCCTCGCCCTCCTCCTCCATCTCGTTCGCCTGCTGCTCCATCTCGTCTATCATCTCGTTCTGCTCCGCTACCTTCTTGCGGAGCTTGACGATAGTCCTCCTCTGACGGGCCAGCTTCAGGCGGAGATTGTCATTCTCCCACTTCAGCTGGGTCTCACGGACTCGGGCATCGTCGAGGGAGCTGCGCTGGAAGTGGACCTTGAGTCTAGCGTCGCGCAGGTTCTCCTGGGTGTCGTGAAGTAGAACCTCCATATCGGTGATGTACTCGCCGAAGAGAGTGTGCTGCGCGGTGTAGGTGGGGTTTCCCTCATCGTCACGTCTCCCGAAGTACTGGAAACGAGTGCCAACCAGCTCGTCCTTGTGCTCCTCACAAAGGCGGGCTAGCAGCCTCTGCATAACTCGGGCCAGACCATCAACCCAAGTAGAGTCCATCGTGGTGTAGACCAAGTCCCTGGAGCGGGGAGGCTGAATCCTGCCTCGGACGGACGACTTGATGAGCCAGGCCAGGTTCCCATCACCGAGGGAATCGACCTGAGTTCCCTCAAACTCTGGAACAGGGCGTCCCAAAGTCTGGCTCAACTCGTACAAGTCCTGCTCGAACATCAGCAGGCCATCCTTCCTAACTTGGACGAATTCGGTGACGTTGGGTGCCATCTACAGGTTTAAGCAAAATTTTAAGTTAGTTAAGGGCCCTGAGTACATAATGTAAACTTAATGGAGGGACAATGTGCAAAATTTTAAGGGTTCAAGAAAAGATGACTCTTAATAAGTGTAAGGTTTTTAAATAAATGGGAAGGTTGGGGAGATAAGAAATTTTCGAAAATACTTCACTCCTTTGTTCTAGAAATTAACTTCTGTAACTTCTAGCTAACGCCCATGTTAACTAAGGTCTCCTAAAGTCAGGATGGCTCTGATACCAGCTCTGTGGGGACCCCGGACTAGCTGTCCGAAATACCCGATTATGCTTACCACAACGATCCCATGATCAGTCTGTCGTTGCACATAATCTGAACTGAATACCACAGTTTACATCCATACAATACCGAGTTTAAATCTTACAAACATGGCCATACTGGCCTAATTATACATAGGTGCCTTCAAGGGCCAATCATCTTTATTTAGCGGAAGCTACGGTAGTGGAGCTAATCCATCCTAACAACACCCGACAGGCAGCTGACTTGTGAAGATCCTAGTTCGCATAGACGTCGCCAAACTCTCTTCAACGTAGGGCCCCTCGAAATCTGGCTAAGACAATAGCCAGGGACGAAACCAATATGAGTACATTTGATTGTACTCGCAAACTACCCCAACTTGAGTGAGCACTAGTTTTAGTTTTATGTCTTAAAAACTTTTATTTATTTAAAACATCTCTAAATTTTTACCGAAAAGGGTAAGAAGATGTTTATAACTCTCCTTTAAGAAATCATCATATTAGTTACTTCGCCAAACTCCTCCTTCTTCCGACCATATCTCAATCATGGTCCGTTTCACTCCACAACCTTGTACCAACTCATGGGTACAAGTATGCAACCTTTTTCCACTTCATTTTCTTTTCAAAACTCAAAGTTTTATAAAATCTTGCACATGGCCTTAGTAGTTCTTCCCAACTGTCCATATCCGAGGACTCGGCTATTCGAATAGTTTTTACCCTCTGCAGAGGTAGCACGCTTTTCCCACACCCATCCGGTCACTCATCGTGTCAGCCACGTCCCGCCATACCAGGGGTATGCGAAGTTGAGTTCCCGGCCATAGCCTGTCCTTTGCTCATGCTAGTATAGGACCCTGCCTCTACGACACTTTCCATCGACACTTAAATCCTCAGAAACTAAGTGTGAGGACTCGTAGTTCTGCCCGGCGGACCCAAGGGAGCCCTTCAATCCTCTTTCTCCATACGATCATACCGGCTTCCGGTAGACTTCACTTAAGAGGACCCAGGTCAGGGGGTAGGTCCTAGACCATCCCCTCATGGAACGAGGTTATCCTCGTTATTGAGGCATCCAGTACTAACACGAGCAAATTATATGACTACGCCCTTGCCCATATGTGGGTAAATGTGGTCGCGCAGATTTTCGGCTGGGGGCGTAAGTACAAGGACACAATGTGCATTTTTCATAAACATCCCCATTCTCCATTTCTCCACTTCAATACCGACCTTTCGGCATTTCATCTCCATTCCAGTACTTTCAAAGGAGTTTTGAACAAACATTTTTTTCCATCCTATAGTTTTAAATAACTACCCTATACTTCTACATAGGGTGGCAAAAATAGTTTTCATATATTTGTAAAAAGGGTTTTTCCAAAATTATTGATACTTCTGAATAACTCATGTGATCAAAGTAGATGTATATAAATGCAAGCTCAGTGAAGTAGCTTGCCTTGCTCAACCAAGTGGTACTGGTCCTGATCTTCTGGTTCAACGAAACCTCCTTCCTCGATAAATCCGTCAACGGTATCGTCTAAACGTTAAACAAGGGAAACAAACAATCACTACACTAACTCAAGCATCAACACAACAATACAAGCACAAATACTATAAATATCTACTGCATACACCAAACAACACAAGGTGGTTTCAATTTAATTGAATTAAACTTTATTTAATTCTTTTTAAACTAAGGCAGAAACTAGTTGTACACCAAACAATTCACCATTTAATCTATGTTGGTCACAAAAATTCAAACTAAAATTCTATGGGTAGCTACTGATGTGTAGAAGACAACCCAATTGGATTGAGGTCATTTGGAGTTATCAAACTTCCTACACGTTTGTTTTAGTTCAGAAGGTTTTTAATCAAGTTTTAGCTACCAAACAACTTAGGTTGCTCCAAAATTTAAATCCTTCTAGGGATAACTAACCTTGGTTGAATGTGACCTAACAAAATTGGTTTTAGCTTAATTGGACCTACTATTAATTCACACTAATTGGTTTAGTGCAGAAGGGTTTACTAAGGTTCAACCAAATGCTAAAGATTCTAAACTGTTCCAACAATTCTACCAAAATTTGGGAAGCTAAAGGATCCTAATACAAAGCTACCAAAATTGGTTCCAAGTTATTTGGACTAATATAACTCCAGAAACAAATGGTTTGGTGTTTCAAACCTTCTGGAGTATTTTTAATAATACATTTTTATTACTTATTTAAATGAGATGAGACCACTTTGGTGAGTTAAATAATTTTATAAGCTTTTCAGAACATTTGGGTTTGTTCTATTTGGATTCCTAGAACTCGAGTTATTGAATTTCAAAACTAGGTCCAGTACTGAAAAGCAGAGGAGTTTGAATTTCTGAAAAACCTAGTTTACTGGATAATGTTGAGATCCCTGACGGGTGGGGTCCACTCGTCAGCGACTCAGTGGAAAACGACTCGCGCGCTGGTTTAAGTTTAAAACGCTGACGGGTGGGGTCCACTAGTCAGTGTCTGATTAAACGAACCGGTAAGTAACCGTTGATCTCTAATCTAACGGCTCCTGGAGCCCGCGATCGACGACGACCACAGATGGGCGGCGCCGCGGCTCCGGCGACGGCGAGGTTTGCGATTTGCTCACCTAGGGGCTCGGGTGGACGCGGAGATGAGGCAGAACGAACGCGGTGGTCTGGGGAAGCTTGCTGGTCGAGTCCTGCTTCCTGGGGTGGCTCCAATCGACAGCGGCGAGCAGATGCTCCTCCGCGGCCGTGCTCCAAGTCCGGCGAGTCCCCTGCTGCGCTGCGGTGCACGAAACACGGGGAGAACTCGGCGGGTGAGTGAGGGTGCAATGGTGATGTGGATGGGGTGCAAGGAAGAGAGGGGGAGAGATCAGCACGGCTCGGCCGTGATCGACGCCCACCTTCGTCTCCGGCAGAACCTCGAGAAAACTCCGGGGCAGCAGAGGCTTGGAAGCAGTGGCTCCGCCCTCCTGGCGGTGCACTGGGTGTGTGGGGAGTGCGAGAGAGGTGGGTGAGGGGGTGTGGAGGCACGGGTGCGGGGTGGCCTTTTTATCGGCGAGGTTCGGCTCGCCGTGGACTGGGTGCAGTGAGGGTGCTGGGGAGTTGGAGAGCTCGCCATTGGAGCAGAGCTCGTGCGAGTACGGCGTGGTGCGGTGGCAAGCGGGGAGAGGACGCGGCGGTGTTCCTCGCTGACCTCGGGCGGTTGCGTCGCGCGGCGCGCTCTGGCCGTGGCGTGGCAAGGGCGCACGCAAGGGGGAGGGAGCTCTGCGGCGCTTGGGTCTCCTCAAGCAGGTGCAGAGGGGAGAGAGGGATGCGTCGAGCAGAGCGTGGCGTCGCGTCGCGTCGCGGTCCCTTCGGCCTCCTCCACAGGGCGATCACGGGTGGCAGTGCGCGGCGTCGCTGGCAAGGACGGTGAGCACGCCAGCGGCCTCTGCGGCGCTCGAGTCGCGTCGATCAGAGACAGAGAGGAGAGGGTGGTGTGGAGGGCACGGCGCGGCGTCGCCTCTGCGTCGCGTCTGTGCTCACCACGGGGACGACCCGTGCGGCAGTGCACCACGGGCAGCATCGGCGTGGCGCATGCTACACTCAAGCTCCAGGTCAACGAGCTCGTTTCTAACGCAATTCTCCACGTGTGTGAGGTGAGAAGAGGGAGTGGGAGCTACTGGAGTGCTTGATTGCACTGAATCGAGCTCCAATTTTGGGTTGGATTTTCGGTTCAGAGATGAACACGGTGGTGATCACCATGTGCTCGATCAAATTCCCGAACCAAACCAAAATTTGAATTTCTAAAATTTCTTTTCATAGTTTGTTTCCAAATATTTTTCCAAAGTTTGTGGTACCACTGGATTAATTACTTTGGAAGAGTAGCTTGGTGATTTTGATGGCTTTCCAAAGTTAAAGAAACATTTGGAAATTTGAAAATAGAATTTAGAATAAAAATTTAAAATAGAAGAAGAGGAAAAAGGAGTAAGGATGAAATGAGAGAGATCAAAACCTCTCCACTGAGTTTTTGTTTGGAAGAACATTTTGAAATCTCATTTGAAGATTTAGTGTGACACTTGTCACATTATTTTTATTGTTTTTGCACTTGTTTTATTTCTTTTCTTTTCTTCCAGTTTTTATTCAGAGCAAACAACAACTCAAGCAAGCAAACACAAGCAAGCACACATAAAATAACAGAAGTTTTTTGTTGGCCCACAATTTTTTGGCTAATACAGCTGGGTTACAAATTTGGGATGTTACACAGACTCTTCCCGCATGCACAAACGGAGGGCGGGGAACTCCAGATGGCGGCGGTGCTCCTCGGCTCCCGGCGGCCTGGCTCGGCGGCTTGAATCCCCGCGACCGGGTGGAGTGCGACGCGGCGGCGCGGCCGTTGGCCGCTGGGAGGCGCGGTACTCTGCTCCTACCGGCTGGTTGCCGGAGGGCAGCCGGCGACGCCCTACCGGCCCAGATCTGGGCCCTTTGGATGGTGGTGTCGGCGGTGGCCCTGCTGCAGTGCGGCGGCGGGACTTCACGAGCCCAATCGGGCTCGGCCGGGCCGGTGAGGGCCTGGTTTGTCCTGCTGCTGCATCCGGTCGGCTACCGCCTCCCGGCGGTGGAGGCAGTTCCCTCCCGTGTGCCGTTGTACCGCTGACCCTCGCCGACGTTTTTGCTTCTCGGTTCTACCGGCCTGGTGTCGTGGGCCACGGTGAGACGGCGGTGATGATTGCAAGACCGTGGTGGCGTGTGTTGGTGGGTGGCAAGTTCGGTGGAGCGTCCCGGAGTGCCCGGGGATGTGGTTTTTTAGAGGTCGGGAGAAATCCCCGCCGTCTCGGCACCGACGCGGCGATGCCTGCGGGTGTTGCCTTCCTTCCTGAAGGGCGTCGGGTGTATCTCTTTCCCACCCCCGTGGCGGACCGGGGGAAACCCTAGGATGTGTACCGGGGCAACCCATGGAACCGTCCAGGCAGCAGCGTCGTAGTCGTCGCTTCCCTTATTGGAGGTGTTGCTTGGTTTGCGGCGTTCGGACCGCTAGGATTGTGGTGGAAATTCTTCGGAGGGCGCAGCGGTTGCGAGTTATCACTGTTTTCGTCGAACCGCCGGTGTCGGCATTGTTTTCTCTTTTTTTCCTCTTTGTTTCTTTTGGGCTTGATCTGTGCTGTTTTTTTAGACCAAGCTACCATAGGGGAAGCCCCTACGGTTAATTTTAAATAAATGAAACAAAAAGTCTTTTACATGGGGGGAGCAGAGAAGAGTCAAGGAGCTATGACTCAGTGCCCAAAAAAACAGAAAAGGAACAACGCTAGAGGGGGCTTGGTCTAAAAACACCAGCTGAAGCCGGAGCAAACACTAACTGAAGAAAGAGGCTACACAGTCCAGCAGACCCTGAACTGCGGATGGCTTGACTCTGTATTGATGAAGCAGCAGATCTTGCTTCGTGCGTCTACGCCATGTATGAAGCGAGGGATTCACCGCGTTGAAAATAAAGTCGTTGCGTTCCTTCCAGATGTTCCACGCCACCGAAGCAAATAATTCAAAGAAGTTGGGGTGTCCAAAAGAACTTGCAGCCAGCAAAATTCTCGGCTTTGTTTCTCTAGACAGGTCCCAGGTCACACCAATAGTTTCCCAACATTCCTTGGTAAAGTTGCATCCAAAGAAAAGATGATCGCAATCCTCTAGGGTGGCGGTGTTGCACAGAACGCAGTTTGGACCACCTCAATTTTCCAATGCTTCCGAAGCATCATATCTTTTGTGTTGAGGCGATCATTTATCAGAAGCCAACTGAAAAGTTTCAATTTGAATAAGCAACGAGATTTCTAGACTTTGGACAGAAGCTGGTCTGTGGGCACACATTGGAACATATATCTATAGAAATCAGCTGAGGAAAATTTTGTCTTGCCCCACACAAATGACCGTTTATCCAATTCGCCTGGCGTGACCATGTTGTCCACGCATAGCTGCTGAACCTCTTGAAATTCCTCGAAAGCTTCGAGAGACAGCGGCAGACTAAAGAGGGTACTGTGATCAGGGTTGGACATGAATTTCTTAACCGTTGCATCTTGTCTCTCTGAGAAAGAGTATAACCTAGGGAATTTATCAGCCAACAAGGTGTCGTCAACCCAAAAATCCTTCCAGAACAGGACGGTAGACCCATCTCCAACATGGCAGGTCGTGATGCTGCGGTAGGTGTCAACCAGGCTGAAAATATCTCTCCACCAGAAGGAGCCACGCTTAGGCTGCGCATGTGGTGCACTGTCCAAGTACTGGGACCATACTAGATGAACCCAGGGTATGTCCTCCTTAGCAAAGAACTTGTGCAGTTGTTTCAGGAGCAAGGCATTATTTTGCAGTTCCAAATTGGTAATTCCAAGTCCACCTTTATCTTTTGGTTTACAAACCATATCCCAAGCCGCTAGACCAGCAGTATTAGTGGAGTCTTCTCTTTTGTCCCAAAGACAGTGCGTCGAGCTCTATCCACTATTTTGATGAAAGCTTTTGAGAGCTTGATGGAGCACATGAGGAAGGTGGGTAGAGCTGATAGAACAGAATTAACCAAAAGGAGTCTACCTCCATGGGGAAGAAAACGTGCACAAGCATTCAGCCGGCGTTCAATCTGATCACTCACAGGAGCTAAATCTCTGACTGTAGGTCTAGCGGTTCCAAGTGGCAAGCCCAAGTAAATGAAGGGTAATGTACCAACCGAGCACTCAAAAGCGGCAGCAAGCTCCGTCATTTTTTCGTCTGACACATTAATTGGCAGAATGCAAGATTTTGCATAATTCACTCTCAGTCCTGTTGCAGCAGCAAACTCTTGTAACAAAGCTTTTAGAGCTAGAAGTTGCACAGGACAGGCTTGCATGATCAAGAGAGTATCATCAGCGTATTGAACTATTGGAAATTCTACACCTGGAATGGGGAGAGGAGCTTGCAGAACCCCTTCTCTGAAAATATGGTTGACCATGGATTGTAACAAATCTGAGCCAGCTACAAAAAGAGTCGGAGAGAGGGGGTCTCCTTGGCGAACTCCATGTTTACAAGCAATTTTTTTCCCAGGTGTGCCCTTCAGCAAAATGGAGGAGGTGCCAGTAGCCATAATGTTTGCAATCCAACCAATCCATTGATCATTAAAACCTTTACATCTTAGGATTTCCAAAATGGCCTTGTGCTCAATTGTGTCAAAAGCCTTGGCAAAATCTAGCTTGAGAATGATGCATTCCTTTTTGGACTGTTTACATTGGTGAATGTACTCATAGGCCCAAGCCACACAATCCTGGATAGTGCGAGTCTTTAGAAAACCATATTGATTTACATGAATGAGTTGCAGAATTTTGGACTGAAGGCAGTTTGCTAGAATTTTTGTAAGGAATTTGAGGCTTGTGTTTAACAGAGAAATCGGCCGAAAATCATTTGGTCCCTCTGGAGAATTGATCTTGGGGATAAGTGTAATGAAGGAATCATTTATGCTTTGGAGGTTAACCCGGCCACTCCAAAAATCTCTGCATAAATCATAGAAATCCCACTTGATAATGTGCCAACATTTTTTTAGAAAGAAGCCAGAGAAGCCATCTGGGCCGGGGGCCTTATTGCTAGGGATTTCCTTGAGGACACTATCAATTTCACTAGTAGTGAAAGGGGCAGAAAGGGAGGCCATATCATCATGAACGGTGAGATATTTAGTAAAATCAAAATCTGTATCAATGCCTTCTGTCACACCCAGCCTTTGTTTGTAGGCGTGCCAAAGAACCCCTGCCTTTTCCTCATGCTCAACAGCCAAAGAACCATCCTCTCTAGTAAGGGAGGAGATTGTGTTTCTGCGGTAGCTAATAGTAGCCATGGAGTGGTAATATGAGGTGTTCTCTTCACCAAGTTTTGCCCACCTCGATGTGCATCTTTGCTTCCAGTAAGTCTGTTTGCATTTTAGCAAGTGGTCCAGCTGCTTCTTAACAATAGAAAAAAAGTTCCATTCAGAAATATGTAGAGGTCTCTGGTCCTCTAACTCATCAAGCATGAAAATCACTTCATTGCAATTTGCTATTGTGTTGTTAAGGTGAGAGATGCTGGTACACCATTTCTTCAGACCCTTTCTCAGAAGCTTAAACTTGGAGGATACTATTTTTGCACTGTCTCCTGGACAATGGATATTCCAGATTGATTCTACAACCTCCATAAAACCAGGTAAGGATGCCCAATAGTTCTCGAATCTAAAGACAACAGCTTTTGGAATTGAGGTACCAACCGATATAACACACGGCACATGATCTGAAGTTGGGCGAGCAAGAGGTGTGACCAAGGTATTAGGGAAACGCAAGGTCCAAGCTGTGGAGGTGAAGAACCAGTCTAGTTGAACCAGCAGGGGATCCGATTGCATATTGGACCAGGTAAAGGCTCTACCTTTGATTGGAAGTTCTATTAGTCCGTGGTAGCTGATTATCTCATTGAAGGTCTCAATATCACTCATGTTTGCACCTTCTCTGTTTCGGTTTTCTATAGAGCGGTAGATATTAAAGTCACCGACTAGCAACCATAATTTATCATCCTCAATCTCCAAGTGAAACAACCAAGCAACAAAATCTTCTCTAACAGTACCAGTACAGGGCCCATATACGTTAACCAAGAAGAAAGAAACTTGGGAGTGAACGGAACTGAAGGAAATTACTTGCCCACAATAGTCTTGTAACAAGACATGTCCATCAAAAGCCTTACTAGTCCAGAGAATCAGTAATCCACCTGATGCACCATCAGAAGGTACAAAAGCATACTTGTCAAAACGTTTTGGTGCAAAGCCACGGATGAAAGCCGTATCAAAATCAGCTCTTTTTGTTTCTTGCAGGCAAATAATATTAGCCAAACTTTCCTCGATTTTACTGTGGATATGGGGCCACTTTGCAGGATCATTGATGCCACGAATGTTCCAGCTCAACACATTCCAAGTTCTGTTTCTCAAAGTCGATTGCATAATGGAAATATAACAGGCCCAGGTTCAACCAAGATAGGAATAAAGCTCGATCGAAACGAGTTCAGATAACACACACACACTGAAAGGAGAGCAAAGAGCATATAGCTGCTCGACAGATAGTATAAAACGGAATCCACCATTAGGTCTGACAGGCTTGGAGATGCTTCTCGTCAGTGAGTTCCTCCGGGTCGATGTGGCAGCGCTCGACGCCCAAGCGACGCATTTCCTCCAGGCGCAGTGTGTCTGGTTTCTTGGCTTTGGTGGCAGTGGAGCTCCGTGGAAGAAGCGGAGGGATGGATTGATGCTTGTAGCCTTTATTGTTCTGCCTGGTAAGACGCTTGGGACCAGTCTCCACCAGTTTTGGAGCCATTTCCTTCTTCCTTGGTCTGCCACGACCTTGAGAGGGCAGTTTGAGAGAACTATCAGCGAGAGCACTAGCAGACTGACGGGAAGAAACTTCGTTTGAAACTTGGTCCCCTTGAAAGAGAGCAGGAGAGCAGGAGCTTTCCTCTTGGGCCGAACCGGAGTCAGAATTCCAAGTGGGCTGAGGCCCAAACATTTCAACAGAATCAGAGGCCGAACTAGAATCCGAGCACGGGAAAGCAGATCGTGCCTCAAAACCTTCCAGGGAAAGCATCAATTTTCCAGAGATTGCATTCTTGATTGCAAGAAGCTCAGCATGATCTAACATCGTGTGAGAGTGGAAGCAGTGAAACAGCAGCCTGGTGCAGTACTTATCGAGCATCTGTTTCCCAAGAAGCAGCACATCCTTCCAAACAGCCTCATCATCAGGTAACTCTAGCACAGGAGGAGCTGATCCAGCAATGACCAGCTGGTTGCAGTAGACGTGATTCACAAAGAGGCTGCAGAGTAACGCCAATTCAGTCATAGTGAGCTCAAAAGGTTGGCCATTGGCCAAGAGAAACACAGCCGCAGGAGCCTGAATGACAGATTGAATATTGGGCGCAGCCTGGTCAACAATCCGAGATACAGGATGATTTCTTGGAGACACCGGGCCTGGCATATGCATCAACTCAGAGGCAGGATAATCCCCCTGCAAATTCCCACGAACGAACCTCTCAGAAATATCTTTCTTAACCCAAACTTTACGCAGATGGCAATCAGCAGCTAGGCCAAACTTAGCAAGTTCACACCGGCACCTCATACCGCGCAGCATTTTACGTGTTGCGACACCCTCCGTGACCCCTGGTTCCAGATGCTGTAGCTCCGCCACTGGCGGTTCAGGCTCCGCCATAGCCATTACCGGATTGAAGGATCCAAATTTAATTGCCGGCTGTATAGTCTGCAAATGCTGCGCGGTATGAGGTGCTAGGCCAAACTTAGCAAGCTCATGCACTGACGAAAGATCAGACGAAGCACTCTTTGCTAGAAAATTCAGATTCGGACGGAGGGCAGTGGGGATCTTTGAGAGAGATCAAGTTCTTCAGCAGACGCATTCCAAACTGAATTATCAATGAAACCAGCAGAACCAGAAACAACACCACGAAACAGACTGAAATGACAAACAAAATCCGGCCAGACTCTGTCCCGTAACCCATAGACAAAATGGCCAACTCGGTTGGATGCAACTGAGAACCGAAACCTTCGATCGGAGAGCTTGAAAACTTTGAAACCTTCACTGATCCCACCGAGACAAGATTGCAAAGCGAGACCAACAGATTCCTCCGAGAGAGGGAAAGAAGCAGAGGAGAAGGAGATGTTAGAGTATATGTACGGTTAGGATTGATTAGGGTTAGATCATCTTGTACTCCAAATCTCCTACCCCCTTGTACTCCTATATAAACCCCTCACCAGGGTCCAGATCAAGACAACAGAAATTAGGGATTATAAAACTTTCACATGGTATCAGAGCGGTTAGCCTCGCGGCGCCGATCCTAAGTTCTCCACCACTTCCGCATCGCCTCCCCGGGGGCACGGCACCCGGTTTAGATCAAAGATCTAGTCGGCTCTTAGATTAGATTAGACAATTTCGAAATTCCCCAGTTTTTAGATTAGATCCAGTTAGGCTAAATAAATCCCTAAACTTTCACGACCTTCCTCCGGCGAAAATCAGTGCGAGATTGACGCGCTCACAGCGACGCTCAGGCGAACCCGTGTCCGCCTTATCCATGTCGTCGCTACCCAGCTTCTCCATTGGCTCTCCACATGCGCTGTGGTGCGGTGACCTGATCTGTCCGGGCAGCATGCATCACGTCAGGTACGCACTAGCAGATCCAAAGCCCAACACCGTTGCTGGCATGCAACCGGGTACATCAAGAGCTGCTACGGAAATAACAAAGGCATGGCACGGATCACGGGAGGGCAGCGGAATGCAGCAGCATCTACACCGACTCCGCCGAAAACTGCATCGACCTCCCGGCTCCCGGACGCCGGCACGACGTCTGCATCGAGCCGTTCCGATCTGCACTGCATCGAGCCAACTACATCGAGCCGAACCACGACATCGAGCTGTACGACTACATCAAGATTTTCATCGAGTTCTACATCGCCAACACAAATCAACGCCAAGGTCTATATCAGGCGAGTCGAGCCGCACGCCGCAAAACTCGCCGCCTGTCGCCGCCGCTCCCATGCGAGTCGCTGCCGCACGCCGCCAAAAACCCGCCGCCGCCGCAGATCCGCTGCCGCCGCCGCACAATGACACAAAAACCCGCCGCCTGCCTGCCGCTGCTCCCAAGCGAGTCGCTGCCGCACGCCGCCAAAAACCCGCCGCCGCCGCAGATCCGCTGCCGCCGCCGCACAATGACACAAAAACCCGCCGCCTGCCTGCCGCTGCTCCCAAGCGAGTCGCTGCCGCACGCCGCCAAAAACCAAAACCCCGCCGCCGCCGCCCAAAAACTTCGCCGGCTCTCTGCTAGGGCGATCGCACGATCGCCTCGCCCGCCTAGTAAAAACCCCGCCGCCGCCGCAGAAAACCTGCCGCCGCCGCCCAAAAACCCGCCGCCGCCGCAGAAACCCTGCCTCCGCCGCCTCAAAACCCAAAACCGCGCAATTTTTTTGCGCCTTCGGCTCTATCGGCTACACCGACCGCGACAACCTCGACATCAACATCATACACACGTCTACAACAACTCAAGAGGTCCAGTCGACCGCATCCGCGTCATCCCTTGCGTCCATGACACTCCCGCTGTGACTGCGGGATGGAAGAGAAGGAACCAGAAGGAGACGGCGATGATGACAAGGTGGAGGAGGCGACGGACGCATAGGACTTCTCCAGTCGCAATCGTCCGCTTCACTCCCGCTACGACTGAGGGGGGATGTTAGAGTATATGTATGGTTATGATTGATTAGGGTTAGATCATCTTGTACTCCAAATCTCCTACCCCCTTGTACTCCTATATAAACCCCCCACCAGGGTCCAGATCAAGACAACAGAAATTAGGGATTCTAAAACTTTCACAGGAGACCACGAGGAAGAATTCCTTGGAGCCCGAGGACGGGGAGAAGTGCACCGAAGAACCAAAGCGACGACGAACCTGCGCCTCGACCGCGAGGCCAGGGGAGAAGTCCCAGTGAAGGAGGGCCTCCATGGATGATCAGATCTGGCCGCCATTGAGGGGGGTGGAGGTGGTGGTGGGTGGGAGGGGAGAGGGAGAGGGAGACGCCATCATACAAAATGATCTGTGCTGTTTAGCCCCAGCGGTGGTTTCACACTTGTATCGGTTGGTTGTTATATTAATATAGCGGGGCGAAAAGCTGTTTCGAGAATCAAGGGATTATGACCTGAAATTGACAGATTGAGCTATTAAACTACTTGGGGCCTGCTCCTTGATTTGGAAACGCAATTGCTGTTGGTACAGTTACAACTCTGTGATTCAGGTCAATGAGTAAAGTGGAATATAAACTGTTACAAAAAATATTCTACTGGCTGGTTGCTGTTTATTCAACTAACTGCTTTCACGAAATCCTTACTACCAGGAAAAGGAAAATTGGTTTCTGGCTCTTTTACTATTTTTGGTCTGGTACAAGGTTTGCAGATCACCATCAAATTATGGCTTGCCTATACTAATCCTCATTTCGTGATCAGTTCCTTGATTGAGGGTGTACTATGCGTCGTGACTCGTGAACCGATGATCGTGCGCGCCCGGTGGCGGTGGCGATGCCGACTGAAAGCATCGTGGCATGGTGTGATGCAGACATTCACCGTGGAAATTCTTCTTCTTTAGGGTAGGCACACGGCAACATCTCCCTTTCGCTTTAGCAGCATCGTGCATGCCGTACTGATCTTGGTCTTTCTCTCAGTCTGCCGATTATTGTGTTTGCTTTCTCATGTCCATGATCGCATGATGGCCTGCTGGTATTCGATACCTTAGTAAACTTCATAATCTACATCGCTTTCCTCTGGGATCACCGCAGAGAATAGGTTTCTCCGGAAAACCGAGACGTAAATTGATGTGCGGAGATGATGCGAGACCTGATTTGTTTGTTTCCGTTGATGATTCGGCGCATCCACGATGGCTACACCTGACCTGAAAGAGAAATGGACCGGAGGGGGGTCATTTGACAGAAGAGGTCATTTGCCGCAAGGTACGAGAGGAGTTCCAGCTTTGGTCGATGGCGAGAAGACCTACAGAGAGACGGGAGGAGTAGTTTTTTTTTTTCGAAACCGAGGCAAAAGCTTTGCCTCACCTTTATTAAGCAGAAGGTGCCCGGTTTATTATGGAAGAAACCGGGCGAAAACCATACAACAACACGACACCCACGGGCGAAGCCCCACAACCACGAGAAACCACGACGCCGCACGACACGGCCACCCACAGCCCAAGCTGCACCAGGAGAGCCGCTCGCAGACCACGGCCGCCACACCAACATCCGGGGCCGCCGCCCCGGCCTAAAAGGCACCCGCTGCTGCCGCCGCCCAAGCAGCCCCGACAGCCTCGCCGCCAACACCCCCCTCCGGGACCGTCGTCCCGACATAGCACCACTCGCAACCGAGCCACGACGCCGCACGAACCAGCCACCCGCAGCCCAAACTGCTCAGGGAGAGCTGCTCGCAGACCACGGACGTCGTACCAACTTCCGGGGCCGCCGCCCCGGCCTAAAAGACAGCCGCAGTTGCCGCCGCCACAACCCTACCGCAGGTCCCTCTTGCCGAAATCCAGCTCCAAAGACGAAGCCCACAAGAGGGAAACGACGCCAAGGCGCCGCCAACGTCCGATCACAAGATCAAGAGTTTCCCCCGGAGCTGGACCACCGATCGGAACGGTGCAAGAGGGGGCTGCAGCATAGCAGCAATGCCTCCAAGGAGGTAAACGACGGCCACAGCCGCCGCCATCACTGGTCACGGAACAAACCGAGACGGGGTTTTCACCCCCAGCTCCAAGCACACCCTCCGCGCACCACCACCAGCACCGGCGCCGGCAAGCCTCACCAACCACCGCCACCACCAACAAGCCAACGAGGAGGACAGGACGACCGGACGCAGCACGCCACCCTGCCATACCGAGCACCATGCCGGCAGGGCAAGAAGGAGCGCCGCCCGTGGCCACGAACCACCACGGATCCTGGCCGTAGACCTGCACCACGCAGCGCCTCATGCTGCGTCGCCGGCGTCGCTGCTCCCAAGTCCGGGGCGGCCGCCCCGGCATCCACGCGCCGTCGACCCGCCCAACGCCGCATCACCTCCACGCGCAAGACGACGGACTGCCTCCGCGCCGGCGCGACCACCTCCCACCTCCTCCACAGCGCCGGGCACGCGCCCCCAGCCACAGCACCGCGCCCCCACCGCCGGACGCCCTCCTCCACGCGCCCCTGCTCGGGCCCTGCGAGCCCATCGGGCCCGCCAGAGCCCATCGGCGCGCAGCCGACCACCACGGCAGGCGACGGCGCCTCCGCCGCCCGCACCGCCGCCGGCAGCCACTGCGCCGACCTCGACCACCTCCCGGACCCGCCGGTCCGGCTTCCTCCGCCCCAGACCGCCGCCGCCCCCCACAGGCCGGTCTCCACCGATGCCGAGACGAAGACCACCCCCCCGGCCACCCCTTTGGCAGCGGGGGGTGCCGCCACCGCCGCGGCCACAGCCGGCGACGGCAGCGGCAGAAGGGCGCCGGACGGTAGAAGAACGGGGCGGCGCCGCTTTTGCCCCTGGCGCCGCCGGGGGAGCGACGCGAGGGTCGGGTAGTGAGTTCAAAAATAAGTATATACGGGAGGAGTAGATGGTAGACCGAGCGGGTGTTGTGTGGGTTTCACGCTGAAAAGGGTTTCACGCTGTAAACTACTTTCTATCTTAATGTCATGATATGCATATCTCTGCATGTTCTTGAAAAAAAAAAAATGGACCGGAGGCGTTGAAAGATATCAGCACCTCGCGGTCTCACCGGGAGACTGGGGAGCATGCTAGCCCTCTAGCTCTGCCACACATGGACGGACCAGGCTCGCCGACGCATGACGCCGACACGCCCTGGTCCATTTACAGTATTTCCTTTGCAGAATTCAGAGTGATTGGCTGAAAGCGACGGCCATGGACATGGACTCTCCTCCGGAGCTCCAACGGCTGCAAAGCCCTTCGATCCCGTCAGGTGACACCTGCATCTGCCGGTGCAGTTTTAGTAGTACTACACCACATCAATAATGCAGAGGATGGCGTACATTGGCATCCTGAAATTGTGTCCGGCTGTCGGGGTGCCGGATACATGTTGGGCCTAACGAGGGGGCTGCCCTAGCGTCACCTCCAAAACAAACCTCGAAAAATTGTGCATCTGTTTAAATGAATGTTTTATATTTCATTCAAATTTTGTTGATATTTTATAATATTTCAAATGAAATTTAAACTACTCTAATCCTCACCCTAATCCTCGCCGTCGTACTCGTCGAAGTTGAACACTGTCTTCGTCGTCGTAGATGAGGTAGATGAACACTGTCTTCATCGCGTGCACGGCGGTGGAGGAGGCGCCGGCGGTAGACGAGGAGGCCTCTCACTACAAGAAATATGTCAACTAGTGACCTTTTGATAGTGACTTTCAAAATATTGGTCATAGATCTATGACCATTTTAACCCACTTGGTCATGAGCTGGTTTGTAGGGTCCTAATCCAAAAAATTAACGACCAATTTGGTCAAAAAAGTCATAATCTATTTACACAAATTGGTCATAATGTAGACAGCAGTTGTGTATGTCCTTATTTACGACCATTCTGATTGGTCATGAGGAACGACTGGACAGCCACCTCATCAATCATGCCCACGTGGCAGCCATATGTCGCTTACGTGTCCATATTCAGTCATGGTGAACTCGCTGACAGGTGGGAGCCATTACCAGGATGTGTTGGTATGACTGGATTGACACCTCAGCGGTCTCGCCTACATGTCACTTCATCGCGCCTACATGTCACCGCCTATGTGTCATTTGTGCTTACGTGTCACCACACTGACATGTGGGACCTGTTGACAGGAGGTGTTGATTGTTGACAAATCTGTCAAGTGGGACCCACAAATATGATATGTGGGACCCGCCCAGCCCCACCTGACAGTAGGACCCACCCCCACCTCGCATGACATGCGGGACCCACCACGCCCACATGACATGTGGGTCCGGATCCCACCCGGCATGACAAGTGGGGCCCGCCCCCACTTCGCATGACATGCGGGACCCACCACACTCAGACTGACATGTGGGTCCCGCAAGCCCATCTGACGTGTGGGACCCACCTCACATGTCATGACATGTGGGTCCCGCCCAGCCGGCCTGACATGTGGGTCCTACACCACCCCATCTTACATGTGGGACCTACCCTCACACGTCCTGACATGTACATTGACACATGGGACCCGCCAGCGACCTGACGTACAAGACCCACCAGAGAATGACACATGGCTCAAACCGAGCAAAATAAATAGGACCATGTGGGATTCGAACCCACGTCCTACCGAACTGCACAGGTTCGACCTTACCACAACACATTTGTGATAACGTTCCATACTCAAAGGTTTTAACGTATAATTCTTTTTCCTGGAATTGGGCCTAATTCTTCCGAGGCCTCCTATTCCTTTTTTTAAAACATTTTTGTCCGCCGAATGGGCCAACGGCCCATGTCGTTGCTGTGTCTGGCCGATGTGGCCACTGGCCCATCCATCAGTGTGTGGCTAGGGTAGCCTATGTGTAGAACTTTTTAGTCTAAAAAAAAAGTGTAGAACTTTTGAGACTTTTGCCAAATTCCAGAAATTGAATAATTTTTTGAAAATTCATATAATATTCCCTATAACCCAGAAAATTACAAGTAATATTCTCGAAACTAGGTCACATACAATGACACATCGTGAAGGATTTCCATTTATTTGATTTTTTTTTGAATTTCTTATACCGATTTCAAAATGTGGTCAAAACGGTGGACATGACCGTTCATACCTAGGTGTTGAATTTGGCAAGACTTTTGGTTTATCTCTGATGAAATAGATACTTTTGTATCTAAAAATGATTTTTTCAAAAAATCATGACCAAACTACAAAGCACATGTAGTTCAATTTTGACCCACTTCCATCTGAATCGGCAGAAGTTTGTCTTTTTTCACGAGAGGTGATGAAAACCTTTTTGCACCCAACCATTTGGTTTTTTGTACATGACATGTGGTATATTATTGTTTGGAATTTTTGTGGTCCAATTTTGCAACAAATATTTGGTAGCTCCTACATAAAAAACGCCATTTTTTGCACTCGGAAATTGAAAAATGATTTTTTCGTGAAAGGAAAATGAAAAGTTTCTTCGGCAACATTGTTCACGGTTCCACGATACACGCATGTGTCCAATATGGGCATATTTAATCAAACTATACCATGAATGTGGCCATAACATCCGTCATTTGGCCTGAAAGGTGTGAATATTCGTACATGATAGCTCATTTCTGTGAACACTTTAAAAAAATGTTTGTTGCATTCCAAGTTTATTTATTTTTCTCGAAACTAGGACACATATAATGACACCACGCGAAGGTTTTCCATTTATTTGATTTTTTTTTGAATTTCGTATGACGATTTCAAGATACGGTCAAAACGGTGGACATGACCGTTCGTAGCTAGGGGTTGAATCTTGCAAAACTAATGTTATGTCTCTGATGAAATAGGTACTTGTGTATCTAAAAATGATTTTTAAAAAAAATCTTGAGCAAACTACGAGGCACCTGTAGTTCAAATTTGACCCGATTCCTGCTGATTTGGCAGAAACTTGTCTTTTTTACGAGAGGTGGTTGGAAACAGTTTGGCGAAAAACATTTATTTTTTTCTACGTTATATGTGGTCTAGTATTTTTAGAAAGTGGATTGCTCCAATTTTGAAACATATTTTTGGTAGGTGCTTCACAAAAAAACTCATTTTTTGCACTCGGAAATTGAAAAATGATTTTTTCGTGAAAGGAAAATGAAAAGTTTCTTCGGCAACATTGTTCACGGTTCCACGATACACGCATGTGTCCAATATGGGCATATTTAATCAAACTATACCATGAATGTGGCCATAACATCCGTCATTTGGCTTGAAAGGTGTGAATCTTCGTACATGATAGCTCATTTCTGTGAACACTTTTTAAAAATATTTGTTGTATTCCAAGTTTATATTTTTTTTCTCGAAACTAGGACACTTACATTGACACATCGTGAAGGATTTCCATTTATTTATTTATTTTGAATTCCTTGTCGGTCCCGCCACACATCCCGCCCGCCTGACATGATGGACCAACCCCGCCCGTTGACATGGTGGTCGTGCCCGCATGTTACTTCTAATTTTGAAACGGCATACGAAATTCAAAACAAATTGAAAGAAATGGAAAACCTTCGCGTTGTGTCATTATATTTGTCATAGTATCCATAAAAAATAATAAACATGGAATACGGAAATTTTGTTGGAAAAGTGTTCTGATAAATATGGTAAAAGCCTCCTGTTTTTATCACTTAGAAACTATTTTAAATGGCACTTGTCCCGAACCAATCAGAACTCAGAATCACTCTTCCCACGGATCACCCGACTGTAGCCTATCTGAGCTGTCCACAACTTTACCATCCGACGTCTCTGGCTTCTCCTAACGAAAAGACAGAAAAAGACAGCAGCGCTCGGCAGCCTCTTATTTTCCCTCCGAAACCTATAACCTAACCCTAGATCACTTTTCCCCACCAACCCCGCCGCCGCCCAACAGATTCCCACCAACCCCCTTCATTCTCTCTCCCTCTCCCCCGATTCAGATCCACCGCGCGCCGCCGCTGCCGCGCGTCCTATTCGCCGCTGCCGCCCCCTTCTTCCCCACCCCCCTTCTCGGAGGCTGCCGTGTACCTCGCGCTGCAGGTGGAGGTCGTCGTCTTGCCGAGGGCGCCCCATGGAAGGCAGGCCGTGGACGCGCCGGATCTGAAGGGCCGGTCGTGCTGCTGCCGGCGGCGTCGTTCCGGCACTCAAGCGCTTTTTCCCCTCCGTCGTCCTTCCTTACCACTTCCCATCCTTGATCTCATCGGTGGTAGGTTGACCGATTTGTGCGTGTGGATGCAGGTCTCATGTGCTCCGGTCGACGCTGCTCCGTTCGGCCACTAGGACGTCCACGCCAGTGTCGAGAGGTCGCTCCAGCTCGCGCAGCAACGCCTCCGGTCCCCTCCCCACCTTCTGCTCGCGCGACGGAGGTGGCGGTGCGATGATTCTGCTCCTCCACCGTCTACCCGGGCCACAGCATGCAGTTCGTCCGCAATGGCGCGAAGGTATTCAATCAACCTTGTTATGCCTACGTCTGCTGGTGTCCTCTGCACTTCTTATGGCTACGCCAAGGTTTTGATTCCTTTCAGAGAGAATCTACCATAGGAGATAGAACATTATGCAAATGAACTGGAAATAAAACGATTGCTACTTCTTGTCATCTGAATGCAATTAATTAGTAGAAGTGCACCTGTATGGCTGTATATATGTAACTTTTATTTGTAAGTTCTGATATAGCCTTTTGATATCAGTATTTGGTGCACTCCTTATAATGTGATGAATTCAAGACTGTAAGAAATAAATATGAAATGCTAACTACATTAATCGAATTTACATCAAGTTATTGTTTGTCAACAGAAATTCTAAATTGATCCATATCAATCTCACCACATATTTGTACAGCCATGGATGCTTACTTACACTAGTAGGAAAATGGCTTTCTATGGAATGCTATTTTGTGGCGCACCAATTAGCCATGCGCCATAGAAATAAATTCTGTGGCGCACCTAAACTGGTGCGCCACAGAATGCCGTGCGCCACAGAAATGCTGATTTCTGTGGCGCATGGTGTAGCCTGCGCCACAAAAAGCAGAAATTGTGTAGCGCATACAAAGCCCGTGCGCCACAGAATCAATTTTCTAGATGTGGGCCGTCCCACGTGCCCGCACGTTCTGCGCGTAGACATCAGATCCATATTCTCTCTCTTCTATCCCTATCTCTCTCACATCCACGCACACGTAAGCAACGCACACACCACACATGACCCTATCTCCTCTATCCCTATCTCTCTCCTCTACACACCACACACGCAGAAGCAGAAAGAGGCAACCACACACGCACCACCGCACCTACCACGCACCTAGCACGCGACCTCGCCGGAGCACCTACCACGCGACCTCGCCGGCGTGCAGCTGGGCTGCTCGAAGCCGCAGATCGCGACCCAGGCGGAGATGGCGGAGCAGCGGGTGCCGCAGATCGTGACCATGGAGACGAGGCGCTGCGCGCGGCGGCGGGAGCATCCGAGGCAGAACTGCTGGTGCTGCGGGGCCGGGACAACGGCGGAGGCCGGCGTGCAGCTGGGCTTCTCGAAGCCGCAGATCGCGACCATGGCGACGAGGTGGAGCTGCCGTCCCACACGGAGGAGGAAGCCGAGCGGAGGCGCCGCCGGCGGTCCTCGCGCCGCCCCAAGCAGCCCGCCACCCCACCGTGCCAAGCCCTCTCGCCGCTCCCGCCGCCGGCAAAGGCCTCCCGCCCCATCTCCTCGCCGCTCCCGCCGCCCAACACCGTCGAGGATGAAGAGGCTCGACCCGCTCTTCTCGGAGTCCGCCGGCCGCGCGGGGGGGACCCGCTGGGCCTGCCCACGGGAGAGGAGGGCGACGACGACAAGGATCTGCTCGGGCCAGGACTCATCGATGAGTTGCGGAGGGACCGGACCGCCGCCGGCCACTGCTGGAACCACGCCCCAGCGCCGAACCGCCGCCGGCCATCCCGGTGGCTGCTGATTTTTTTTTAAATCTGAAAAAACAATTTTGTGGCGCATGGTTGGCTGGTGCGCCACAAAATCATGGCTTTTCTGTGGCGCACGGCCGGTGCGCCACAGAATTGCAAATTTAGTGGCGACAATTCTGTGGCGCACCCAACGTGCGCCACAGAATTGTTTTTAGGTGCGCCGCAGAATAGGTTTTTCCTACTAGTGTTAATCTGTATGGCTCTTTATTGTTCTTTTTTCTAGGTATTCTGTTTGTGCTCCATCCTGAAATCTATTGTGTACTGCCAAGTCTGTGAGGCGAAGCTCACAGCTCGACTATTTCTCTACTGATCTGGGAGCAACGGAGGTTAGATATTCGAAACAAGCGTAGTCCTTTTGATTCTTGATTTCTCATACACATGCGACCTGATTGGTGATGTTACTGTATATATGATCTAGGGTCACTGCTTAGTAGTTTTTGATGTTGATGCATATGACCTTTGTTTCTGTCTATGCCATTCACTGGGGTTTTGCCAGCCAATTAGTCATCTGGTTAGTATTTTGGAAGCACTGTTGTTGCCCGCCAATTAGACATCATTTTGCTGCCAGTTTCAAAATAATGTATGTATCTAGTTGGATATGGAGGGAACTATATAGTTATTAGTCTCTAGTCCTTACTGCTGCTGCTAGGACATTGAAGCATGTTAGCTCCGATCTAATACTGGAGGTGCACGAGGTGGGGCTTGCCTTCGACTCTCCTGCTCATCGACGGTTTGGTCCAGCTTGACATGGCCGTGTGAGAGTCGACAAATGGTGCACTGTTGCCTATTTTGTTGAATTGGTATTGTATATGGTCTCATCCAGCACTCTTAAGTATCCATATGTTGTTTTACTTCTGATGATGTTGTTGTAGCATAAAGAGAACACCATATTCGGTCTGTCTTGATTGTTTATCTCTAGTGGTTTCTTGTCTGATGCATTGGTCTTTGTAGGGTTGTGCTTATATTTCGAAGGAAAAATACTGACCCTGATGTGAAAAAGGTGCCCATTTTCCCTTATACAAATTTTCTCTGTTATGTGTTCTTCCTGACATGTTGCCTGCTTGTTTTCCAAGACAATTTGGCTTAAGATAGTTTGTTCATACTTCATTTGGCAAACAATTGCCTTTTATCTTGTGTCATGAATTTCCTGAACCAGTACTTCACTAATAATATACTAGCTTACTGTTTTTCTTTTATTTTGTGTATCCTGTTAGTATTCTATAACTGGTAAATAATTTATATAAGCACCATTCTGTTGTGCTGGTTATGTTTTTCTAAAACTCATGCATACTGACTTGTAGTAACCTCTAAAGCTATTTGCGGACCAGGACCGGAGAAGGCATGGGCTTGGACCTGCTGCTGCTGCTCCTTAGGTATGCCGCAGTCCTCCTCACCCGCTGCAACGACGAGTTCAAGCCCTTACAGATGCCAGAGGTACTATAAGTACTGAACTACTATATTATGGAAGCACAAGTTATCTGATCTATATTGAATGGCTGAGTTGGGCATATCCAGGCTCTTGCCATCTAGTCTTTGAAGATTAATGTAACCAATGCAACGAAATGTTTAGTTGAATTAGACTGGTTTAACTCTTGAATCTAAAATGTCCAAGACCAGACGTACATGAATATTTGAAATGCTATACCAATTGAAGATGAACATGTTCATTTTAACATATTTTCCATGCTATGCTTTTCTAACCATGCTGGTGACTGCTGTAATATGCAAACAGCAACAGAGCTAGAGATGCTATGTTATAACTGATAGTATGTCTTGTTTTGCTTGCTCTACTGCTATTTATATACACAGACTGCCTAAAAGTCAATAGGTTGTTAGATTTGATTTTATTTTGTTCCTAACCATATTGTTTTATAACATGCAGATGCTTGCCTCCTTTCATGTTTAGATGTGGGCCGTCCCACGTGCCCGCACGTTCTGCGCGTAGACATCAGATCCATATTCTCTCTCTTCTATCCCTATCTCTCTCACATCCACGCACACGTAAGCAACGCACACACCACACATGACCCTATCTCCTCTATCCCTATCTCTCTCCTCTACACACCACACACGCAGCAGCAGAAAGAGGCAACCACACACGCACCACCGCACCTACCACGCACCTAGCACGCGACCTCGCCGGAGCACCTACCACGCGACCTCGCCGGCGTGCAGCTGGGCTGCTCGAAGCCGCAGATCGCGACCCAGGCGGAGATGGCGGAGCAGCGGGTGCCGCAGATCGTGACCATGGAGACGAGGCGCTGCGCGCGGCGGCGGGAGCATCCGAGGCAGAACTGCTGGTGCTGCGGGGCCGGGACAACGGCGGAGGCCGGCGTGCAGCTGGGCTTCTCGAAGCCGCAGATCGCGACCATGGCGACGAGGCGGAGCTGCCGTCCCACACGGAGGAGGAAGCCGAGCGGAGGCGCCGCCGGCGGTCCTCGCGCCGCCCCAAGCAGCCCGCCACCCCACCGTGCCAAGCCCTCTCGCCGCTCCCGCCGCCGGCAAAGGCCTCCCGCCCCATCTCCTCGCCGCTCCCGCCGCCCAACAGCGTCGAGGATGAAGAGGCTCGACCCGCTCTTCTCGGAGTCCGCCGGCCGCGCGGGGTGGGACCCGCTGGGCCTGCCCACGGGAGAGGAGGGCGACGACGACAAGGATCTGCTCGGGCCAGGACTCATCGATGAGTTGCGGAGGGACCGGACCGCCGCCGGCCACTGCTGGAACCACGCCCCAGCGCCGAACCGCCGCCGGCCATCCCGGTGGCTGCTGATTTTTTTTTAAATCTGAAAAAACAATTTTGTGGCGCATGGTTGGCTGGTGCGCCACAAAATCATGGCTTTTCTGTGCGCATGGCCGGTGCGCCACAGAATTGCAAATTTAGTGGCGACAATTCTGTGGCGCACCCAACGTGCGCCACAGAATTGTTTTTAGGTGCGCCGCAGAATAGGTTTTTCCTACTAGTGTTAATCTGTATGGCTCTTTATTGTTCTTTTTTCTAGGTATTCTGTTTGTGCTCCATCCTGAAATCTATTGTGTACTGCCAAGTCTGTGAGGCGAAGCTCACAGCTCGACTATTTCTCTATGATCTGGGAGCAACGGAGGTTAGATATTCGAAACAAGCGTAGTCCTTTTGATTCTTGATTTCTCATACACATGCGACCTGATTGGTGATGTTACTGTATATATGATCTAGGGTCACTGCTTAGTAGTTTTTGATGTTGATGCATATGACCTTTGTTTCTGTCTATGCCATTCACTGGGGTTTTGCCAGCCAATTAGTCATCTGGTTAGTATTTTGGAAGCACTGTTGTTGCCCGCCAATTAGACATCATTTTGCTGCCAGTTTCAAAATAATGTATGTATCTAGTTGGATATGGAGGGAACTATATAGTTATTAGTCTCTAGTCCTTACTGCTGCTGCTAGGACATTGAAGCATGTTAGCTCCGATCTAATACTGGAGGTGCACGAGGTGGGGCTTGCCTTCGACTCTCCTGCTCATCGACGGTTTGGTCCAGCTTGACATGGCCGTGTGAGAGTCGACAAATGGTGCACTGTTGCCTATTTTGTTGAATTGGTATTGTATATGGTCTCATCCAGCACTCTTAAGTATCCATATGTTGTTTTACTTCTGATGATGTTGTTGTAGCATAAAGAGAACACCATATTCGGTCTGTCTTGATTGTTTATCTCTAGTGGTTTCTTGTCTGATGCATTGGTCTTTGTAGGGTTGTGCTTATATTTCGAAGGAAAAATACTGACCCTGATGTGAAAAAGGTGCCCATTTTCCCTTATACAAATTTTCTCTGTTATGTGTTCTTCCTGACATGTTGCCTGCTTGTTTTCCAAGACAATTTGGCTTAAGATAGTTTGTTCATACTTCATTTGGCAAACAATTGCCTTTTATCTTGTGTCATGAATTTCCTGAACCAGTACTTCACTAATAATATACTAGCTTACTGTTTTTCTTTTATTTTGTGTATCCTGTTAGTATTCTATAACTGGTAAATAATTTATATAAGCACCATTCTGTTGTGCTGGTTATGTTTTTCTAAAACTCATGCATACTGACTTGTAGTAACCTCTAAAGCTATTTGCGGACCAGGACCGGAGAAGCATGGGCTTGGACCTGCTGCTGCTGCTCCTTAGGTATGCCGCAGTCCTCCTCACCCGCTGCAACGACGAGTTCAAGCCCTTACAGATGCCAGAGGTACTATAAGTACTGAACTACTATATTATGGAAGCACAAGTTATCTGATCTATATTGAATGGCTGAGTTGGGCATATCCAGGCTCTTGCCATCTAGTCTTTGAAGATTAATGTAACCAATGCAACGAAATGTTTAGTTGAATTAGACTGGTTTAACTCTTGAATCTAAAATGTCCAAGACCAGACGTACATGAATATTTGAAATGCTATACCAATTGAAGATGAACATGTTCATTTTAACATATTTTCCATGCTATGCTTTTCTAACCATGCTGGTGACTGCTGTAATATGCAAACAGCAACAGAGCTAGAGATGCTATGTTATAACTGATAGTATGTCTTGTTTTGCTTGCTCTACTGCTATTTATATACACAGACTGCCTAAAAGTCAATAGGTTGTTAGATTTGATTTTATTTTGTTCCTAACCATATTGTTTTATAACATGCAGATGCTTGCCTCCTTTCATGTTTCATGCGAGCTGAGGACGAAGAATTCGGGGAGTAGCATTGAGTTATAGCTCATTTGGAGTTTGTTGTACTTTGATAGCTAGTTGTATTTTTAATATATTTAGTTGTTACCTGATGTCAACGATGTATGGTTGTAAACCTGATGTGAACCATGTTTGATTGTAAGTGTTAAGCTTGATGGTTTGCTCTGTTTGAAATAGTGTTCTGTCTGTTCTGGTTTAAATCTTGGTTATTATTTACTGAAAAGTTATAATACGAAAATTATGGACCTGACAATTGGGACCCACTTTGCTAGAACGTGACGACTGGGACCCACTTGCTAGAACCTGACAACTGGGACCCGTCTGATTAGTGGACCTGAAAAGGCCATGGCCCATTAAAAAAAAGTCAGAAATGTTGGGCTTGGCCCATGGTGCCGACAAAAATTGACAGGAAAAAATATAAATAGGCTGAACTGTTGGGCTTGGCCCATATAAAGCACCAAACTGGACTGGGTTGAATCTGTTCTGTGACCTTCTGATTTGGTCACAATCTTGCCACGTAGGATTGGCCACGTAGGATCTGACGTGGCTATGCCAGACAGCGCGTGACCAAATAAATTGGTCATAAAACTTATGACCCTCAGATTTGGTCATAGATGGTTATGACCAATTCAAAAAAAAGGTCACATATGACCGTTTGAGACGCTCCGTATGTGACCTTCAGATTTGGTCATAAAAAGTCATAGATGAAAAATTATGACCTTTTAGTGACCAAATTTGTGAGTCACTAGTTGACATATTTCTTGTAGTGTCTGCCACAGAATCGGCGATGGCCTTCATCCACACGGGGTGTCCGCCTCGAGTTCAGTGACCGACACGAGGAAGCCGCGGAACTCACCGTCGATGTCGTTCCATAATGGTGAGGGAACGACGAACTCTGGCTGGACCTCCCGCAATGGCTTCGGCTCCTTCTTCGATTGCCACCCGCAGAGAAAGAGGCGGCTGCGCCGTTGTGTTTTGATGAGGACATCCCACCTACGGTCACAACTACTAGTCCTACAACTATACAAGGAGCTATTACTCGAGCTCGTGCGCGTCAACTTAATTATCAGTACTTTCGTTCCTTGGAACTAATCCAAATATACATTAAGATATGCTACTGCCTAAATCGGATATGTTTGTCACTCTTAGGAACAATGGACCTAGCAAGGAAGAGAAGGACAAGCATTGGAGCATGGTGATTCATGGAGATGGCAGCAAGCATGCAAGGAGTGGAGATGACACTACAAATGGAGCTTGGACGAAATACTACAAGATCACACTTCATATTTTTGTCCATAGAGTTATATGGTGCTGCGTCACCTTGATATTTGGGCCAGGCCCATGTATTTTCGAAATACCTTTTTATAGACTATTTTTAGAGTCCGTATGATGGGGAAACCGACTTAGGATGGATTTCGGCCCCCTTTTCCAAGGCTGCACGAAATTCCCTTGAGTCTCCCCATAAATACAACCCTAGGTCGTCGCTTAGGGTTTGGGTTTTGTTTAGTTAAAAGTTAGCCATTGTTGCAACTTCGCCGTACTTCGTCTGTGTCTGAGCGACCAGATTAAGACCGCCTTTCGGAACCCCACTTTCAATATAATCATTCATCTTTATTCGCAATATCTAGATTGCCAATCTTAGTTCTTGCTTGTTCTCGATTGATTGCAGGAGCTAGACCTGAGTGGTTGGGTCGGCTGTGCTACGGCGCTGTCAATAACCTCCCGGAGTTGGTGTAGCGATTGCTAAGGCGCAACGTCCTCACACGTTTGTAGTCGGATCGTCAACGTCGACGCCACCCAAATCGTAGTTATCCATCTCATCGAAAGATCAGACACCTTTGCCTCTATCAAGTGGTATCAGATTTCAGGTTGCTCGGTGAGATTTACTATTTTACTAGTTTAGATTGCATCTTCATACCTACAATCCATGAAAAAGCCAAAAATACAGTTAGGGTTAGATCATCCCGTCCTACAACCTGTTCGGGCCGGTCGCATTTTCTTTTCAGTGCATTGCATTGTTGAATTTTCGTCTGCATCGTCGTGTCGAGTTGCTGGTCTTAGCGTCTAGTTCCTTAGAGTTTCGTGTTCTTTGCATAGTTATCTCGCCGCCGCCGCACGACTCGCATCTCGCCACCATCCACCAGCCTTCCGCCGCCATCTAAATATCACCACCATCCACCATCCTTCCGCCGCCACCCATATATCCGCCACCCTCACTACCACCGCCGCCACCCACCTAATCCGTTTAGGGTTAGGGTTTGAGCTTCTGTTTACTTTCCATCGTGGTTCCTTCCTTCTGTTTTTCCGCATAAGTCGTGATCCCTTCGTTTGTCTCCGTTTCGGTTTGTGATAGTAAAAAAAAAAGGAGTAAAAAAAAAAGTCAAATCCGCATCCAAGTCGGGTTGACCACGATTTCTACTAGTCAGCTCCAAAATAGTCCGAATTGGGGCAGGTTTTATCAGTTTTGTTGTCCGGACTTTGAAAAATCATAACTAATTCATACGAACTCCGTTTTCGACGTTCGACCACTCAAAATCGTCGTGAGAAAAATCTGCATCCAGCCCAAACAACTACGTCAATTTGTGGCCTCGGAAACCCCTCAGAATTCCCAAAAGAGTGCAGGACGGTTGAGTTTTTGCCACTTTTCTGAAAAAAGTTCGGAAATTTTCTGTGATCTTCAATTCTATCTTGCTTTTGAGCTATTCCTTTGTGCTTGTTGTTGCCGCGCCTTGACTTTGTTGGTGCAATAGGCTCGCGTCTCTAGTACGGTCTAGCCTAGGGCCAGCACGGTACCGTCTTTGAGCGTTTATTTAACTTGCATTCCTGAATTGATTACTGCTAATCATTGTTAAGCCTCCCCAAAGCTCCACAGATTTCTACACCGTGTGTTGTGACGTCCACCTGGCAATCGCTTCATCTAATCTTCAGCGAGCATTGACGCCGTTTGTTGCCAGTCACCTTCTGCTGCTTGGTGAGAACTTGTAAGAGCTTTGATTTTGGTTTGACGGATTGCGTTCTTCCACCCACATAGTAGCTGCTAGGAACATATTCTTGTGATTTGTATCCTGTTTTCTACTAACCATGTCAGAATCCGATGCTGAATGGGAGAAATTGACGAACAAAGAGATGCATACTAAGTTCGCCACGCTTGTTGTGAAGACCTCGGAGGATGTCGACAAACGGCTTGGTGAGGCGCTGGACAGGATCGAGGCCTTGAGCAACGTTTTGACACCAAACTTGACGCCAAGTTCAACGAGTTGCTCGCACGTCTTCCACTACCACCTGCTGCTCCTCCGCGGAACAATGTTGGGCGAGCGCAACGTGTCCCACGTGAGCTCGGGCAGAACTCCGGCGTTGCCGCCGCCGCCCATGAGAACTATGATGATTACTATGAGGGGAGGATGAGAACGAGGGGGCACACCCGAGACGACAAGCTGCTGGTCGTCCGCGGGCCCACATTCGCAATGCTCATGCTGCACCACGCCCTCAGGTATTGCACGATGATGATCATGTTGCGAAACTGAAATTACATCTGTCACCGTTTGAGGGTAGATATGATCCTGATGCCTATCTTACATGGGAATTAGAAACTGGACAACGTTTTGCATGCTTACATTATCCTGATGATAGACGTGTTAAAGCTGCTGTTTGTGAATTTACTGGTTTTGCCTCTATTTGGTGGTCGGAATATTGTAGAGTAAATCCTAATGACATTCCCACCACTTGGCCTGTTTTAAAAGATGCTATGCGTAAACGTTGGGTGCCTCCATATTATCAACGTGATTCGCTTCAAAAATTACAGCACCTAAAAAAGGCAAAAATTCTGTAGAGGAATATTATCAGGAATTGCAAACTGGTTTAATTCGATGTGGTGTTATTGAAGACACTGAACCTATGCTTGCACGTTTTAGGGGTGGGTTAAACAAGGAAATACAAACAATTTTGGAGTATAAGGAGTATCATACCATCACCCGTTTGTTCCATCTTGCTTGTATTGCTGAACGTGAAGTGCAGGATCGGCAAGCTTCGCGGACTAATTTTCTGCAAGTCGGTCTACATCATGGACTACTCGTGCACGTCCTACACGCACCACTGATGCATGTAAAATGCATACATGAACTTTGCACTTTAATTGCTTATATTCCAATCATATTTGCATCATATAAGGGTTATATCAATGTTTTATCATGATTTTGGGAATACTTCATAGTTTTCCCATTTATTTGGAATTAACCCTGCACAGGCAGAAAACCCTAGTTTTGTATTTTAATGTTTCAGGGACCCAAACGTCAACGAAATCACCTGGAAATTTACGGGCGTCAATATTTGGAAGGAAGAAGGACTACGGAAAAAGGAAGCAAGCAAACGGAGACCCGAGGGCCAAACGGGCATGGCCCACGCGGCCACAGTACCAGGCCGCGTGGGACCCACCCGTTCGGGCCTCGTGGCTCCGTTGCCGTCGATCTTCGCTCCACCGCCTTCGTCTTGACCTAAAAACGCCTATAAAAAAGGTCCCCCGACGTTCTCTGGAAGGAGCGCCGCACAAACACAGAAACACCGAAACGGAGATCAGGAGCTGCAGATTGGAGGGGGAAAACTCCGGCGGGGCGCTGCCGGCGTGGTCTCCATCGACTTCTCCACCGTCTCCATGATGAAGAGGGAGTAGTCCACCTCTGGACTATGGGTTTGTGGAAGTAACTTATGTATCTCTCCTCTCTTGAGCTTCACTAATTAGCACCGTATGAGCTGCTGAACATGATTACGGTCACCGTTGTAATACCTTTGTGGTGGATCTTTATGAGTTAATATATGTTTGAGATTGCAATGTTTGTTTCAGTTATGAGTATAGATGCATATTATGTACCCCGTTCTTGTCTACTTGTTTTGATCAAGCATGTTTATGAGAGCGTGTGTGGGGGAACGTGTGCATTAGTTGGAGTAACGGGGGGTGGCTAGTGCAGTGAACGTGAGAGAAAGTTCTGCGATCCACTTTGGTATCTTTACCTTACTTTGTTACCTCACTAGGGATAAACTAAAATACCATGCTACCGGGGATGTGGGCGTGACCATTGCCACTACTCCATGACTAGATCTAGCATGTTCTTATTTTCACTTCATGTCATGATACTTAATGCTATACTCTGAGTTATCTTAATTACTGAGGTGTTATGATTTAGTTCGCATCTTGGTGGAGTATAAGAGAGGTTAATAACCAAAAGATCTCTATGTTAGGACGTGATGCCCATATATCTAAGTAACTTGTTATCAAACCCTGTGTTGCAATCTCATATGTTAACTTTGTGTGTTCCATTGTCTACCACTTTATAAAGAGAGAGTGCATTTGTGAAACCATGAACCCCAGTCCATTTTTAATCATAAGAAACACCTTTCCAACACCATATACCACTTTTCTATTTTCAGCCATCATTAAATCCGAAAATACAAAAATACTTTTCATCTTGCATACATCATTCAAAAACCCAAAAATATCATTTATCATTGCATCCACCATCATTGCATATTTATTTCTTGTTTGCATTGCATAACTATCCTGATATCATTCTTACACCTTGTGCTTGACAACCACAGGTGAGGTTGAGGACCAAAACATCTAACCTTGTTTTGTAGGTAACCAAAAGAAGGATAAGAAGATAAATCTACCACTTCAGATTCCCCGAGAGTTCGATATTAAACCCTCGAGTCACCCCTCGTGGGGAAAACTGTCTTCCACTTACTATACACTCTGCACTTGGAGTCTCAACCTAAATCCCGTTTATTTGTGCAGGCATCAAGACTTGCTCTTCGGGTATCAAGACGTTTTCTGGCGCCGTTGCCGGGGAATCGTAGCTGAGAGATTTATCCAAGGGTGTGCATCATCGCATTCATCTCACAACAAAGTCAACGTCACCAACTTGTGCTAACACCTAAGCTTGGGGAGGTTGCACCTACGTGAGCACCATCTTATCCATCTTTACTTACAAAGCAATTTATTTGTTTTGTTAGTGTCATTGCATATCATATCATATTTATTTCAGTTTTGCATAAAAAATTAAAAATACCAAAAAAACTTGCTAAAATGGGAGAAAGAACTAAGCTGTGTGACTACACAAACACTCCTAATGATCAATTTATCACGAGAGCTATTGCCACACCTAAGATAAATGCTGAGAGTTATGAAGTAAGTCCTAGTTTGTTGAACTTGATAACTAGGGAACAATTTGGTGGTAGTGCTATGGAGGATGCCTCTATGCATCTTCATGATTTTGTTGAAATATGTGACATGCAAAAGTTTAAAAATGTGGAAAGTGATATCCTAAAACTGAAGTTATTTCCTTTTTCACTTAGAGGAAAAGCTAAAGAGTGGTTGCATTCCTTGCCATCTGGTAGTATTAATTCTTGGGATGATCTAAAAGAAGCTTTCATTAAGAAATATTATCCCCCTGTTAAAATTTTGCAAAATAGAAACAACATCCTTTCTTTTAGGCAAAATGAAAATGAACATGTTGCTATGGCTTGGGATAGGATAAAACTTATGCTTAGAACTTGTCCCTCACATGGAGTTAATGAATGGACCATATTACACTCTTTCTACAATGGTTTAAACTACATGTCTAGAAACATACTTGATTCTGCTGCTGGAGGTGCTTTTATGAGTAAGACTATAGTAGAAGCTAAAAATATATTGGAAAGCATTTTACAAAACTATAGTCAATGGCATACTGATAGGGCACCTAATCCTTCTAAGAAAGTGAACTCTATTGAAGAAACTAATGATTTGTCATCTAAAATGGATACTATTCTTGCTTTGCTTAATAAACCTAGTGTTGAAAATGTTCCTTTGCAAGAACTAGTTGGAAACAATTCTGAAAATATTGATGTCAACTTCATTAGGAACTATGGTAATAATGGGTATGGTAACAACAATTATAACTCTTATAATAAACCCCCATATGTTCCCAACAATCGTCCTTTTGTTCCATATCCTAATGCTAATGATAATAATTGGAAGCCTATGTTATCACGCAATGATAATTCTGAGGCTAACAAAATTCTCATGGAACAAGTTGCTAGTCATAATACATGATACAAGAGTTGAATAAGTCTGTTGCTTCTATTAGTTCTGATATTAAAGGCTTACAACTCCAAGCTGCAGGACTAGACAAAGCTTTGTCTAAACTAGCTGATAATCAAGCCACTTTATTGAGTATGTCTGCAGGGAAACCACAAGCATCACCTGTGGTTGGAATGAATTCTGTTAACATTGCTGAAAATGTTCCTCTTACTTTGGAGGAAACTCTTGATATTAAACTACCCTGAATATTTGTTGCCACTCATGTCTCAACTTGGTAGTTTAAAAGAAGAAGCTAAAGAAACTGAACATGATGAATCTCTTATGCTGATTGAGTTGGAAAAGAAAGTTGAGGAAGTTAAAATGCTTAATGAAGTCAAGGATCCTTTGCTTGACTTAGAAAATTGTAGCTTGCATGAATTAATATCTATCTTACAAAAATTTGCAAGTGATCCTTCCATCAACACTAACCAAGCAGGTTTTGGTTCTTATATTGCTAATCATGTCTTGAAAGAAAAGATTGCTAGGTACAACCAAGAGGCTATGATACCACCTAAGCTTGGGGATATGTGGATACCTAAGGTACTAGTAACTATTGGAAAAGAGACACACCATGCCATACTTGATCTAGGATCTAGTGTCTCTGTTTTATCTAAAGAACTATATGAAGTGCTTGAATTGAAAAATCTTGAAAAATGCTCTATTGAACTAGCACTTGCTGATGACTCTATTAAACATGCTTTGGGAAAAGTAAGTGATGTTATGGTAGAGTTACATATGACTTTTGTGCCTGTGGATTTTCTAATCATGGATATGGGGAATAAAACCTCTAGTCCTATTATTCTTGGAAGACCTTTTCTTCGTACCACAGGTGCTATCATTGATTCAAAGGAAGGGAATGTAAAGTTTCAGTTTCCACACAAGAAGTGCATGGAACACTTTCCAAGGAAGAGGGAACCATCAAAGTTCAAGCTCCCTCATGAGCTTCGTCCACAATAAAACAACAAGTAAGAAGCCTAGCTATATGGCTATAAAGAAAGCGCTTTGCGGGAGGCAACCCGGTTATTTTTGTGTGTGATTTTTCTTTGTGTCCTCTTGCTGTAACAAGAGATTTTGTGTCTAGTTAGGTTCTGGAGTTTTTAATAAAGTGCCAAGTTTTACCCTTTTTGGTTTGAAAAAGTTGCTTATAGCGTTCGGAGATTTTATTCCTGCACGAGTCAGTGCACGGTATGATTTTTAATTCTTATTCTGTAACTCCGAATGAGCTCATATTTGAACTGTAGTTGCAACTTTTCATCCTCTGTATGCATGAATTTTTCGGAATTTTTCGAGAAAGTTTGGTAGGGTAGAAAAATACGTTTTGCTGCTGCTGTTTTTCTGGACAGATTCTGTCCCATTTTGTTTGATGCATGCTTTGAGCTTTTAAGTTGAATCTTTTTGATCCAATTGAGTTTATGAGTAGGCATACAACATTATACACTTTCTGGACATTCATATGAATTTTTGTTCAAGGATTATATGCAGCAAGGAACCTATTTGTTTATCACTATTAATGCACCCCACAGAAAAGAGATGGGAGAAACGGTGTTTTGAAGTTTTTTCACAGGGATTGGAGGAGATGCACCAAGAGCTATCCAAGGATGGTGAAGACCATAAGCTTGGGGATGTGAAGACAACCCCGCTGGACCTACACACTCTCGGTTTGCACACGTCCAACTTCTGTTTTTCGATCGAAACACTTTATCGCATAAACTTGGAGCGTCGTTTTTTGTTTTTGTTTGAGTCTTGAGAGACCACCACACTATCAATTATATGAGAGAGCTACTGGAAATATGGGTTGAAATATGTTGGATGCTTTTATAAGATTGGGAAAAGGGATGTTTGACTTGATTTTTAATGATACATATAGTTGCATGATTCATGAGCTTGTTTATGAGTAATAGTTTGCAAATTCTTTTTGTAGAGCTATCACTTATTCATGTTTTGGTGCTGATTGTTATTTACTTGGTTTAACATGGATTAGTTAGTTCTATGGACACTCATGCATGCATCTAGATGGTCAACTTTCTCCCTTTTGCTAGCCCAAAAACTCCAACAAGCAAAAACTTGTTTCCAACACCTTCAACCAAAGTTATTCCAGTGAGTCCACCATATCTACCTATTGGCTTTATGCTATTCCGAGTATGTTTAACATGTTTGTGTTATCTATACCTCTGAATGAAAATGTTTATGTTATTGATTGCAATGGAAAAAATTGGTTATATAGCTCTCACGAACTTGATGCACATTTTACTATTTGCATAATAAAACATGACCCATTGTGATTAAGATTATGATGTTGTGGCTTGATAAATGTTCGGGTTGGAGTTAGCCCATATGTGCTGTCACATGCAAAGCTTTCAACATGCTCCTTCATCTCATTTAGTTGATATCATGTACTTTTGTCTATGGATGCTATCATGTGAAATGAGGTGGAAATGAAGTAGTTAAATGAGTTTGTAAATGGTTAGAGAGACGCCTGGGCCGCTAATCTAAGCCATGCATCATTCATGGTGGAAATTTACTTACATACTATGGTGAACCTTCTATACACCTTGCAATAAAAAACTATTCCAAATGGTAAATAAAAAGGGTGTTGAGATTGTTCATTTGTTTGTTTGTCTTGTCATTTTGATATGGGCTTGTTCCATATCTGGGACAAGAGGTACCCCAGTTGACGCTCTTGATGATACTATTATTACTTACAATGATATAACTTGAACTTGCTTTGTTTCCTAAGTTGAGTAATCATGGTGTAGGTACTTGTATTCAAGGGGCATGAGACATCAACCTTTACTTTTCAAGCACACTACTCATATTTGCTTTCACTTTAACCTTAATCATTCAAGATGCTATGATAGGGGCAATGAGAGCTTGACACCAATGAATACCTTATTGCAATCATTAACTTAAGTAGAAGAGTTTGGAAGTTGGATGAAACTTATGCATGCTTTACCTCTACTCACATATACATCTTTCCAAAGTGTACACCTATCATATTCAGATTTTCATCTACACTCTATGACCATTGTAGGATGTTCTACTTATCATTATGCATACATGTGTTCCATATTACTTGCTACTATGTTACACTTTGTGAACTATCAATGAACATCCTTGTCTTGAATACTTGATATCACTTCATAAACTATTTGCATATTGCTACTCCTTTGAAGAATGAATCATTTGACTATATGTAGCAATAGTAATCATCTTTGATATCCATTGTTAAGTATTAAATTGCAAAGTCCATGTTAGTTTTATCATCTTCATACTCGAGGACGAGCATGGATTAAGCTTGGGGATGTTGATGCATGTAAAATGCATACATGAACTTTGCACTTTAATTGCTTATATTCCAATCATATTTGCATCATATAAGGGTTATATCAATGTTTTATCATGATTTTGGGAATACTTCATAGTTTTCCATTTTTTTGGAATTAACCCTGCACAGGCAGAAAACCCTAGTTTTGTATTTTAATGTTTCAGGGACCCAAACGTCAACGAAATCACCTGGAAATTTACGGGCGTCAATATTTGGAAGGAAGAAGGACTACGGAAAAAGGAAGCAAGCAAACGGAGGCCCGAGGGCCAAACGGGTGGCCCACGCGGCCAGTACAGGCCGCGTGGGACCCACCCGTTTGGGCCTCGTGGCTCCGTTGCCGTCGATCTTCGCTCCACCGCCTTCGTCTTGACCTAAAAACGCCTATAAAAAAGGTCCCCCGACGTTCTCTGGAAGGAGCGCCGCACAAACACAGAAACACCGAAACGGAGATCAGGAGCTGCAGATTGGAGGGGGAAAACTCCGGCGGGGCGCTGCCGGCGTGGTCTCCATCGACTTCTCCACCGTCTCCATGATGAAGAGGGAGTAGTCCACCTCTGGACTATGGGTTTGTGGAAGTAACTTATGTATCTCTCCTCTCTTGAGCTTCACTAATTAGCACCGTATGAGCTGCTGAACATGATTACGGTCACCGTTGTAATACCTTTGTGGTGGATCTTTATGAGTTAATATATGTTTGAGATTGCAATGTTTGTTTCAGTTATGAGTATAGATGCATATTATGTACCCCGTTCTTGTCTACTTGTTTTGATCAAGCATGTTTATGAGAGCGTGTGTGGGGGAACGTGTGCATTAGTTGGAGTAACGGGGGGTGGCTAGTGCAGTGAACGTGAGAGAAAGTTCTGCGATCCACTTTGGTATCTTTACCTTACTTTGTTACCTCACTAGGGATAAACTAAAATACCATGCTACCGGGGATGTGGGCGTGACCATTGCCACTACTCCATGACTAGATCTAGCATGTTCTTATTTTCACTTCATGTCATGATACTTAATGCTATACTCTGAGTTATCTTAATTACTGAGGTGTTATGATTTAGTTCGCATCTTGGTGGAGTATAAGAGAGGTTAATAACCAAAAGATCTCTATGTTAGGACGTGATGCCCATATATCTAAGTAACTTGTTATCAAACCCTGTGTTGCAATCTCATATGTTAACTTTGTGTGTTCCATTGTCTACCACTTTATAAAGAGAGAGTGCATTTGTGAAACCATGAACCCCAGTCCATTTTTAATCATAAGAAACACCTTTCCAACACCATATACCACTTTTCTATTTTCAGCCATCATTAAATCCGAAAATACAAAAATACTTTTCATCTTGCATACATCATTCAAAAACCCAAAAATATCATTTATCATTGCATCCACCCATTGCATATTTATTTCTTGTTTGCATTGCATAACTATCCTGATATCATTCTTACACCTTGTGCTTGACAACCACAGGTGAGGTTGAGGACCAAAACATCTAACCTTGTTTTGTAGGTAACCAAAAGAAGGATAAGAAGATAAATCTACCACTTCAGATTCCCCGAGAGTTCGATATTAAACCCTCGAGTCACCCCTCGTGGGGAAAACTGTCTTCCACTTACTATACACTCTGCACTTGGAGTCTCAACCTAAATCCCGTTTATTTGTGCAGGCATCAAGACTTGCTCATTGGGTATCAACCACCGTACCTCCTGCTGGCGCCGCTGCCATGCCCAGCAAAGACCTTACAAGTAAGGCACCACCACCAGCGCGGAACGGCTCTTCTACTTCCACACAGCCTTCATCTTCCATGGCGTCCACGGGAAACACTAGCAGAATCCAATGTCGCCGCTGTGATGGTTGGGGTCATTATGCTCGTGAGTGCACAAATAAACGTGTGATGATAGCTCGCGCAGATGGCGGGTACGATTCCGCTAGTGATTATGATGAGGAGACTTTGGCTCTTATTGCGCATGAGGAAAAAGATGGCACTGAATCTGATCCTGATGTGCAATGTATGGCTGCAGATGCGCGGAAGGTACTGAGTCTTTGATTGTTCAACGAGTTTTGAGTGTGCAGGTGACCAAGCTGAACAAGATCAGCGGAATAACCTGTTCCATACAAAGGGAGTAGTTAAAGAACGTTGTGTACGCATCATTATTGATGGAGGGAGCTGCAATAATTTGGCAAGTGTCGAGATGGTGGAGAAATTAGCACTTCAAACCAAGCCACATCCCCGTCCTTACTACATCCAATGGTTCAACAACAGCGGCAATGTTAAAATTTCTCGTACAGTTCGTGTGCAATTCACCATTGCTGCATACACTGATTTTGTCGATTGTGACGTTGTACCTATGCAAGCATGCTCTCTTTTACTTGGTAGACCATGGCAATTTGATAAAAAAACTATACATCATGGTGGTACAAATCAGTATACTCTTGTTCATAAGGATAAAAAGATTGCCTTACTTCCTATGTCTCCTGAACAAATTTTGAAAGATGATATTGCTAGAGCTTGTAAAGCGAAAAAACAGGAGCAACACAAGAGTGAAAATCAGATTGTGGCTAAAGAATTTGCGCAGCACCATAAGAATAACTCATCATCTACTAATGTTGCTAACGAAATTAAATTGACTAATCCATGCTACTTAGCCACAAAGTTGATATTTCTGATTTGGATGCCAATGAATCTGTTTGCTATGCGATTGTTTGCAAAGAGGTACTGTTTTCATTTAAGGATATGCCTCCCTCTTTGCCTCCTGTTGTTGCTAACGTTTTGCAGGAATTTGCGGACGTTTTTCCAAGTGCTGTCCGCCAGGATTACCACCTATTCGAGGAATAGAGCACCAGATTGACTTGATTCCCGGTGCGTCATTACCCAACCGTGCTCCTTACCACCAATCCTGAGGAGACAAAAGAGATTCAACGACAAATTCAAGAACTGCTCGATAAAGGTCATATTCAGTGAGTCTCTTAGCCCGTGTGCTGTTCCTATTATTTTGGTGCCTAAGAAAGATGTGTCCTCTCGCATGTGTACTGATTGTAGGGCTATTAATCATATCACAATTCGTTATAGACACCCTATACCACGTTTGGATGACATGCTTGACGAGTTGAGTGGATCTACCATGTTTTCTAAGGTTGATTTGCGTAGTGGTTACCACCAAATTCGCATGAAATTAGGAGATGAATGGAAAACAACATTTAAAACTAAGTTCGGTTTATATGAGTGGTTATTCATGCCTTTCGGTTTAACTAATGCTCCTAGTATCTTCATGAGATTAATGAACGAAGTTTTGTGCTTTCATTGGGCGATTTGTTGTGGTTTATTTTGATGATATTCTCATATACAGCAAATCTTTGGAGGATCATTTGAATCATTTGCGTGCTGTTTTTTGAAGCTTTGCGTGCTGCAGTTTATTGGTAACCCTTGAGAAGTGCACCTTTTGCACCGATCGAGTTGCGTTTCTTGGCTATGTTGTTACATCGCAGGGCATTGAAGTTGATCCCGCAAAGATTGAGGCAATTTCGAGTTGGCCGTGTCCTCTCACGGTCACCCAAGTGAGGAGTTTTCTTGGCCTCGCTGGGTTCTATAGGCGCTTTGTCAAAGATTTTGGTTCTATTGCAGCGCCATTGAATGAGCTTACGAAGAAGGATGTGCCCTTTGTTTGGGGCGATGCACAACAGGACGCGTTCATGCTGTTGAAAGATAAGTTAACACATGCACCCTTGCTACAACTTCCTGATTTTAATAAGATGTTTGAGCTTGAATGTGATGCTAGTGGAATTGGTTTGGGAGGTGTGTTGTTACAAGAGGGAAAACCTGTTACATACTTTAGTGAAAAATTGAGTGGGCCTAGTCTGAACTATTCTACTTATGATAAAGAATTATATGCTCTTGTTCGGACACTTGAAACATGGCAACATTATTTATGGCCTAAAGAATTTGTTATACATTCTGATCATGAATCTTTGAAGCATATTCGTAGTCAAGCAAAACTGAATCGTCGACATGCTAAGTGGGTTGAATTTACTGAATCATTTCCTTATGTCATCAAACACAAAAAGGGTAAAGATAATGTTAGTGCTGATGCTTTGTCTCGTCGTTACACTATGCTTTCACAAATTGACTTCAAAATATTTGGGTTGGAGACCATCAAAGATTTGTATATGCATGATGCTGAGTTTAAAGAAGTGGTGCAGAATTGTAAGGATGGTAGAACATGGAACAAATTCGTCCTTAGTGATGGATTTGTGTTTCGTGCTAACAAGCTATGCATTCCAGCTAGCTCTGTTCGTCTTTTGTTGTTACAGGAGGCGCACGGAGGGGGATTAATGGGACACTTTGACGTCAAGAAGACTGAGGATGTACTTGCTACGCATTTCTTTTGGCCAAAGATGAGACGGGATGTTGAACGCTTTGTTGCTCGCTGCACTACTTGTCAAAAAGCTAAGTCACGACTTAATCCTCATGGTTTATATATGCCGTTGCCTGTACCTAGTGTTCCGTGGGAGGACATATCTATGGACTTTGTTTTGGGCTTACCTCGAACAAAGAAGGGGAGGGATAGCATATTTGTTGTTGTGGACAGATTTTCTAAAATGGCACATTTTATTCCATGTCATAAAAGCGATGATGCTGCTAATATTGCTGTTATTCTTTCGTGAAATTATTCGCTTGCATGGTGTGCCAAATACTATTGTTTCAGATCGTGATACAAAATTTCTTAGCCACTTTTTGGAGATGTTTATGGGCTAAGTTGGGGACTAAGCTGCTTTTTAGTACTACATGTCACCCCCAAACTGATGGACAAACTGAAATTGTTAATAGAACTTTATCTACCATGCTTAGGGCTGTTTTGAAACAGAATTTAAAATTGTGGCAAGAATGTTTGCCTATAGAATTTGCTTATAATCGTTCGCTGCACTCTACCACTAAGATGTGCCCTTTTGAGGTTGTATATGGTTTTGTTCCTCGTGCACCTATTGATTTATTGCCTCTTCCATCTATGGTGCAAAATAATTATGATGCTACACAACGTGCTGAACTGATTCAACAATTGCATGCAACAACTAAAGAGAACATTGAACGCATGAATGCTAAATATAAAACATATGGGATAAAGGGAGAAGCATGTTGTATTTGATGTTGGAGATCTTGTTTGGTTGCATTTGCGTAAAGATCGTTTTCCTGATTTGCGCAAGTCCAAATTGATGCCACGAGCTGCTGGTCCATTTAAGGTGCTACAAAAAATAAATGACAATGCATATAAACTTGAGCTCCCTGCAGACTATGGGGTTAGTCCCACGTTTAACATTGCAGATTTGAGGCCCTACTTTGGTGAAGAAGATGAGATTGTGTCGAGGAGGACTTCAATTCAAGAAGGGGAGGATGATGAGGACATCCCACCTACGGTCACAACTACTAGTCCTACAACTATACAAGGAGCTATTACTCGAGCTCGTGCGCGTCAACTTAATTATCAGGTACTTTCGTTCCTTGGAACTAATCCAAATATACATGAGAATATGCTACTGCCTAAATCGGATATGTTTGTCACTCTTAGGAACAATGGACCTAGCAAGAAGAAGAAGGACAAGCATTGGAGCATGGTGATTCATGGAGAGGCAGCAAGCATGCAAGGAGTGGAGATGACGCTACAAATGGAGGCTTGGACGAAATACTACAAGATCACACTTCATATTTTCGTCCATAGAGTTATATGGTGCTACGTCACCTTGATATTTGGGCCAGGCCCATGTATTTTTGAAATACCTTTTTATAGACTATTTTTAGAGTCCGTATTGATGGGGAAACCGACTTAGGATGGATTTCGGCCCCCTTTTCCAAGGCTGCACGAAATTCCCTTGAGTCTCCCCATAAATACAACCCTAGGTCGTCGCTTTAGGGTTTGGGTTTTGTTTAGTTAAAAGTTACCCATTGTTGCAACTTCGCCGTACTTCGTCTGTGTCTGAGCGACAGATTAAGACGCCTTTCGGAACCCCACTTTCAATATAATCATTCATCTTTATTCGCAATATCCAGATTGCCAATCTTAGTTCTTGCTTGTTCTCGATTGATTGCAGGAGTTAGACCTGACTGGTTGGGTCGGCTGTGCTACGGCGCTGTCAATAACCTCCCGGAGTTGGTGTAGCGATTGCTAAGGCGCAATGTCCTCACACGTTTGTAGTCGAATCGTCAACGTCGACGCCACCCAAATCGTAGTTATCCATCTCATCGAAAGATCGGACACCTTTGCCTCTATCATGTTTGGATGCGGAGGACGGCGCTAAAACCTCCCCGCCGCAGTGGCGAGCACGGCTCCGTATTGACGTCGCGGATGACCATGTTGCCTCCTTCCCACGCTTTCTAAAACGGCTTTGGCTTCACGACGAGTACGGTGCTGCCTTCGTCCCCCCGCCCCTCCCCCGCTGAGCTGGTTGCCACTGGAAAGTAATGGGGCCGACCCCGCGTGCGGCCTCGATGAAAACTTTTGATTGTGTGGTCGGATGATGCTTTGAAAATGTCTCAACCAACTTCAAATTTTGATGTATCTAGACATAATTTAGTGTGTAGATACATCCAAATTTGAATTTAGTTGAGACATCCTTTTGTGAACGGAGGAGAAGTTTATTATGATATTTTCCTTAATATTTGACATATTTGGTTTACTTATTTGGACTAACCTATTAATAGTTGCAAAAGTGCACAAGTTTTTTTACATTTTAATGTGTAGAATTAGTTGGAAATTGGTAAAAAAGGCAAAAAGAGCGGTACGAAGGGAGACCAATCTATTCTATTATATTATTAAAACAACAAACAATCAACGGAGGAGATTTGCTGTTTTAACTATAAGATGCCTCTTAATGGCCTAGATTAACCGGTATCCATCCGCACGTTGCAAAGGCAAGAGAAAACGTGCTGCAAAAGAAATAGGAAACGTAATCAAAGAGGACCCTATTTACAACCGCTGACCCATCGCAAGCAGAGGTGCAGAGCAGAATCGTATCCAGCCCTGATCGTCTCGATCGTCATGTACTTCTCGACGGCGGCGGCGCGGCGCGGCGCATACCCGGAGGTGGTACTATCGCCTACCCGACGGCGGCGGCGGCGCGGCGCGGCGCATACCCGGAGGTGGTACTGATCAGGGGCAGCGTTTGAAGGGCAACAGGTCGGCGGCCTCGCGCCCAGTGCACATCCGCGCTAGCTTATGCGTCTGGTCAGGACCTACGTGGCTGCATGGCCGCAGCACATTCATCCAGATGCATCTGAATTGATGATGTTTTACCGTGCTCTGCTGGACAAAACAAGATTAAACTCACGTCCATCAGCCATGCTAGGTTACAGCCACCGTCATCCATGCAGGTTACCCTGCATACACACTAGTTCTACATCCACGAGCTGGAGAATTGACAGGCAATCGTTTGCATGCATATTTTACGGCGGTTCCAGGTAAGCTACGGTAAGATACCAGTGGACAAACATCAATAAAATAAAACCCCACTTTTTCAGTGTATCTCGGTAAGCAAAATTTATTGACTCAAAGGTATCAAGCCGAGTCCGGCAACAATCTTTGTGTTGGGAAGCAATCTGGTAGTCGAAGGCTGAAGGTGATGTTTAATTATGCAGCTTTGATGTCCCATGCAAGTAAAAAAATATAGCTCAGTTTCAATGCAAAATTGGTAAACAGTAAAATTGTCATATTAACTACCCCTGTTTGAGTTGGAAACAATGCATGTTATTTTTCATTAAACTTTTTTGTAGGGATGAATAATTATCTACTTATGGCAGTAAATAGAGATTGATGCTGAAGTCTTGGACGAGACTGGGAGTGAATCCGAGGTGATTGATTAATTGGTCTCTAAAAGACGGATGTTTATACAGCTTTTGATCTCTGATGTAAGTCAAAAAGGTGATGTTTATGCAGCTTTTGATCTCTAATGTCAGAAAAAAATCTGGCTACCAGCTTCAGTGAAAATCGGTAAACAGTAAACTGTCATATTATTGCCCGTGTTTGTGAGAAGAATTGGAAAAACGTGTGTTGTTTTTTTAAGTTTTTTGCATGGATGAGTTAATTATCTTCTTATATCAACGTATTTATAAATAGTGATGAAGGTGAAGTCTTAAACGAGACGGACAGTGAAGCCAACGAGATTGATTAAATGGTATTTAGGAAAAAAAATCTTTCAAGGTTATATGTCCGTGCACCCAAGTGCAAGTTCCAGTATAAATTTCACTCCATACTTGATCT